>CAXKVT010000541.1:602500-1154062 GCA_964058875.1 Carex rostrata
ACCAAGTGAACAGTGACCCGTGCCGTGCCGTGTCGTGACCAAGTGAACAGTGACCCGTGCCGTGCCGTGTCGTGACCAAGTGAACAGTGACCCATGCCGTGCCGTGTCGTGCCGTGACCAAAATGTTAAGGGGTGGTCACGGCACGCGAATGGTCACGGTACGTGAGTCACGCCGTAACTCATGTGCCGTGACTATTCGCGTGCCGTGTCCAAATGTAACTGGTCACGTTTCTCACGTTTAACTATTTTTTCATAATTTAAGTTAGTTTATTCAAGATTCACCATTTGATTAAGACCTAACGGTCCTACTTGCACGTGACTTGCGTGATTACGTGCCGTGTCGTGCCATGTCGTGACCAGATCTTTCGCGTATCGTGTCGTGACCAAAATATCAAGGGGTGGTCACGGCACGCGACACGCGAGTCACGGCACGGAACAGTAACATGTGCCGTGCCGTAACTGTGCCGTTTCGTGACAAAGCCGGCTTCGCCGTGCCATTTTTCTCACTCTATGCACATGGGTGCCCCCAAACAATTCTCACCTATGTTGCATGGATACGGGTACGGGTATCGTATCGGATATGATATGGGTACGAGTATCGTATCGGATACGATACGGGTATGGGTACGGATATCGTATTGGATACAATCTAGATATGGCAATACGGTAATTTTCAAAAATCTATGTATGTATAATATATGTATAGTATATGTATGTATATATAATATATGTATAGTATATGTATGTATATGTAATATGTGTATGTATAATATATGTATATGTATATCAAATGCGGCATATGTGGTTCATATCACATCTAATGGTTCAGATCGACTTTTTGAATTTTGAAAACGAAAAAATGACTTATAAGCATATATCCTCATATACTTATGTAAGTAGAGTAGCCAACCTCATATACATATACATATACATATACATATACATATACATATACATAAACGGTTCAAATCGACTATTAAAGTAATTGATTTAAACAACATTGTTTTAAAATAATTAGTAATTTTTATTTATAAAATATATTATCAATTTAAAATGAACCTTTAGAAAATATATTATCAACTTAAAATGTAAACTAAAAATTTCGAGATATAAATAAATTATGAAACTATATAATTAGAATGAGAATTTGAAAATAAAATAAAATGACTAATGTAAAGAAATAAATAAATACTATGCTACGGCTCAATATTCGAGTTTTCAAAATCCAAACGGTCGATCCGAACCGTTCATCTTATTCTCCATATTAATATCTGCTTGGAGACCAAATTTTATAATTTTCTGAATTTTTTTACTATTTATTAGGCCACTTTGAAAATCGCTAATCCAACGGTTTTAGTGTTTTGTGCAGCCACCGTTGGATCAACAATTTTGTAAAATACTTAATAAATAGTAAAAAAAATTCAGAAAAATGTAAAATTTGGTCTCCAAGCAGATATTAATATGGAGAATAAGATGAACGGTTCGGATCGACCGTTTGGATTTTGAAAACTCGAATATTGAGCCGTAGCATAGAGGCCACTATGCTATCCATAGCACCCCAGCCTAACTCTCTCTCTCTCTCTCTCTCTCTATATATATATATATATTATTTGATATTGAACTATTCAGATTTTAAAAGTTAAATTATAAACACGTAATAATATTTATACAACACTGTTAAAAAAAACAGAAAAAAAAAAAAACGGACCGGACCGGACCGCCCTACCCCTGAAGGGTACAACGGGCACGGGTATAGGATGGGCAGGGCACAGTTTTTGAAAAAAATACCCGGGATGCCCGGCCCGAGATACCCGTTTACCCGTGATACCCGTGCCCGTGCCCGGGTATGCCCGGCCCGCCATGCCCCTGCCCGAGATTAAAACACTATTACCGATACGTGTCCGGTACGAGACATTATATGAAGGATCGGGGTAACATGATGCTAAACAAGAAGCCGTAATAATCGGATCGGATTTCAAAGAATCCACGTAACCCGGTAATAACCGGATTGGATTTCAAAGAACCCACGTGATATGCTATTGGATTTTACTTACCCAATTCATTTCGGATATAACCGGATATCTGATCCATTTTCAAATCAACAAATTTATTCGTATCCGGATCCTATTCATCTTATGGTAAAATTATCCGAATCCGAATTCGTTTAATTCGAATACGGATTTTGTTTGAATTCGAAGCGGATTATCCATATCCGTTTTCACCCCTACAAGCACACATCTCAAAAAAAAAAAATGATGCTTTCCATTAATTGTACGCGGTTCCTCTGTTAATTTTCTTTTTGTCTTTAGTTTTTATTTCAAGATTCGAGTTATCACAAGCACTTTAATTGCACTCTGCATTCTTCAACATGTTAAAGAAGTTTATTGTTTGCCAAAAATGCAGCTGTTGATCTTCTAAAAAATGAACAAGTTGAAGCAATCATTGGGCCACAAACATCATCTCAAGCAAAGTTTCTCATCGAGCTCGGGAACAAATCAAATGTACCGATCATTTCATTCTCAGCAAAGAGCCCATCTATTTCTTCCAGCCAAATTCCTTATTTCATTCGTACCTCTTGGAATGACTCATCCCAAGCCACCGTCATCGCCTCTATTGCCCAACACTTCAACTGGAGGGAGGTGGTGCCTGTTTTTGAGGATACCGATGCAGGCAACATTTTTGTTCCATACCTAGTTGACGCTTTACAGGGAATAGATGCATACGTCCCGTACCGTTGCAAAATCCCTTCTGGGGCAAGTGACAGTGAAATAAATGCAGCCCTCGATTACCTGAAGGCCAACAGAACCAGAGTATTTGTTGTTCACATGTCGTACCAATTAGCTCTTAAGTTTTTCTCAAGTGCTAAAGAGCAGAACATGACCATTAGTGATGATTTTGTTTGGATTACAACATACGGGTTAACAGATATTGTGGACCTTGCCGGGCCAAATGCGAGCAATGTTATGCAAGGTGTTCTCGGTATCCGGCCATTCGTACCAAACTCAATGAGGCTTCAGAATATTTCCATGAGATTGAAAAATAAATACCAGGTGAACAGAGGGCCCACAGTTTTTGGTTTATGGGCATATGACACAGTGTGGCTGCTGGCAAGATCAGTTGAGAATGTAACACATGCAAATTTATCCTTTACGGCATCTAATGAACTGTATAACTCGACTGATTTTTCGAAAATTGGGGTTTCTGCGATGGGGCCGACTCTGAAAGCTTCTTTAGAATCTACCAATTTTAGCGGGACAAGCGGTGATTTTAATCTGGTTAATGGCCAATTACAGTCCGGCATCTTTGAGATAACCAATGTAACCGGTGCATATAACCATCCAGTTGGCAACTGGACTAGGGAACATATTTTCATTAACTGGTCAGTAAATAACCATACTGTACCGAAGGGATGGCAATGGCCGACGACCAATAAAACACTCCTTATTGGAGTCCCCATAATGGGATTTGCAGAATTTGTGCAGCCGAACACTACAGCCGAACACAATTTCTCTGGCTATAGCATAAAGGTGTTTGAAACAGCGATTAATCTACTGCCTAATTACACTGTCTCTTATACATTTGTAGAGTTCAATGGCACTTATGACAAGCTTGTGTACCAGGTTTATCTTAAGGTTTGTTTCCTTGTATTTTTCCTTCATTTTATTTTAATAGTTTGTAATGAGTTCAGTCATTTTTTTAAGTTCTAGATAGGCTTGGATAGAATTCTTAAAATAGTTATTGCAGGTTAAACTAAGTGTCATTAATATATATAATCCTTCATCGTATGAAGCACAATTTTCAGTTATAAGTAATGGGACTATATATCAATAGTATCTCCAACAGCATAACTAAAGTTTCTAAATTAGCTTTGTTGTAATGGGAAAAAAAATGAAAATGCAGCTGCCACTTTGTTAAGAATGGACATCGATCCACTATTTGTTATTCCCATAGACAATCTAATAAGAACCAAGAAAATATCAAATAGTTATATCAATACCCATCTGATAGGTGACTTGTGAATTCAAAATTTACAGAAATACGATGCTGTTGTTGGTGATATCACCATTTTGGCCAACCGCTCCATGTATGCAGATTTCACACTTCCTTACACAGAGTCAGGAGTACGCATGCTCGCCCCGATAAAGGATGTGAACAAGAAATCCCCATGGACCTTCTCAGAACCCTGGACTCCCGCCTTATGGCTCACAACTGGAGCCTTCGTCTTCCTCACCGGCATCACAGTCTGGTTGATTGAGCATAGAGTAAATATGGAGTTCAGAGGAAATCGTGCGTACCAAATGGGATCTATATTGTACTTTGCCTTTTCTACACTAGTTTTCGCGCACAGAGAGAGGATGGTCAGCAATTTGTCAAGGATTGTGGTGATAACATGGGTCTTTGTTGTGCTCATCCTACAGCAGAGCTATACTGCAAGCCTTAGCTCCAAGCTGACAGTTGAACAACTCCAGACGACAGTGACGAGCATAGAACAGGTTATCAAAGCAGGGCAAAATGTGGGGTACTTGGAAGGTTCATTCGTGCTACATCTTCTGGAGCAGCTGGGGTTCAAAGAAGAAAGGATGATTTCTTTATCATCGCCATCTGAGTATAATGAGGCACTATCCAGTGGAACAGTGGCAGTTATTCTTGATGAGATACCATACCTAAAGGTGTTCCTCAAGAAGTATCCTAACAATTATTCCATGGTTGGCCCAATTTACAAGAGTGATGGATTTGGATTTGTATGTTCTCTCTCTCTCTCTATCTGCTTCTCTCCCTCTCTCTCTCTTATTACCTTGTGACGCCCACACACATGTGGGTTGACTACTGATGCAATCTTTCCAGGGATAGCAGGGGTACCATATTATTGGCCCTGTTTTGTTTTGTTTGAATAATACATTCAAATCTCAATGAAATGCCACCTAACTAGTTGTGACACAGCTGCCTTTATCCTTGGCCCTGATTTGATTCAGTGTTTCGAACTGTTTTTTTTTTTTTTTTTGAGTAAGAATAGGAGTCATGCTCCTATTTTATTAACCACAATTCAGTGTTTCGAACTGTTTTAGGAGGTTAATGTTATATATTGGTACATTTCAAGCTGGTAAGTGGATATGGTTGTTAGCAATCTCCACCAACTGACATACATGTTTGGATGTACCATACCAGCTTGAACAAAATTCATACATTGATAAAGAAAAAAGTAGTACGGTGGTGATCATGCTTTTATTGAATTTTATAATGTTTTCTAATTTTTAATCATAGAATATTTCCTCCTTTTTTGTCACTGTTTGCTTAGGCATTTCCAAAAGGATCACCACTGGTGCCGGATGTGTCAAGAGCAATCCTGGAAGTCATGGAGAGCAATAACATGACAAAATTTGATGAAGAATTATACGGAAGCAGTACCTTCACTGACAAAGGAGACACCTCAAGTTCAACCAGCCTCACATTTCATAGCTTCATGGGTCTATTTCTCATTACGGGAGTCTCGTCCATTTTAGCTCTAATCATCCACGCATTTTTTTCTATCTTCCAGCGACACAATATTTCGACAAGCACTGAAGCTGTGCAAAATCCTCCCCAGAAGGATGAGTTAAGAGAAGAAGATCAGTCCAACAGTCACACAATGACATCACCTAATTTTAGCGATCATGTGGAAATCACCGTAACTTCACCTGATTCTGAAAGCGACTTTGGAGAAACTTCAAATGATGAAGGGACACCAGAAAGGGAAGTTTCAAATAGCCAGATCGAGATGCTTGACCATACCAGGGAGGGATCAAATGAATAAATCCTTGGTTATAAACTTATGTTGTATAGTTATGTATCATAATCCTTTTAAAAGATCATCATGCCTGTCATGTGGCACTAACGGTGCCCTCCAATTTTTCAATTCTTTTACACAGATGAACAGTTGTAAATAATTTGATAATTATATTTGGAACAGTAGTTTTTTGTATTAAAGTTGTAGGTTTTATAATCCCAAAGTAGATTTCTGGTCCATTTCTAGTGCTACAGAGGTGTTTATTTCAAAAGGTATTAAAATCATGTCATAAACATGATGACATATCTTATAGTTCTGTGATATTTTAAGATCTCATTTGGGCATTTCATCGAACAGCTTGGACACCAGTCAGTACATTGCAACTCGTCAAGGCCCACTAAAAAGCAAAGCTCAATAAGCAATAGACCAACAACCAAATATGAAAAAACAAAATGTTTCTCAAGCAAAAACCTCAAGTCCGAACTAATTATAATAGGGCTCTAGGTAAGTCCAATAAGATCAAAAGGGGGACACAAATTAAATATTTATCTAGCAATAATTAATCTGGTTGAAATCAGCACCTTTTTGGGCCGGGCCCAAATTGTCTATAAACTTCTTCTATCTCGTATAATCTTGATCAGAACTGTAAACCGACTTTGGTGAAGTCGGTAATAAATCAAATACATGTAATATCTAGAATGTCCAATTAGCACCGACATATAGCAATATAAATAGGATGTATGAATGAGTATGAGAAATCAGTCTTATATATCCTCGAAGGTAAAAATGACTATTGTTGTACAGAAATTGCTATTCCTGAGGGAATCACTATTACGGGAAAGAGTATCTGCAAATATACAACACTTCTATCCTCGCATATACAACCAGATTCTTGCAAAAGCAGACACAACATAATTTTAAATTATCAGGGAGCACTGATATTTGGCACTGACCTGAGGAACTTTCCATGTGCATTTGCCCATTATCAATTGGTTGCTTAATTAGTGGGTCAAACATAAATTTTTAATTTAATTTTTAATTTTTTGCTTAATGTATGTTTATTAGATAGTCAACAATCATCATTCATCACCATTCTTCAATTGAATGAGCCAACAACAATATACAAGATATTTTTGTTTAATGATGAGATGATGTCGACTATCCCAACATTAAAGGAACAAGGTCAGTGCCTTAACTATGCACATTAAGTCAAGCTCAAGCTACCTCACATCTACCATTTTCATGCTTGACTTTGTCAAAGTAAACTCATGAAATTATAATATATGTGCAGTCTATATAGATAACATAAACATAGACTGTACTATGCATAAAAATGGAGACACCAAATGCACTAATATTTCTCCTCCACATTATCCTATTTTCAGTTGTTACTGCTCAAAAACAGATACCAATCGGAGTTATACTCGATTTGGACATCCTTGTGGGAAAAATGGCTCGAACAAGCATTGCGATGGCTGTGGAAGACTTCTACACACTACATTCGAACTATAGTACCAGACTTGTGCTATATACCAGAGATTCCAACAATGACAATGTAAAGGCTACATTAGCAGGTGACTGATATATAACTTATATTAATGCACAAATATTTATAATGGTTGTGCAAAGTAGTAAACTATAATTTCATTGTTAAATATTCATAGTTAGAAAAATAGTCATCAAACTATTGGTCATTCTGGTTAAAAAAGTCAATGGCGATTCATAGTTTAATACGCAAAATAATTGTACAGAGTAAATGTTCTTAGAATCTATAAGACAATTTGTTGGAATGCTTATGTGGCCGCAGTCCTATTTATGTACACTGTTTTCCTATCAAAAAATATAATCAGATTAACTGTAATTGAAAGATTAACTTATCTACCCATATTATAATTATAAATAAAGGTTGATTATCTATTGAAACAGCACTTCAGGCCTAACTTAAGATAAATAGATAATGTATATACAGAAGCAGAGACAATGAAACAGACAGAGGAATACAATATATTTCCCCATGTATTGAATAGATGTAACCACAGAAATAATCACTTACAGAAAATAATTTAACAAATTTATTTTAAAGACTCATGGTTGAATTTACAATTACATACAGGTTGTTTGTTTTCTAGGCCAATGATGATCAGTTTTAACCTGCAGTAGAGTATAAACAAGAGAAGTATTATACTGGTGCCATTAAGTTAATAAAGAGGGAGTCTGTTTCAATATTCCATCCCTGTTAAAAAATATGTATTGATGATTTGATGCAGGGAGTATTCTACCCTTTCATGTGAACTATTCTTGATGCAAGTTCTTTTTAACCTTCCCTACCAATTTTCTGTATTATCAACACTACATTATCATATCGTCTTTGGGTGTTAACTTGAACCAAATCTCCCTATAAAAGTCAACTCTTTCTTTATCAACAAACCTAAATTAGATCTCATTTCTTTTATTTTCAACTTTAATCTTCTTGCAGCACTTGACTTTTAAACTCCCTATAAAATTAGGATCTAAAATTCATTAATCTTCTTGCAGCACTAGACCTGCTACAGAACAAGTCGACTGAAATCATCATTGGACCTCAGAAGTCAACACAAGTTGTTATTGTCTCCGAAATCGGTAACACAAGTCATGTTCCGGTAATTTCATTCTCAGCTACCAGCCCAACTCTTTCCAACATAAATTTGCCCTACTTTGTAAGGACAACCATAAATGATGCAGCTAAGGTAAAAACTATTGCCTCTCTCATTGAAGCCTATGGATGGCGAGAGGTTGTTCCAATCTATGAAGATACTGATTTTGGGCAGGGCATTCTCCCCTTCCTTGCTGATGCCCTTGAAGAGATCAATGTGCGAATTCCTTACCGTAGCTTATTATCGAAATTTTCAACTGATGACCAAATCAACCAAGAACTCTACAAGTTACAGACCATGCAAACAAGGGTTTTTGTTGTACACATGTTACCTTCCCTGGGTTCTAACCTATTTTTGAAGGCCAAAGAATTAGGGATGATGGGTGATATCACTTTATTAGACCTATTATTTCGACTTGTTTCCATACAAAAATCTATGTTTTGAACCAACAAATGGTGCCTTTTACATTGAATATCCATAGAATGTGGTACTGCTATGTTTTGGTTCTTACTTTGCAGGAATCAGGCGAAAACGGGCAAAATCAGGGAAGTTATTGAAATCTGAGACATATGATGCGACCCTCATCACATCCGATGCGACCCTCATCAGAGCCGATGCGACCCTCATCAGAGCCGATGCGACCCTCATCAGAGTCGATGCGACCCTCATCAGAGTCGATGCAGGTTGCATCAGACCTGATGCAGGTCGCATCAGACCTGATGCAGGTCGCATCAGACCTGATGCAGGTCGCATCAGACCTGATGCAGGTCGCATCAGACCTGATGCAGGTCGCATCGCGAGTTTCCAGAGCAGACAGCAAAGGCCCAGAATTGAAGCACTCGTTTTAAAAAGCCTATAAATAGGCTACCCCTGCTACCAGAGAGGGAGTTCCGAAATTTAAAGATTCAAAGCCTCAAGGAGAGAGAAAAGATCAAGAGAGAAGAGGGAGATTGGAGATCGCTTTGAGAAGAAGAGAAGATTGCAAGATCCTCTCCAATCCACCTTGGATCTTTGAGCTTCATCATGATCTGCCTATTCTCTCTCTCTTTTATGCTTTCTTTTGCTATGCTTGAGTAGATCTCTAGTTCTTAGGGTTAGGATGTAGTCTCTAAACCTTGTCTTTGAGTTGAATGATGTTTTGATCTAAGTTTGAACTTGTGTGATTGTTGTTTGAGTATTCACTGTTTGCTTGATTGTGATTTCTTGATTGATTCTTGATTGTCTACTGTTAGATGTCTATAGCATCTCTTCTAGTAATTTGGCCTTGATGTATCTTGTAATTGTGATTGAGCATTTGAGGTAGATCTAAGATCAATAGTAGCCGAGAGGTGAAATTTCTATTATCGAAAGGTTGTAGATACCTCTAGTTAACCAGACAATCAATTTAGGTTAGATACCAGTAGGCGAGAGCCACAGGTTGAAGCCTCGCACAAGAAATCAACTTAGATACGAACACATGTCAGCTCTGCTCGAGGGCCATGCGACCCGCATCAGAGATGATGCGAGTCGCATCATACGGGTCGCATCAGAGATGATGCGAGTCGCATGATAGGTCCAGAGAAGGCAAAGTTTGGGATGAAACCTGAAACCCTAGGAACGCCTTTTATCATTGTTCAAAACCAAAACCTTCAATTGCTTTCATTTACTGTTAATTGAATTGACACCCGAAATTAGGAAACATAAACAAACCAAACCAAACCCAACTTTTCACACTTCTAGTACCTAGCTTGGATTTGTAGAAATTTAGAATCGAATTAAACCGTCCCTGAGGATCGATACCTTAATATACTACACGGATAGGGTTGTGCACTTGCAACCTTAGACGAGAGTAAATTCAAGGTTTAAACTGGTACAACTTGTTGTACCTGAAACTTTGTAGCGTACTTTTGTAAGCGAACAATGGGTGAAGGTTATGTATGGATTATGACAAATGGGGTGACAAACATGGTAGATTCATTAAATGAAACTGTTACTAGCACAATGAAGGGGCTCTAGGTGTACGGCTATATGTACCCAAGACTGATGAGCTGAATAACTTCACAACCAGATGGAAAAGGAGATTCCATGAAGACAATCCCCAAGAAATATCTAATGACCCTAGTATCTATGCATTATGGGCTTATGATACCATCTATGCACTAGCAATGGCAGTAGAAAAAGTAGGGGTTCAAAATTCTGTAATTGATAATTCAACAGTTCCTCCACCACTCCATATCTTTCCCAATGGACCACGACTTCTCGAAGCAATCACCAACATCAAGTTTCATGGACTGAGTGGCAACTTTGAACTAATTAATGGAGAGTTGCAGTATTATTTTATTTTATTTTTTTTTGTTAAAAGTGGGCAACTCCCACCGATTTTCTATTGAAAATCAAGCGTTTGGGTAATGGTACCAAACCACTGGTACCACATCCTTTGTCTATATCTAAGATATTACATCATATAAGCCTACCTAAAGAAAAGTCAATTAACAAAACAACTAAAAAATGAAGAACAAAACACCATACCATAATCCAACAACTAAGAAAATTAGAAAGTTAACAAAACAAACATAGAAGTCCTTCATCTTCATCTTTTAGGATATGCATCACTCCTAATCTATATCTCCTCTTGGCCTCTTCCACCTAAAAGAGGCAGGACCTCCTCCTCCTGAATAGCCACCTCTAAACCCTCCTGTATCATCAATCCATCAAAGGTAATTGGAAGAATAGAAACATCACTAGGTAGTATTAAAGAAAGTTTAAGCTTAGATCCATCATTTCTAGAATTAATCCAAAAATTTGTCAAAGATAGAATTTGAAGCCCAACATTCCGTGGTGTAGTTCTAACCCCTTGAAAACAAAGTTTGTTTCGAACTAACCAAACTGTCCATAGCACAGCTCCCCTTACTAATTCTACCAATAATGCATCTTTCAAAGGAATACACATACCTATAAACCATAAATCCTCTATAGATGAACAATCATACTCAAAGTTATTATAATTTGCAATCCAAGACCATATACACTTAACAAAAGGACAGTTAACAAATAAATGAGAAGTAGTCTCAGGCTCCCCACAAAATAAGCAACTCACATCCCCTTGCCAACCTTTTGCACTCAAATTTACCCTTGTTAGTAGTTTTTTTTGCTTAAGCAACCACAAAAATATTCTAACTTTAAATGGTATTCTACACTTCCATATTGTACAAAACTCCTCATTTTTAATACCACCATAATTCAACCATTGATATAAAGAGTGAACAGTAAACATAGAACTTGAAGTCCATCTCCACTTCAATACATCCAACTCACCTATATGCAATCTAACCTGTTGTAACATTGTTTGTAATTCGTACCACTCTTCCCTAAACGTTCCCACTAATTGGCATCTAAATCCTAAAGTAATAGTACCTCGGTCCAAAACCTGAGCTACCGAAATATTAGGGTGTTCCGCAATTAAAAATAAGTTAGGAAATACACTATTAAGGGGAATATCTCCCCACCATCTATCTGTCCAAAAACTTATATTTTTTCCATCTCCCAAAACTTTTTGAAACCCAATATTTACTATATGACTAATTTTAATAACACCTGCCCAAAAAGCAGATAGTCTACTCCCCATTCCCTGATTGCCATATTTTGATTTGAGAATAAATTTCCACCTACCAATTACTTTGGGATCATGAAATCGAAACCACCATTTAGCTAATAAAGATGTGTTCATATGACCTAAATTTAAAAGCCCTAAACCCCCTTGTTCTCTAACTGTACATACAACCTGCCAAGAAACTAACGATATTTTTTTCCTCACCGAACTACCCCCATACCATAAAAAACCTCCTCCTTAACTGATCAATCCTCTTTCTAATCCCTATAGGCATCTTATAAATAGCAAGCCAATACATCGGAATTGCTGAAATTACCGCATTTAGCATAGTTACTCTACCACCTATAGAAAGTAATCTACTTTTCCAACCTTGTAACCTTTGCTCAATTTTATCAATTAACACATTCCAACTTTCTAAAGGTAAAGTTTTCCAATGAAGAGGTACACCAAGATAAGTAATCGGTAAACTAGTGATTTTACAACCAAATATATCAGCTAAGATCCTACTTTCTCCCTCACTAATGTTCAAAGGTATCATTTCACTTTTATGATAATTAATTTTTAAACCTGTCATATTTTCAAAACCAGACAGTAGTAACTTTAAAGCCTCCACCATTTTTGCATCTGCCTCTAAAAATAAAAGGGTATCATCCGCAAAATCCAAATTCAAAATGTCTCCGACACCATCAAAATTTCCTAACCCTTTAATATACCCATTCCTTTTAGCATTACTCAATATCTTATTTAAAGCATCCGCTACAATATCAAAAAGAAAAGGAGATAATGGGTCCCCTTGAGTTGCAGTATTATTCATTCGAAATAATTAATATTGTTGGAAGGGGTATAAGAGAAGTTGGATATTGGAGAGAAGAACAAGGATTATCTAGGGTAGTAGATGAAAGCAAGAAGAAGAGATATTATTCAACATCACCAGGAGATTTAAATCCTGTCATTTGGCCAGGGGAAACAATTGTTGTGCCGAAGGGTTGGGAAATCCCAGTCAGTGGGAAAAAATTACGTGTTGGAGTAATGATGTCTCCAAATCCAGAGTTCATGATGGTAGAGATAGACCCTGAAACAAATGCAACAAGAGCAAGCGGGTACTCAATTGATGTGTTTGAAGAAGCTATAAAGAAATTGCCTTATGCAGTCCCATTCGAGTATGAACATTTTGGAGGAATGTCTGAGAAAAGCTCACGCACCTACAACGAATTTGTCTATCAAGTTTATCTTGGGGTATGTTTGATGTTTCTCCTTATGACATGATAAATCTTTTTTTGAAATTTGTTCTAGACACAATTAAATTTCTACTGTATTTCTACTCTACTATCATGCATTTATTTGAGGCATTACTTTTCAAGTATGTACTGATAATTACAATTAGATAACCATTTTCAATCAAGCAATAATGTGTGTGTGTATATATATATAGAGAGAGAGAGAGAGAGGAGGGATCAAGTTACAACATTTTTTGAGTTACAACAAGTTACAACAAACATTTTCTACATTTGGAAAGTTCAAATCGTCGATCCAAACCGTTAGATGTGATCTCTACAATAAAATGTGCTTGGAGGCCAAATTTTACATTTTTTGAAATTTTTTTACTATTTATTAAGATGGGTACAAAATTCAATGGTATGAATTTGACTAGTTTTTGTACCCATCTTAATAAATAGTAAAAAAATTCGAAAAAATGTAAAATTTGGTCTCCAAGCACATTTTATTGTAGAGATCACATCTAACGGTTTGGATCGACGATTTGGACTTTCAAAATGTAGAAAATGCTTGTTGTAACTTGTTGTAACTCAAAAAATGTTGTAACTTGATCCCTCCTCATATATATATATATATATATATATATATATATATATATATGCGCCCTATCATCCATTATTTTTGTAGGACTTATTTACATAGTAGGAATTATTGGTATCGGGATCGGGATCAGTCCCGGCTGATACCGATACGGGATCGGAGTATCTGCTCTGGATCAGGCGTTTTTTTTTTCTTTATGATTTGCTACGTGAGGATCGGCTCAGGATCGGATCGGACTCGGCCGATACCGATATGTATCGGCCGATCCGTATCGGTATCAACCGATATTTTCTACTATGCTTATTTATATACTTGCAATAAATAAAAGTTAGCCTTTATTTTTAACATTTCTAACTTCTTTTGATCTAAGAACAATACTTGAAAGCACCAAATATCTTTTGACTTAAGAAATTGCTTCCTCTTGCAGAAATATGACATAGTTATAGGGGACATTACAATAAGGTACAACCGTACACGCTATGCTGACTTCTCAATGCCATACACCGACTCAGGAGTAGCAATGATTGTGCCAGTTAGGGATGCCGTAAAGAAAAGTACATTCATTTTCTTCAAGCCATTAACTGCTGATCTATGGCTAGGAAGCTTTGCGTTTTTTATCTACACAGGCTTCGCCCTATTGATACTGGAGCCTAATATTAGGTCTTCCCTCAAGGGTTCATTAGCAGGATATCTTGGAACTATAATGCATCTATCACTGTTTGCATATCGTAAGTAAAAGTTTTTCTACTAGAAAATGGTCTAGGTACCTTGAGATTTTTTTTTAATCTGAAAAGAACTGTTGAAATTATTGGCTACCATAATTAGTAGATCTGTAATTACTTAACAAACTACTAATTTTGCAATTAAATTGCAGAAGAAAAGCTACAGAACAACCTATCGAAGATAGTTGTTATAATATGGGTCTTCGTTCTGCTTGTATTAGCATCGAGTTATACCGCTAGTCTAACCTCCATGCTAACAGTACAACAGCTTCAACCAACAGTAACTGACATCTATGATCTCAAAAGAAATGGTGACTATGTTGGATATATTAGAGGTTCTTTTGTGGAGGACTTGCTTGGGCAGCTCGGCTTTGACAGAACAAAGACTAAAGGTTACTCCAATGATGATTTTGCTGAGGCACTCGACAAAGGAAGTGCAAATGGAGGAGTTGCTGCAATCGTCAATGAAATACCCTACATCAAGTTGTTTCTTGCCAAAAGTTGCAAGTCATATACTATGGTTGGACCGATTTACAAGACAGCAGGGTTTGCATTTGTAAGTTTTAACATTAATTATATGTATATTCATCTGCTATAATCAAATTGCAAGTACATTCTTACAAAATAATCAGTAACCCTTGATATTTAATAAGCAAGACAATGTGTCTTAGAAGATAAAATCAAGGTTCGGTATTATTTAACACCATAATCTTGAGGTACCACTAGGGAAGAACTAAAACAAATGAGCATTCATTTCATGTTCAATTTGTTTGTTAATCCTCATAGTAAGTATATATAACATATTTACGTTCCCGATCTCCAATTAATGGACAGGCTTTCCCCAAGGATTCTCCACTAGTCACTGACATGTCAAGAGCAATTCTCAACATAACAGATGGGGATGGCATAATCCAAATTGAGAATAAATGGATAGGAGACTCAAACAAGTGCCAGAACAGTGGCAGCATCACCGTGGAGTCAAACAGCCTGAACTTTCACAGCTTCTGGGGCCTTTTTCTCATCACAGGAGTTGTTTCCACAATCTGTATACTAATATTTGCAACCATGTCATTCCGTAAAGAACGGCAAAAGAAGATAAACATAACGAGCCTCGAAACAAGGACTGATGAGAAAATTGATACTGAAGCCTTACCTACTATGAACCAAGAGGAAGACCAAGTCAGTGATGCTGTTGGTATATCACCGGCTGAAAATAACAGTGACAGTTCACCAACAAATGCCAACATGATAGCATGATCAAAACTTTCAATATAGCTTTTTATTTTTTTTTATGGGTTGTGGCAACAGATCTTAAGCAGCTATGTAAATTAAGAAAAGCTTTGGCCAGTTAGATAGTACATTTTAATGTGATAGACATGTGTCCCGAATTTTTCAGATGCATAGTTCTCATTAGCCAGCCTAAAAAAAACTATATCCAGTGATTTAACTTTGATTCTCTTTAAACTCAGATAATCAAAGAAGTTGCATAGTTTACTACGTTTTCTTTCCTCCTATAATATCCCCTCATTGTCATGATGAATAACGTTTAGCCTCAGTGTCCCAGGATGAACTGGCGGGATAAACATTTTGAGCACATTTTTTGTGTGACCGACGTGTAAGGTGCCTATTCGGGGAAGTATTATTTGTGCTTTGAGATCCGTGCAAAATGTCTTGCAACGGTTGAGAGGTTCCCAAAAAACACACAAAGTTTGAAATATCTGAGAGCATGCGAATTCGGAGAAGCATCCACTCGGGAAGATCCTTTTGGAGAAAAATTCGCAATGGGCTTTAGGAACTATACACAACCTGCGCGATACATGTACGGCCTATGGGCTCTACACCCGTTAATCTTCTAATATATACCAACCATTTTTTTTCCTGTAACATTTTAAAAAGTTAAAATATAAAATTTAAGTGAAATCATTTTCCAAAAAAAATTAATCTGTAACACAAACGCTGGTATTCATAACGTTCTGTATCAAAAACAAAAATTATCAACAAGAGTATTTTTGCCTCTCATTAATAATGATTTTGGAAGGTTTAATAGCACTCACTGCATGATTCTTCTCCCATTGATTAATTCTCTTTATTTTTTTTCTATAAAAATGTAGAGCACGCTTCCAGATTCCATTAATCAAGATATATACATTTATCCTTTGATTAGTGTGAAATGTTAGATTCTGTCTTTAAACAGAGTAATAGCTAGGTTGATACTTTTATTGTTTTTAAATAGAGTAATAGGTTGTTCTTTTTGTTTTTTTTTGTTTTTTTTATGTTGTCGATAATTGCCAACAACTGATATATTGATAAAAGAAATTTATTTAAATGATTTAAATATATAAGTTACAAATTCGCACACCTATACAAAAGAGTTTGTTTGACTCTCATCTCAACCCCTTACCCCTTGTTATACTTACCAAAAATATATTTATGACTTCTAAATGAAATAGCCAAAATAGTCATGATGATTATAGTTGTCTTGGATATTACGTTCTGGTAAATTTAACCTGATTATTAATTTACGCTCAATATTGGACACTTGCCTTTATTAGTTGGCCATTGTCCCAATCTGTGAAGAAGAAGAAGAGTGACAAACTATCTATGATATGACTAAGTCTGTCGGCACTGTGTATCAAACATACACGATGGATTCAAAAGTTAAAATTGTTCCAAAATATGTGTATAGTAGTGTTCTCAGAATCGGATCAGACTAATCGATTCAACCAGAAAAAAATGAGACTTGGTCATCTTTTTTTTTTTATAGTTCGTTAAGAAGACTATTTCTGCTATTGAAATGATGAAATTCAATTTAATGAATCAAATACTGATAAAAAACGATGACATTTCGGTATCAAACCGGACCGATCGGTTCAACCAGTGAAATTCAATGTAATAAATTGGTTATTGATAAAAATTAATGACTCTTCCTTGAGAAAATCGGTTTACCAGTAGTTCCAATTTTTTATATTTTTTTGAGACAAATCAAATTTAAGTGACTAATTTGTGATAAAGAACAAAGTTTAGTGACCTCTAATGAAATTTATCATATTCTTTTCATGCATTAAATAAAACAAAAACTAAAAGGCAATATGACGACAACACGTCAAAACTCTACTCCGCGTGTACAGATTTTGTTTGATTTAGTGAGATATTGAACAATAAGAAGAGGATGGATAGGTTGCTTTGATACCACTTGATGCAATATCGGTCCCAAATCTTGACTCCGCTAGTGACGGGTCTCAAAAGCGGTTTAGTGGAATTAAAAACAAAAGGGTGCTAAGTAGCAAAAGGCGAGAATAAATTCTCTCTCTTTCTTTTTTTTTTTTTTTTTTTTTTGAGATCCTTGGCAGTGACTACCAATTAAGTTGCATTAATATAGATGTGTTTATTACAACAAGTTCATAAGAGAACTATAAAACCCTAAGCATGAAAAAAGAAAAAGTAAAATACATAAAAGTGTTAATGCACCACTTCTAATCTGTTGCCCCTCCCACAAATTTCATCCATAAATCATTCTCCTCAGAAATCAACAACGCCTACTGTCTTGGAGGCAGTCTTATGTTCTTGAAAACAAACTCATTTCGTTGTTTCCGAATTCCCCACAGCACCCCCATAAAAGAAGTCACCCATCTCCTCTTCTTATCATGCATAGAAGAATTATAACGTCTCCAGGAAACATCCCATGTGCTATGAATCGTATCAGAGATATATATGAACCAAACCGCCCAACATAGATTAGTGTGGTCCAACATAGATTTCTAATTTAACAAATTTGCTCCGAATATGTTGGTTGGAGAGTGAACGACTTACTAGGCACATTAAGTCAAAGCTCAAGCTTAGATCTACATTTTCCATGCTTGACTTTGTCAAAGTAAACTCATCAAGTTATAATATACGGGCAGCTTATATAAAGAGACATCATACAGAGAAAAGTGTACTATGCATAAAAATGGAGGCACCAAATCCACTAAAGTTTCTCCTCTACGTCATCTTATTTACAGTTGTTACAGCTCAAAATTCAAAGAGAAGCATCCCAGTTGGTGTTATACTCGATTTGGGCACCCATGTGGGCAAAATGGCTCAAACAAGCATAGAGATGGCTGTGGAAGATTTCTACACGGTACATTGGAATTATAGTACCAGACTTGTGCTCTATACCAAAGATTCCAACAAGGACAATCTCAAGGCTACATTAGCAGGTGAATGATCAACTTATATAAGTGTACAATTATTTTGTTGTCACAGTCCATTTTTTGCTTTGTACATTGTTATCCTATTCAAATCTAATTAAAGAATTTGTTTGCCCATAATACAATTATAAATAAAGGTTGATTATATATTGAAACACCACTTACAGGTCTTACTATAATGTATATAGAGAAGCAGAGTCAGTAAAATGAACAGAGGAATCCAACTTATTTTTAGGGGTATCGATTATATATAACCACAGGAATAGTTACGGCATATAACTTAACAAATTTACTTTATTTTTTTGAGGTTAGTTGGCTTGACGTCATTAACAATTATATTAATAAAAAAAGTTTATTTACATAGTCCTATATTTTCCTAACTCCTCGATTATATATTGTAACTACTTGTTACCCAAACTTAGTAGTACAATTATATTAATAAAAAAAAGTTTATTTACATAGTCCTATATTTTTTTAGGTTAGTTTGGCAAACTACGTGCTAGACTCAAATTCCGGCCGAAACGGTCCAATTTCAGTCAAATTCCGACTGAAACAGCCCAATTCCAGTCAAATTCCAGCCGAGATGATCCAATTCCACCGAAACGGCCCAAACAATCATATAACAATCTCCCAAAAAAAATTTGCCCCCAGCATGATTCAAACTCTAAATCTCTTGAATAAATGCACATACAACTACCACTCCAACATTCTAGTCTTATTTATTAGAAACACAACTATATTTATATATAAGCCTTGTAATTTGTACTATATACAAGTATTGAAATGTTTGTATTATATTTTTTTAATGAATTATTTGATTGTAATCATTTGTTTAAACATAAATTGTTGACAAATTATATTTTTATCAATTTTTCTGATTTTTTAGTATAAAACAACCTTTTGACAAAAAGTCCGATTTTCAGAGCCAAATCGGCCGATTCACCAATTCCAGATCGGAATCGGCCAGGACCGATCCCGATTCCGATTCCGATTTTTCCTTCTATGATAATGTGCATAAATTTTCGAAGCAAATTTACAGAACAATGTTTTTTTTTTTTTTTTTGTTGCTTTGAACGCAGATTTAATGATAATTTTTAGCAAACGTGTATATAATATGTCATGTACTTTGCATTTTTGTAGTAGTGCTGGAACCACAGTACAGTAACCTCAATAACCTAGTTCAAATCTGCAATAAAGTATACACAAGAGAAGGAAAATATATTTAGCAGTGTTGTTTCTACACCGGGCATGCCCGGTAGATGATGTGGGCTTGAAAGCTAAAGACTTCATTACTCCATTTGTCGCCATATATTTACTTTGAACCGAATCCCATTGTAAAAGTCTACTCTTTCTTTAGCAACAAAACCAAAGTAGATCTCTTTTCCTTTACTTTCATATCCCTAAAAAATTAGGATATAAAATTCTTCAATCTTCTTGCAGCACTAGACTTGCTACAAAACAATAAGACTGAAGTCATCATTGGACCTCAGCAGTCCTCACAAGCTGTCATTGTCTCTGAAATCGGCAACATGAGTCACGTGCCAGTAATTTCATTCTCAGCTACCAGCCTCATTCTTTCCTCCATACATTTGCCCTACTTTATAAGGACAACCACAGATGATGCAGTTAAGGTAAAAACAATTACCTCTCTCATCAAAGCCTATGGATGGCGAGAGGTCGTTCCAATCTACGAAGATACTAATTTAGGACGGGGTATTATCCCCTTCCTTGCTGATGCCCTTGAAGAGATCAATGTACGAATCCCTTACCATAGCTTAATATCAAAATTGTCAACGGATGACCAAATAAAGCAAGAACTCTACAAATTACAGACCATGCAAACTAGGGTTTTTGTTGTACACATGTCACCTTCTATGGGCTCTAACCTATTTTTGAAGGCTAAAGAAGTAGGGATGATGGGTGAAGGGTGTGTATGGATTATGACAGATGGAGTGACAAACATGGTTGATTCCTTAACTGAAAGTGTTACCAGTGCAATGAAGGGGGCTCTAGGTGTACGGCTATATGTATCCAAGACTGACGAGTTAAATAACTTCACAACCAGATGGAAAAGGAGATTTCATGAATACAATCCCCAAGAAATGTCTAATGAACCAAGCATATATACTTTATGGGCTTACGATACCATCTATGCCCTAGCTATGGCGGTTGAAAAAGTAGGGTTTCAAAATGCCAAAATTGATAACTCTACAACTCCTCCGCTGCGGCATGTCTCTCCCAATGGACCACTACTTCTCGAGGCAATTAACACCATAAAGTTTCGAGGATTAAGTGGTAACTTTGAATTAATAAATGGACAGCTTCAGTATTCTTTGTTCGAAATAATTAACATTGTTGGAAGGGGGGTAAGAGAAGTTGGGTATTGGAGAGAAGATCAAGGATTATCAAGGAATGTAGATGAAAGAAAGAAGAAGAGGTATTATTCAACATCACCAGGAGATTTAAATCCTGTTATCTGGCCAGGGGAAACAATTGCTGTGCCGAAGGGTTGGGAAATCCCAGTCAGTGGGACAAAATTACGTGTTGGAGTAACAGTAGGTCCATATCCCGAGTTTTTGAAGGTGGAGATAGATCCTGACACAATGCAACAATTGCAAGCGGATACTCAGTTGATGTGTTTGAAGCAGCTGTAAAGCGATTGCCTTATGCAATCCCATTCAAATATGAACATTTCGGAGGGATAACTGAGAAAAGCTCACTCACCTACGACGAATTCGTCTATCAAGTTTATGTTGGGGTATGTATCTCCTTATGATATTGCTAAATCTTTTTTTGTCAGAAATAATATTAATTATTAGTAATTTAGCAATAACTGCTATTAATTTAGTTATTTATGGTGAATTTGTATCCTATGTGATATCTCAATATCTCAAACTTTGCGTGACATTATGGAAAATCCCAACCGTTTAAATACGTTCTGGACGAATCTCAAAGCACACATAATACTGACCCCCTACATCACCCCCGAATAGGCACCGGACACGTCGGTCACGCAAAAGTTGAGATATCTCAAAGGATACGCACTCATTTATGGTCGGGGTTTTCTTATAACTATTGTACTTCGCATATCTCTGTGGTTGAGTTTTCCTTCCATAGATAAGTGTACATCAATTTGTAAAGTTAAATTTGTTCTTGACATTGTTAAGATTGTATAGTATTTCTACTCTCCTATCATGCATATAATTTGAGGCACTACTTTTTAGTTAGCTACTGATAATTACAATTAGCCAACCATTTTCAATCAAGCAATGCTGTGTATATACACACACACACATATCTGTGCCCTATCATCCATTATTTTGTGTGACAGTTATATACTCACAATTATAAAAGTCAGCTTAATTTATACATTTTCCCACTTTGTCTTATCTATGATCAATACTTGAAAACACCAAATATTATTTTCCCTAAAAGAAATTACTTTGTCTTGCAGAAATAAGACATAGTTATAGGGGACATTACAATAAGGTACAACCGTACACGCTATGCTGACTTCTCAATGCCATACACCGACTCAGGAGTAGCCATGATTGTACAACTCAAACAAGCTGAAAATAAAAACACATTTATTTTCTTACAGCCATTATCGATTGATCTATGGTTGGGGAGCTTTTTATTTCTCATCTACGCTGGCATCGCCATATTGATAATGGAGCCAAACATCAGGGCCCCCCTCAAGAGATCTATATCAAGGCTTGTTGGAACTATAGTGCAATTATCCTTGTTTGCATATCGTAAGTTCTTTTATCAGAAAATTGT
This sequence comes from Carex rostrata, assembly GCA_964058875.1. Classification (NCBI taxonomy): domain Eukaryota; kingdom Viridiplantae; phylum Streptophyta; class Magnoliopsida; order Poales; family Cyperaceae; genus Carex; species Carex rostrata. Next base: position 624,994 of record CAXKVT010000541.1, read on the forward strand.
CTCACAATACCTAGAGAGGTAAAACAATTTTTTTGTATACAATTGGCTATCCTTTTCCAAAAGAACTAGTCACAAGCTAACATATTTCCAAAAAAATGTAGAAGAGAAGCTCGAGAGCATCCTGTCAAAGACAATTGCTCTTGTGTCCATATTTGTTCTGCATATATTGACCTCAAGCTACACTGCCAGTCTCTCGTCAATGTTAACAGTACAACATCTTCAACCAACAGTAACGGACATCTATGATCTCAAAAAGAATGGGGACTATGTTGGATATGAAACTGGTGGAGTTTGCCAAGGCACTTGAGAAAACAAAGATAAAAGCTCGGCTTTGACAAAACAAAGATAAAAGCTTATTACCCTGAGGAATTTGCCAAGGCACTTGAGAAAGGAAGTGCAAATGGTGGAGTTGCAGCAATAGTCCACGAAATACCCTACATAAAGTTGTTCCTAGCCAAAAATTGCAATTCACATACCATGGTTGGACCGATTTATAAGACTGCAGGTTTTGGATTCGTAAGTTGGCTACTACAATGATTTTGCTGACTGTAAACATACTTAGTTACAAAAACTATACTTACAAAACTAAAGATATCCTTTGAAATGTATAGAACTTGTAATCTATGAAAATTACTTTTACTTTGTGAACATGAAAAGTGGGCCTCAGTAGACAGAATGTAAAACTTGTATTCTCTACAAGCTCAATCCTTACATGTCATTCATAAAAAAAAATAAAAAAAAATAAAAATAGGAGCATTTTTATTAATTTTTAATGTTTGCTAATTCGAACTTTATGTATAACGGTTTAATATTGCTAATTTCTTGTTCTTGGATAGGCATTCTCAAAGGTTTCTCCATTAGTCCCAGACATCTCACAAGCAATCCTAAACATAACTGGTGGAGATGACATAAACCGCATTGAGAAGAAATGGATAGGCGACCAGAACTGTCAAAACAATGGCGGCATCAGTATTCAATCTAATAGACTACACTTTGTCAGCTTCTGGGGGCTTTTTGCTTTCATCGGAGTTATTTCCACCGCCTCCTTACTAATGTTCAAATTTAGAAGCAGGATAGTTTCCCCAAACCAAGAGGAAAGTGGACCCACCAACCTATCGCCAACTGAAGGTGCTAGTAACTGATAATTAATCATTCAATTAGAAATTGTTATTTCCATCAGTCATTTCATCTAACTTACTTTAACAACTAGCTAGCCTTTTTTTATTTTCTATTTTCTGGATTTGTAAAACTTCTAAAAATATTTCTCAGAGTAGAAAAATAAAATTTAACTTACACCAAGGAAAATAAAGGAGGAATGGATTAAAGCCTCAAACCAAACCAGCCTGAACTAGAAAGTAAAAAACAAGAAAATGAAACAGCAAACAGAGTCCAGTCCAGATAAGAGAAATAGCTACATTTTTTATTAATTTATTTACCTTTTTTTTTGCAAAAGTTGCTATAAGCTTGATTATTTTGTCATAACTCTTAAGACTACCATTTAAATGTTTATAACCCTCTAGTTCTATTATTTCAAATGAATTATATTTGAAGTCTTTTACATTATAAAAAAATTAAAAGATGTTTCTACTTCCCTAACAGCTCAATTTTGAGCACTAATAAGTAATAACAATTATATATAGCTGTGAAACCAAAAATGAGGGTAATCTCCGCCATTTCTTTATATTTACTGACTTAGTTCCCATGGTTTATGTTAGGTGCTCGTGTGAATCCTATAGATCAGAAGTTTGACCAGGAGCTTGCTGGTAGAGAAACCAGGGCCCACAGACACTCTTGGTAGTGAGTCTCTTGGTTTCACTTGCTTGTTCTTCGAGTTTAAAGTGCTGATTTACTTCATATATACATTATTCGTCAGTTGGGAATCATTCATGCACGTTTATGTATTTGAATCACCTTTCATGTAAAATTTGATTCACCAATTAATAATTTGGTTCATTAATTTATTGTAGGATTGTGGCAAAACATATCATCGGATAATTATGTCGCTTGGCCCACACACACAAAAGAATAAAATGAAAAGACAGTTTATTTTAGTATCTATACCAAAGTCAAAAGTTCACACTGAAAAGTGCCAATTAGAACAATAAAATCAGCTTAAGATAATGGTACCTAGTTGAGAAGCAGGACCGGATCGACCATATCAACTAACAACATTGGTTATACCTCTTTCAATCCATCCCCCTTTATTGAGTCGGGGGATTTCCTCGGTGCCTGACAATTTCAAAAATTAATTTGAATCAAAATTTGGCATTACTTGAAACCTCCTAAGCCCTAATGAGATCCCACCTCTCAGCATTCCCTTTCTCAAGTGAAGCCTTCCGAGAAGCCTCCAGCTCTCTAACACAATCCCCCAGTATCTTGCATATCCTCCCACAAAACCCCTGGAAATAATATGTTTTCTTAAACACTACAAAGTTTATTTCAAGGTTCTGAAAATCAGAATAGGAAGCAGAATCGGCTTATGGATCATGAAATCAGAATTGGATGAGTTGGTCGGATTTGGCCGAGTCAACTCAAAAACTCGGATTTTTTCACAAAAAAACTTGTTTTGTATTAAAAATATAGGAAAAAAATTTGTAAAAAAATAATTAGTCCAAAAGTGGTTAAGACAAAAAAATTTTACTCATATAATCCACTAATATAATATAATAGAAATTTCAAAATCAAACAGATAGCCTGATGATCATTTTCAAATAGAATATTAATTAGAATATTATGTGCTTAATCGAAAAATAAAATATTACATACTTCATTAAAGACAACTTAAAATACATAATAAATTATATTTCCAAAGCCGGTACAAACCAATGATTCCGAATCCAGTATCAAATAGAAATTTTATTTGTCAAAGTGATAAATCATGATAAAAAGCACATCAAGTCTATTTAACAACTAGTCTGGACATGGTCCACGATGTATGAAGTTACATTCTCCAAACAAAACAATACACCATATTTACATCATGTCTATTATTGTTTCATAATGCCATGAACTCCTTTCTGAGTCGCTCTCTCTTCCTCATCAAATTATTTTGACTGACCATGGAAAAATACAAAATTGATTCGATTGTATCACTGAAACTGTTTTTGCTCTAGATGCAAGAGATCGAGTGAAAATTTCACCCCCCTCAACCTAATTTTATTGAATCAAATTTGGCGATGAATTTTCGAGCTAAAAAATGCTTGGCCGAGTAACTCGGTTAAAATTGGCTCCTTCATGGCCAGCTGGCACTACAAGACAGGTTCAGTACTGGTACAGTAAGAACATGGAGAACAATATTAATTAGAGAAAAAAAAAAAAAAAAATTCAACCAGGGTCTAAGGTTTATTTCAACAGGAGCGAGGAGTATAATACGGGAATGTAAGAAAGAAATAAAATAAAATGACAAGAAGAAGAAGAATTTAATTTGGAGAAAAGTTGAAGCAGTGCCGTACCATAGAGTGCGAGTTGTGCGACTGCGAATACTAGTGGGATAGCTCATGGCTGCGATGGCACGCCTCTCCGACAGAGGGAGGTGCTAGAGCCTTGTTAGAGAGAGAGAGAGAGAGAGAGAGGTGTGGCCTGTGGCGTACTGCTAGGGTGATCCATGCCAAACTGGGCCTTTTGGGCCTCCATCTCTTTATGTCTATTTTATTTGTTTTTGCGTGTTTAGGATTTAGGGTTTGGTACAGTAGTAGTAATAGTAGTACGGTATAGCCCCACTTCACCGGTCTCCTCGAATCCACGTCACCCTATGTTACAATTAATAAATCTAAACCGCTCTTTAGGCTCTGTCTGTCGAGAATCTCAAAATAGACTACCTTAGTCACAAACTCAACTCACAATAGGTTCGACCCGGCTGGAACTAAATCCAGACTGTTCATTTTCCTACAATAAACTCATATATTTAAGGGGATACAGATTATATATCTCACCTCCTCGCGATTTGTACCTCACAGAAGAAAATAACATGTCGATATATAAGAGGCATATTGATTCATTTTCTGATGAGATTTGTACCAGCAGATCGACTTCATTTTATATTAAGTTCATCTTCTTCTTTTTTAATTAATTTGTCTTTATATATATTTGTTAGTGGTTTGCAACTCGGGCGGGTACGGGTACCCCAGGTATACCCGTCTTGGGTACGGGTCGGGTACAAGGGTATTCGGGTACGGGTATGGCGGGTATAATTTTCAAAACTCATACCCTATCCGTCCTATACCCTTACCCGTGTACCCTTGACGGGTAAGGCGGGTACCGGTATTTTTTTTTTTTTTTTTTTTTGTTGGTTTTTTTTTTTTTTTTTTTTTTGCTGCTTTTTTTTCTGGTTTTTTTGTTTTTGTTTTTTTGTTGGTTTTTTTCTGGTTTTTTTTGTTGGTTTGGGGAGAAAAAAAATCAGATTTTTTTAATTTTGAAATGTGATTAACAGTGGTCGGGTATACGGGTACGGGTACTCGGGTAGTCGGGTACGGGTTTAGTCGGGTACAGGTAAACTCGGGTAGGGTATGATCGGGTATTGGTCCAAAATAACGGGTCCGGTCCAGTTTTTTCCCGTACCCGCGTACCCGACCCATACCCGAGCTCGGGCACGGGTACCCCGGGCGGCGGGTACGGACGGGTACGGGCGGGTATACCCGACTGGGGTAAAATCAATCCACTAATATTTGTCAATGAAATATAGTGGAAAAACGTCATCAATCTATTATATAATAAACTAGTATTTGAATAAGGGGCATATTGGTCTTTAACTCATATCACATAATTATAAATTAAATAGATAGTTTTTATTCTTAATTCTTTCTCAGTCTTAATCTTTTAGTAGACCTTAAGGTTCTAATCCTCAACCCCTTAATCCTCCCTGCCGAACAGCCCCGCAGCAAGATTGTGTCTTAATTACCAGGCACATTAAGTCAAGCTCAAGCTGTAATATTACCTTTTCCATGCTTGACTTTTGTCAAAGTAAATTCATGAACTTACAATATACTAATTAAGGGCCCACATGTTGTCATGAGGATTGAAATCTCTCCTATTATTTGACAAGTTAAATTTGTCCATCATAATGTTAAGAGTACTTAGGGCTGTCAAAAAAGCTCGCGGCTCGCGGCTCGCTCGTTAACAGCTCGCTCGGTAGTGGACCGAGCTGTTAACGAGCCAGCTCGGCTCAGGTTCAGGTCAAAATAAATGAGTTGAGCCAGGGGTCAGCTCGGACCGGGTCAGCTCGGACCGGGCCAGCTCGGCTCGTTAAGCTACAGTGGATTTAGGATTTAGCCCCGTATAATTTTAAGTCCAGTCTCATTTTCAAAGGCGCAATTATGCAAAATTGATGTATTTTTGGTCTGAGAAGAAAGGATATGGGCTTCAGTTACTTGAAGATGTGCCTGCTGAATGATTTCTTAAATTTTTTGAATGAGCTTTCTTATTTTTATATTTTTGAATTTGTATAATAGCTGCCCAATAAAGCCTAGCGAGCCAGCTCATCAGCTCGGGCTGGCTTGTCACGAGCGAGCCAGGGATTTTGGGCTCGGATGACCTAGGTCCAGCTCGTTCAGTCCAAGCTCAGGCCGAAATAAACGAGCTGAGCTAAGGCCCAGCTCCTTTACACATCTAAGACTACTGTATTTCTACTCTCCTATCATGCATATCATTTTTTTTTTTTTTGAAAGAGAAACATGAGGGTCAAACCCTCAAATTTCATATATAATAATAAACAGTGGTATGATGAAAAAGTCCTTACACAAATTATTTACAAAACACCTCAAAGAAAGGAAAGTAAAAATAAAAGAAGATCAACATGAAAATCAGAATAAAAGAAAATAAAAAAAATTATTGTAACTGCCACAGTATCAATTTACTTCTCAGGAAATCAAAGTCTAACCTCTTGCACTATTTCCCAAGATAATTGAGTTGAACTTTTGCTCACTCCTTGAAATATTCTTCTACATCTTTTCTTTCATATAGAGAACACCATGGCCAATGATGTTCTTCTTATCTTTCTAATATTTTATGTATTACCTAAAAGTGACTTTTAAATTGGAATCAATAACTCAGAATTCAAGCATTTTTATTTTTTTTCATTAACTCGTAAAGAAATATATTAATTTTTCTTACAGCCGCAGAAAAATTCGGCAGAAAAAATATTGATCCGGGTTATTTGTAGTTGTCATTCTAATAAATTAAATTATATAGTATTCCATCTAATTTTAAAGAAATATATAAAATATTTCTATTTAAATAAAAAAATATGAAAAATGTAAAAAAAAAAAGTTGAAACCGCAATTTTTTTTTTCCGGTTTGGAATTTCAAAACTACATTTTTTTTTGCGGAAATTCAATCAGAAACCGCAAAAAAAAAAAATTGTTGTTTGAGTAGATTTTCAAATAACTCAAAAAGTTAAATAGTTTTTGAAATTTGATATTTTTTTTTTGGATATTAATAAAAATTTTGGGAGAGCGAACCTCTGTAGTGGAGGTGGGAAATAAATCTACTGTGATTCCACTTTGGAATCACAGGCTCCCTGCAATTTCAGATCTCATCCTTAATATTTTAGAATGCGAATCTCAACAATAATTGTTTCCTCTGCACGGATCTCGAAACAGCTGAACAGTTGAATGTGGAATCGCAGGATCTGTGATTCTTTAGAATCGCAGCAGATTTATTTCCTACGGAGGTGAGTTACTTGATAGGAGGAGGTTTATCCTACGGCCTTTGTAAACACAAAAAAAAAGACAAATGAAGTTAGTAAGATTTGAAGCCCATGGGCCTTGAATGTATGGGGAGAAACTGTATAGTTCCTACAAGCCCATTACGATTTTTTCTCCAATAGGATCTTCCCTGGAGGACGCTTCTGTTCTCTCGTCTCCGGCTCTCCGCCTCCGCTGCCTTGGAACTTGGGGGTTGGGGCAGGAGCGAGGTGGAGATCGTAACCACCACACTCACCTCTGCAAATTTCGCACTCTCCGCTACAACGAATTCTCTCTCTATCAAGTAACTCACAAATCACAATGCGACAAAATAAAAGAGATTGGTGACTAGGATTATCGAGCTAGAGGCATCTCTGGAGGCTTCATTGGAGAAGGGGCTGCATCTCTGAGAGTTGTGCTGCATCTGGGCTCAGGCAGTATAGATTTAAGGTACTTCAAAGTTCCTTTTTCTTTTTTGAAGAACAGACTAAATTTGTTTTCATTTCTGGATATGCAATTGCTGAGCATTGAGAAATGCTGAATGCAACAGAGCAGAGATGAATCTAATCAAGTGTGTTTTAAGGTCTTAATTGGAACAGTTCAGTTCTGCTACTCAACTAAGTTTTGTTGCTCCAATCGGGATTTTTTGTGTAAATTTTCTTTATGATTTCTTACTTTAGGGCACATTCTTTTTTTGAAAAAAGAGCCATTTGTTGCTATGTTAGTAATTTGACATACTTATAGTAAACTTATGCAATTTTTGCAATTAGATAATCTGCAAAATTCAGTGAAAGAAGTTCCCAAAAATGTGATGATAAACCAAAATTGAGCTGTTCAATTAAACTCAACTTAACCCAATTCAACCTCATCACTACCCTCATATGTGCAATTAAGCAAGCTTTGGTGCTTTGCCCAGCTAGGATTTCAGAACCGTTCCATGTCAACTTCAATCTTCAAGTTCTTATTTCATTTTATTTCAGGACAATCAACTGCTTCATTACTCTTTCAAAGAGTTTTAGTCTTTTAGAGGCGTCAAAGTGGTTCTAACCCAGATATAAGGTCAGTTCGTCAGAGCATGCAAGCTCACCTCACAGTGACGATAAAATTGATGAAGAAACAAAGGATGCTCTGATTTTTAAACCAACCAGGTATGTTTTTTTGGCATCAAGAGACGAGTAGATAGAACAAGTAGCTGTTGTGCATTATTTTTTTTTTCTTTTATTTGTACTTCCATCAGTTGCTTGACATATTATCAGCTCCAAAGTGCGAATCATACACTTGTCACTGACAATTTATATCCATTTCGGTGTCAGCATTTGTATCTACAAACATTGTAGAATCACAATATTTTGTTAGGGCTGAATACAAAGGGATCTCTGCCGCAATTCAGTTATTGTCCCGTAATCTCTCTTCCACTTGAAGAATGGCATGCAAATTGGTCATGGGGCATCTCATTATGTTGCTATACCTCTAATCAAGAAACTAGACTCTGTATTAGTCTGCTTTATTGACCAGTAACAGTCACCTTTGCACAGTTGGATGGTGTTGGGATGTGCTTTGCTTGTTTATGCTGCCATTGCATTTTGGGACACTGAGGCAAAACATTTTTCATCATGACAATGAGGGGGGGATTATAGGGGGAAAGCAAATGACTAGTAAACTTTGTGACTTCTTTGATTCTCTGAGTTTAAAGAGAAAAGTTGAACAACTGTATATAGATTCTATATGCTGACTAAAGAGAAGTTTACATCTGAAAATCTCAGTTCACATATATATTACATTAGAACATATTAGCTAACTAGCTACCGGATTACTTCTGCTATCCTCATTTCATGTCGACTATCACCAACTACAAAAGAAAATGCTTGAATCTTCTGTTAATTAACATAGCTGCTTGTGCTCTGTTGACACAACCTGTAAAAATGAACTATATTACAGATTCAGATGATGATATCATGTTGGCATTCATTGTTGAAGTGTTGGTGTCACTTTCAGCAGGTGATATAGCAACAGCATCACCGACTTGGTCTTCCTCTTGGTTCATGGTGGGTAAGGCTTCAATATCAATTTTCTCGTCAGTGCTTGTTTCAGGGCTCATTATGTTAATCTTCATTTGCCTGTTTTTACAGAATGACATGGTTGCATATATTAGTAGACATATTGTGGAAACAACTCCTGTGATGAGAAAAAGCCCCCAGAAGCTGAGAAAGTTCAGGCTGTTTGACTCCACGGTGATGCTGCCACTATTCTGGCAGTTTGCATCTCCTATCCATTTCTTCTCAATGCGCAGTATGTCATCTCCACCCGTTATGTTGAGGATTGCGCTTGAAATGTCGGCAACTAGTGGAGAACCCTTGGTGAAAGCCTGTCCATCAATTGGAGACCGGAAAGGTAAATATGGTATCCATACTTACTATGAGGATTAACAAACAAATTGAACATGGATGGTATTCAACTCTTGACTTTAGTTCTTCCCTATTGGTACTTAAAGATTATGGTGTTGAAGAATACCGACTCTTGGTTTTTATCTATTGAGCCACAATGCGATGCTTATTAAATATCAAGGATTCTTTCTTTGATTTACTACAGGTTGTTGTCATCTTTGGATAACTTTTTTCTTGTGTAAGCATGTTCGTGCAATTAGTTTATAGCATACGAAAATACATAATTAACATTAAACTTACAAATCCAAAGCCTGCTGTCTTGTAAATTGGTCCAACCATGGTATATGACTTGCAATTTTTTGCAAGGAATAACTTGATGTAGGGTATTTCGTGTACTATTGCTGCGACTCCACCATTTGCGCTTCCTTTCTCAAGTGCCTCAGTATATTCCTCAAGGTGATAACCTTTCATCTTTGTTCTGTCAAAGCCGAGCTCCTGAAGCAAGCCTTCCACAAAAGAACCTACTCCATATCCAACATAGTCGCCGTTATTTTTGAGATCATAGATGTCGGTTACTGTTGGTTGAAGCTGTTGTACAGTTAACATCGAAGAGAGACTTGCAGTGTAGCTTGAGGTCAATATAAGCAGAACAAAGATGGACACAATAGCAACTATCTTTGATAGGATACTCTCCAGCTTCTCTTCTACATTTATTTGCAAATATGTCAGATTGTGACTAACTTTGTCAACTTGGAACATGATAGCCATTTGTATAAAAAATAAATTTGTTTTCTAAGAAAATGCCAATTTTGATATGTAGACAATTTTCTGATAAGAGAACTTACGATATGCGAACAAGGATAATTGCACTATAGTTCCGACATGCCCTGATATAGATCTCTTGAGGGGGGCCCTGATTTTTGGCTCCAATATCAGTATGGTGATGCCGGCATAGATGAGAAATGCAAAGCTCCCCAGCCATAGATCATAAGTCAATGGCTGTAAGAAAATAAATGTGTTTTTATTTTCAGTTTGCCTGACTCGCACAATCATTGCTACTCCTGAGTCAGTGTATGGCATTGAGAAGTCCGCATAGCGTGTACGGTTGTGCCTTATTGTAATGTCCCCTATAACTACGTCATATTTCTGCATGATGAAGCAATTTCTTTATTCAAAGGTATTTGGTGGTTTCAAGTATTGATCATAGACCTAAAAGTTGGAAAAATTCAAAATAAAAGCCAACTTTTATTATTGCAAGCATTTGTATAACTGAGTCTAAAGTATCGGTTAACAGGACACAGACATACATCATTGCTAGATTAAAAATGATTGGCTAATTGTAATCATCAGTATGTGCTTAAAAAGGTAGTGCCTCAAATAATATCAAGAAGTACAGTAGAATCTTAACAGTATCAAGAACAAATTTAACTTTTCAAATGAATTTACTCTTATACAATGAAGATTAACTAAACTACAAAGATGAGAAGTGTATTAGTTATAAAAACCCAACAACCATATTTAGCTAAATTAGTGGCAGTTGTTGCTAGATTGCTTAATCATATTATTTTTTACAAAAAGTAGACATGTACCCGAAGATGAACTTGATAGACAAATTCATCGTAGGTGATTGAGCTTTTCGCAGACACCCCTCCAAAATGTTCATATTCGAATGGGACTGCATAATGCAATTGCTTTACTGCTGCTTCAAACACATCAACTGAGTATCCGCTTGCTCTTGTTGTATTTGTTTCAGGGTCTATCTCCACCTTCATGAACTCGGGATATGAACCTACTGTTACTCCAACGCGTAATTTTGTACCACTGATTGGAATTTCCCAACCCTTCGGCACAACAATTGTTTCCCCAGGCCAAATGACAGGATTTAGATCTGCTGCTGATGTTGAATTATAGCTCTTGTTATTGCTTTCATCTACTTCCCTTGATAATCCTTGTTCTTCTCTCCAATATCCAACTTCTCTTATCCCCCTTCCAACAATGTTGATTATTTCAAACGAAGAATACTGCAACTGTCCATTTATTAATTTAAAGTTGCCACTCAGACCTTGAAACTTGATGTCGGTGATTGCCTTAAGAAATTGTGGTCCATTGGAAAAGACATGCTGCGATGGAGGAACTGTCAAGTTATCAGTTTTGGTATTTTGAATCCCTACTTCTTCTACCGTCATTGCTAGTGCATAGATGGTATCATACGCCCATAATGCATAGATGCTAGGTTCATTAGACATTTCATGGGGATTGTCTTCATGGAATCTCCTTTTCAATCTGATTGTGAAGTAATTCAACTCGTCAGTCTTGGGTATATATGGCCGTACACCTAGAGCCCCCTTCATTGCACTAGCAACACTTTCATTTAAGGAATAGACCATGTTTGTCACTCCATCTGTCATAATCCATACATACCCTTCACCCATCATCCCTACTTCTTTAGCCATCAAAAATAGGTTAGAGCCCAAGGAAGATGACATGTGTACAACAAAAACCCTAGTTTGCATGGTCTGTAATTTATAGAGTTCTTGCTTGATTTGGTCATATGTTGACAAATTTGATATTAAACTGCGGTAAGGGATACGCACATTGATCTCTTCAAGGGCATTTGCAAGGAAGGGTAGAATGCCCCATCCAAATTCAGTATCTTCATAGATTGTAACTACCTCTCGCCATCCATAGGCTTTGATGAGAGAGGTAATAGTTTTTATTTGAGCCGTATCATTTATGGTTGTCCTAATAAAGTAGGGCAGTTGCATGAAAGCAAGAGTGGGGCTGGTAGCTGAGAATGAAATTACTGGCACCTGACTGGTGTTTCCGATTTCAGAGACAATGGCAGCTTGTGAGGACTTCTGAGGTCCAATGATGACTTCAGTCTTATTGTTTTGTAGCAAGTCTAGTGCTGCAAGAAGGTTGAAGTTTTTAGACCCGAATTTAAGGGGAAGGGGGTTTAAAAAAAATAAAAGAAAAGAGATCTATTGTACGTTTGTTAATTAAGAAAGAGTAAAAAATTTACAGTGGAATTTGGTTCAAGGGAATTACAAACCCGAAGACCATAATTACAATTTCATGTCGGCAATTAATTGTTTGATGACTATATTTTTTAACTATGAATAATTGACATTGAAATAAAAGTTTACTTTGCACAATCAATAAATACATTACTACAGTTTAATAATTTGATCAGTCACCTGCTAATGTAGCCTTGACATTTTCCTGGTTGGAATCTCTGGTATAGAGCACAAGTCTGGTACTATAATTTGAATGTAGTGTGTAGAAATCTTCCACAGCCATTGCAATGCTTGTTCGAGCCATTTTGCCCAGAAGGGTATCCAAATCGAGTATAACACCGACTGGGATATTTCTGTTTGTATTTTGAGCTGTAGCAACGGAACCTATGATAACAAAGAGGAGAAACATAAATGTATCTGGTTTTCCCATTTTTGTGGAGAGTACAACCTTCTCTTTTATGTTCTCTTTTTATAGGCTGCACATATATCATGACTTAATGAGTTTACTTTGACAAATCAAGGAAGGAAAAAATGACAACATGAGTTTAATTGTTAGGGTCAAGGGCATCCCTTTCAACCCTTTGAAGATGGAGCTTCACAAATGAATATGCCCATCTCCCATGTAAGTATTTTCTTGTTCTGCCTTTGCTTTCTATTTAACTCCTTTTTAATTCTTTAAAAAATAGTCAAATGGTGAAGATGTAGCTGTTGAGCCAGCTGGTTTCCTACTACATCAGACCCTAATGATTATTTTATCAAAAGAATTAAAAAGACAAAATAAAAGTTGTAGTAATTAGGAGAAACCCACCAGGGGTGGTAGAGTTGAGCTAGCTAGCTTCCTCTTCTATTTCCTTAAAAATAAATGGGTCATTCTACATAAAGTTAATTTGAGGTGTGGGTGTTATGGTATTAAGTTGTCGTAATATCCATAAATTCAAGGGACTTATATGTAAAATCATGAAGAAAAGAGCTTGAGTGATGGCAGTAGGTATATGTATACATAGGGTTCTTATGCAAAATTTTACTCATTTCAGTTCTGACAAGTGCACTCATATATATATATATATATATATATATATATATATATATATATTTAAATGTTGATAGCTTGCTTCTTTGGTTTTTGATCTTCTTATTTCTTTGTTTAGTTCAATAACCAGTGATCAAAATCACTTCAGACTAGGTTCTGACAAATAGCAGACCTCAAATTGAGTTGCAATCATCTCTAACCAACCCCCTGTATCTGTACCAACACCAAACACAGTCAAAACTTGAAACAATTCATGCTGATACGGTGAAACAGTCAAGATTGACCATCTGTTAGTAAATCAATTATACAAAAAATTCTAAAATGAATTTAGCAAAACTGCTTCAATAACATGTCTCTATATATGTGGTATACACAGGGTGTTCCTTTTCCTATGCAACCAAATTGGGGACATACTTTTCAAGTACTCTTGAATCAAGCTCCCCTTGGAAATAATGCAATTGCAAGGGAGGATGAATGGTGGGGCAATCTACCTTCAACCTGAACTAGACCTTCTAGTGTCGGAAAGTGCATACTTTTGTGAATTACAAGTTCTAACGTATCAGCAAACTAGATGGTAACTTAATATGTTAATTTTTGTTAATTCATAGTGGGTATATTAGGAATGTGCAGGTACACAATACAGTACCTCATTAATCAACAATGTGCATGTGTTGATTATGCTATGTTAAGGCTTGATGCTTATTAAATGCTTTATGATTAATTTCTTAATGTGTTTTCTATTTGTAAGATGTGTTTTTGTTTATCAGTTTCAATGGGAAGTGGGTACTGGTTGGAAAGGGAGGATTGTCCAATGAGGGTTTTCTAGTATAAATCCATCCAGGTTATTATTTCCATTGATATATCCATAGAAGAAAGCACCTACATATTCAAATAATAGCGCCAAAAACTGATTAGGTGGGGCCCACTTTCATTGCCGGCCATGGAAATATTGGGGTGGGTCCCATATAATATGCCTTTAGAAATACTTACGGGCCCTAGGGGTGTCACCCTTGTAAATGAAATAGGTGGGACCTATGTTCCAAGCCCTTGGAAATAATCGGGTGGGTCCCTCATTTGATTGTCATGGAAAAACTAAGGTGGGCCCCACGTATGCTCTCCTAGAAATAACATAGACGGTGACCAAGTTTGAACGTTTTTCCAAGTGTCCTTTTTCCAAGAGCATGCCCATGGAAAAAACTAGAAATGAGTGTTTTCAATGGTGCTCTTGGAAATATTTGTTATTTCTAACGAAGGTATTAGCGACGGGAGTATTTTCAAGCGTGGCACTTGGAAAAAGTTATTTTATGGCTTTTTCCAAGAATAAGTTCATGGAAAAAGTCATATTTCTGCTCTTCCTGTGAATTCTAGTATTGATTATAAGCTGCAATGAAATCTATGGCATTAAATGACTTGGGAATAAGTCGTCAAGTTGCATATATATATATTTTCAAGTGGGCTACGGTGAGTTGTGAAGTAAAGCGACTATTTTACTTCACGCTCATATTTTGTGATTTTAAAGTTCAAAACGTCGATCCGAACCGTTCATCTTGTTCTTCATATTGAAATGTGCTTGGAGACCAAATTTTATATTTTTTGGATGTTTTTTACTATTTATTAAGCAATTTTGAAAGTCACTGATCTGATGGTCCAGAAAATTTTACTGTTTTTTACTGTTTACAGCAAAACAGCAATTTTCAAAAATGCTTAATAAATAGTAAAAAAATTTCAAAAAATTTAAAATTTGGTCTCCAAGCACATTTCAATATGGATTAAACATCTAACGGTTCGGATCGGTCATTTGGACTTTCAAAATAAAAATACGGCGTGAAGTAGAAACACGTTTTACTTCGCAACTCACCGTAGCCCACCTCTATATATTTATATATATATATATATATCTTCCCGATAATTGTTAGGTCGAAAATGACTTGAAATGACTCCTAAATCTTGGTCAAACCGTGTGTCATTTGAACCACTCTAGACAATTAATGTAGAATTCAAACTAAAAATGTGACCAAAGAATACTAATTAAAAGTTGCCAATAGAAATTTCTAAATACCAAAACAAGCAGAATCTGAACACAAGACTTACCATCGGTTCATCAAATGATTTAATTTAGTCCACGTATTAAATTTTAAAGAAAATTAGGTTCTAATTTAAAATAATTTAATTTTACTATTTTCCGGATTTTGTGAAGATGGTAAAAAAATAACAAATATAATAATTGTTTGCATATACAAAAAAAAGTAATTTTAAAAAATCTAAAAGTTAGCAAAAAAAAATACTAGATATAGTTAAATTAACTTCGTTTTCCATATTTGTGTGCATTTATGATTAAAAAAATTTAGTGTCAAATCTTTTAGTTATAGGAGTTGAGTTATATATGCTGTTTCATGAAGTAAATACCCTCTTGTACTTTATGTCCCTATCTTCATTTCAAAGTTTAAACATTTGATCTGAATTATTCATTGTGATCTTCATATAAAAATATATTTAAAAAAAAATTCAAATTTTACATTGTTTTAGGATATTTTTACTTTTTTTTTCAATAGGTTGAAAAACCCTGTGTTTTAGTCGTCCACAAACTTTTATATTAATGGATATTCTACCTATCGAAAAAAATAGTATTTTTTTAAAAAAAATGTAAAATTTGGCCTCCAAGGAAATTTCCATATGAAGATTACAGTTATTTTTATATGAAAATCACAGTGAGCTGGTCAGATTTATTATTTATACTTTGAGAACAGAGATATATACATGCCTGAAGTAAGAAGACATTAAAATGTGATTTATAGTACTCCACAAACATTGCAAAATTGTGTGCTATATTTTTCAAAATCCGACCATTAATTTAATGTGATTTATACTACGATGCATATGAAAAATAATGGGATTTTGATGCAAATTTTTATTGTCCATCCCATGATATAACATTTACAACGGTTTACATTTAACAGTATATGATGGAATATCAAATCTATACTCAGTAAAAGTGGTTGAGAATCAATCCTCTACAACACTCGTCTACTATGAAAGGAGAGAGCCCAGTGAAAACCTAGAACTAGCCGCCACCCTCCCCTCCCTCCTCCCAAACTCACACTTCTTATTCGTTCGTCATTTTCACTATTTGTAGATCTCATTTCCCATGCATCATGTCCTCCTTTCTCTTTCGCTCGGCTCTATTTTTTTGAGTGGAGAAGATAATGAGAGAGAGGTGGGAACCAAGCAGAGTCGATCGGAGTCGAGAGCGCGGTATCATCAGAGTTCGGAGCGTAGAGTCCTTATCTTGATTGGAGTGTGACGGTGAGTAGATCTGGTTGTCGGAATGCGATGGCGGTCGGAAGAGCAGATCCAGTCGTGGGACAAGATGAAGATTAAGGTACTAGAGCGATTATGAGTGTATATATGTAAGATTAGAAGAGTAGATCTAAGAATTTAGAGGGTGATTAAGGACTATTAGAGTAATTTAGAGGATTTCGTGAGAATAAATAAATAAATTTAGGAATTAGAGTCGCTTGACTCGTTATAAATACATTTTTTATTAATCGAATTGTTAGTAGGTATTAAACCCGCTAACCTTCCAAAAAAAAAAACACTCGTCTACTATATATTATATCAACTGTTGTTTGATTTGCATCAAGATTTGTACATAGATGATTTCAATAGAATGGTACTAAAATTGCATGACATTTGATACACAAACAATTCACAAATCCAATAAATAATATTTTATTTTTTAAATTTTTATAGAATTATCTTGAAATATATTGTTAAAATTATCAAATATCCATTATTAATGAATTCCAACCCATACATTAACAGTGGTAATACAAAATACATGAAAACAATGTAGGGATCACTAAAAAATTACCTATATTATTATAGTAAAAGAAAAATATGATACAAAGAGAGAAAATCTGGAAGCCACAAACGAATCTATGCAAGCATTAAAAGACTTGATAAATAGTCAAGTAACTAGGTTGAAAAAGACTTGAAATTACTCCAAAATCTTGGCCAAACAATGTGGCATTTGAACGATTCTAAATTCAAATTAAAAGTTTGTCCAGTAAATTACTAATTAAAAGTTCAAAATAATAATTGGTAGATATTTTTGCAACCCATTAGTGCTCCATATTTTTGGTAGTGACATGTCGGGGTTGGTGGTTGATATTTTATCAATAATTTAAAATGAGTTTGAATAGTATAACATCAGTGTCATTTCAGTCTATATGACACTAACTCTAAAACTTATCAAATCGACTTCGAACGACTAATTCAAACTGTTCAAACCGATTTACATTATGAGTGATGCGTTTACATACAAATTTGTTATATTTTTGAATTATTTTAGTATCAAATCAAGCAGTAAAAATAATGAAAAATTAATGTATTAAAATTAACTTAAAAACTCACACATTTGACCGCTTGACTTAATACTAAATAAATTCAAAAAGTTATAAATTTTGCATGTAAACACACAACTAATGAAGTAGATTGGTTTGAACGGTTTGAATTCACCGTTTGAAGTCGGTTTGATAAGTTTTAGAGTTAGTGTTATATAGATTGAAATGACATTGATGTTATACTCGACAAACTCATTTAAAATTTAGAGAATTTTCTTGGATGGATTTGGTCCGTTCATTGTAAACGTACTGTTCAATCTAAAATTGTGGATTTCTCAAAAGAATTGAAGAAGTGGAAGATATCAAGTCAAAGGGAAAGAATAGTCACTGCATTTCATCTGAACATTTATTTTTTAAACAGCGTTGAAAATTTGGACAGACTTCTTACATATTATGCAATGAATTTTTTCCATGAAATTGAGAATTTTTAGATATGGAAATGAGGATATTAATTTGTTTATTTTCAAGTAAAAAATTATTATAAACAAATTTATATTATAGGTGTTTTGCAAGCATTTGAGATTTTTTTTGGAAAGTTGAATTCTTTAATTTCCTTTTTTACAATTATTGGATCGTGTCGATTAGAACTTTTTGGACTGTTTAATTCTGTTGTGTAATTAATTTTAGCCTTGTAATTTATCAATTCTTATATTCTTCCATTTTATTGATGACATATTAAATTCATCACAAACTGTATTTATTTATTTATTTAAAATTTTACTAGCATAGAAATATACTGAGAGAGAGGACATAAATAGCTGGAGGCCCACCAATACGCCACCTCTCTCTCAAGCAAGGCAACGTCGCTTCCCTCAGTCGGAGAGGCACGCCATCCGACGGTTGAGATTTATTAATTCAAAAGATTTCTTTTTTAAGTTAATGCAGAGGATACGCACAAATCTTAATGTGATATGTGTGGATTTATATTCAAATTTGAGTCTCATGAGTGTTTTATGCTTTTAATAAAGAATAAATGGTTATTTATAAATTAAATTTAAAATGAATTTTAATACAAAAGACAATAAAATGAGTATATTTGTGAGTTTTTAAAATTTAGAGGGAAAATACATTAATTTAAAGTTTAGAACCGGAAATAGGTATTTTTGAATTTTTTGAGAGATATTGGCGAAATTCCTCTACTAATTAAGGACAAGACCCATGGGGTCTATGGGGACCACATGTCATCCTGATTCTATTTATCTCCTCTCCTTCTCAAATCTCACCCAGCGAATTCGGATCCCTATAGGTACCGGACTGGAGGCAGATTAGAAACGGACAATCAAAGATCGTTGTTTTAACTTGACACGAATCTCAATGCAAAAATAATACTGTCTGTCCCCAGTGCTATCCGCGAATAGGCGCCGTTTGAGTTAATCTGAACCGTGGGTTTTAATTTGCTCGAGTCAGGTACCTGAGAAGGATTCAGATTCCTCCACCGATTCGTCACTGTACTCTCTTTCACTTTTTCTTTCTGATTTCCTTGACTTGTCATCACGGTGCCTGCTCTCTCTAATCACCCCTTTTTCCGTACCTCCACGAAACCCTGGCGACCGCCTCACCCCTAACTCTGGCAACCACCTCAGCCCCGACAGCAACTAGCGGTGACGCCACTTGACCCTTAGTCTGAGCTGCTGATGGCACTGAACCAGCGGTGCCACAACACGACTCTGACTTGGGCCACCACCTCTATCTCTATGGAGCTGCGCTGGAACGCGCTCACGCCACGCAAACTGCCTGCAATTGGAGCTGAGACTGAGAAGAACTTGTCAAGGTTAATTTATCTCCCTTCCTCTATTCTCTTCTTTCCAATTTTGCATGCACAACGCTCTTCCTTTTCTGGCACCAGATTGTCAGTGTTGCACTGTTAAGCTTACTAGTTCAGCTGATGCTTAATCATCATAAAGAACAAGAAACCAGTAATTCTTCAAATCGAAACAATTAAGGAAAGTTATTCAAGTATGCTACCATACATACTACCCTACTTATAACAACAATTGGCAAAGCTTAATTTGCACTTGACAACTATATTGATTATTGAGGGTACAAGCCCAAAGGAGTGTACCTTGAAATACAATAATGATTTGTTTTAGAGATCTGAAAGGCATTATAGGCTATAAATATCACTGCTACTATTGACGTTTCATAATAATTGAACAATACCCCATTTCTTGGCTGTAGAACCCTAACCAGAGTTGACCACCGCTTTTTTGTGACATTGGTACCAGCCGGTACCATGTCAATTCTGCTTTCTAGTATTAAACTGTTTACAATAAGTAATTTTGGTAGTGCATTCCCTTATTTTTGGTAGAAGTTAAGTTCTTTATGCACTTTCATTGTTCTTGAACTGTCATTACACCCCTTTAAGGCTTGTACCAGCACCTCCCTTTGTTTTCTGCTACAGGTTTCCATGCCTGCAGCGCTGATTTGAGAGTTCCATTTCAACAGTATTCTGTACCAGTAAATCTGTCCTAAACTTAAATTGTTTATAACTTTTGATTGACAAATAATTTTTGAGTGATTTCTTCACTAAATTGCAGCATTTGCAATGTACTTTTAAATATGAAATCATGAATTAAATATTTTGATATATTAAACAAACTTTGTTGGATCAAGGTTTTTATCAAAACTGATTGATAGATTCAGAGAACATATAGAATAAAGTACGCAAACCAAAATTTATTGAATAACATACATACACACATAGGACTTGGATACTGGTATATGAAAAATATTTCGTAACGGAAAAATACGAAGGATCCAGACCTGAAGGGATCTTCGGGAGCAGCAGATTATCAGGAACTCTCTCCTTTCCTTGCTAATGCTATCAGGTGCAGGTTTCCGTCGCCTTGTTATATCTATTCCTAATTCACTTCAACATATTCGAATTAACTATTTCATTGACTTGGCACACTGGGTTTGGTCAATAATTGTGTTGGTTTTATTTGCATTATAATTGAGGTTATTTGCATGTGTCTTAAACTTGCATTTGCATATCTGATTCTGCATTATTTGAATGGCTTCATCATCATCATATGCATGAATCACAATGAACTATAATCAAATTCTGTTATTCTTCACTGATCTGTCATATTGAACTGGTTTTTTGTTTGTTTGTCTGTTGGTCATTACTTCTCAGGAATTAACAATATTGTGCCCTATTGGGAAAACTTGTGGTCATTCATTGGCAAACTTGTGGCTATTTATTGGCAAAACTTGCAGATAATTACAAATATTATGTATGTATGAATGACAACAACTTGTTTGGGACTAAAGGCTTGGTTGTTGTTGTTGTATGAATATGAACCAGAACGATTAGAATGGAATAAGCCTAAAAAGACAATAGATGTAGGTTTTTTGTGAACCATCTGTGTAGAAAAAGGGGGACTACCTGTCAGTATTACTTGACTTAATGCACCAATTTCTTCTTGACAGACTTGTGGCCATTTGTTTGCAAACTTGCGGACAACTTTAAATATAATATATATGGTTTTGAGTTCTAAGGTATTGGCAAATAATGGTAGGCTATCGGTCTGTGTGTTACCAAACTTAATAATATGAGTTTAAGCCAATTTGATAAACATTTGAATATTATATTTAAGTATTTACATTTGAATATTATAAAATACCGGAAACTGTTTATTACATACCTGAATAGGATAAATTCTCGATATGAATACAAACCGAACTACACTTTAAGCCCCAAATCAATTTGCAGTCAATCATTGGATAATGTGTAATTATAAGATCCTGGAATTACATTACCCATATTTGTACTTGCATTATCTCGTACCAGTATGCAAATCAATTGGTATTTGTTCTAGGTGGATTTTACAGGTTTGCAGACTGAAACTGAATACTGTACCAAGAGCTTCAGTTTAAGCTCTCACCAGTCTCTCTTGTATGGGCTCTACATACCGAAGTATCAAACTAATGAAATGTTTTTGGAATAAAGAATTTAGCAATACTCTAGTATGCTTAGTATATATTTTGTTTGTTCATTATTGATTCCGATGCAGTGAAATTTAATAGTCTTGCATGTCTTTGTGGAGAAATATATGCAGCAGACAGTTTCACCCCAGATTTAGGATGTGACAAATAGTTATTCTTATTATTATTATTACTAACATTTTAAATTTTTATAATCGTAATTTATATTATTTTATTATTATTTGCATTACTAAATTATGAATATCGTTATTATTAAAAATATTATTGTTATTATTATTATCATTAGTTTTATCGTAATCATCATCATCGCCATCAACATTGAAATCGTCATGATTATTGTTATTGTTGCTGTTATCACTCAAATATGTTGTGTAAACATCACAAAACCATTTAACAAGCAATGAGAGTGGAAGGCGAGGAGGGAGGGAGGGACACCAGTGTTCATTAGTGTATGTTGAATGATATGGAAGCAATTAAATGGGTTTTCAATTCAGATACACTACCACTACATTCACTGATTCAAATACTGTTTTAAGAAGTTTGATTTAGAGGCCCTGCTTGTAGTGCTGATATTTGATTTATTGTCTTTGCTGTACTTCCATGTAAGACTGCCACTATTTATTTTAATAATCCTTTTGTCAGCCCCTGCCTAGTTCTAAAAAAAAAGTGAGAGAGAGGAGAGTATAAATTATACATATTATAATCCAAGGAAACTAACGTGCAATTACCATCCTAATGAATTAGTTTAGTCGTCTGGGAAAATTGATTGCACAGACCTGAGGAGCTTTCCATGCACTTTCCCATTTATTAATTAGTGTGGTCAAACATAGATTTTTAATTAACAAATTTTGCTCCAAATATGTTTATTGGAGAGTCAACGACTTTATGAAGGTTCAAACGAGCAGGACGCGTTTTGGATCAATCAATCTTTCCCATTCATCCAAATAATTTTGAATTGATTTTAATTGAAAATCATCTCCATCCTTCATTTGAATGGGCCAACAACAATGAGATATTTTTCTTTAATGATGAGATGATGACTATCCCAACATAAAAGGAGGAAAATCTGTGCCTTAATTACTAGCTAGGCTCATTAAGTCAAGCTCAATCTTAGAATACATTTCCTTGTTTGACTTTGTCATAGTAAACTCATGAAGTTATAATATATGTGCAGCTTATAAATAGAAACCACATACAGAGAAGAGTGTACTATGCATAAAAAATGGACACACCAAATGCACTAATGTTTCTCCTCCACGTTATCTTATTTTCAGTTATTACAGCTCAAAATTCAAACAAACAGATGCCAGTCGGGGTTATACTCGATTTGGACACCCTTGCTGGAAAAGTGGCTCGGACCAGCATTACAATGGCTTTGGAAGATTTCTATACACTACATTCGAATTATAGTACCAGACTTGTGCTCTATACCAAAGATTCCAACAAGGACAATATCAAGGCTGCATTAGCAGGTGACTGATCAACTTATACAACTGTACAGTTATTTTTAATTATTGTGCGTAGTAAACTTGTATTTCGATATAAAACATTCTTAGTTTAGAAAAATAGTCATCAAACAATTGGTCATTCTGGTTAAAAAAGTCGATGTTCATTCATAGTTTAATAGGCTAAATAATTGTACAAAATAAAAACCTTCTTAAAATCCATTAGCCCATTTCTCGGCATGCTTCTGTTGCCGCAGTCCAATTTTTTCTTTGTACATTGTTTTCCCATTCTAATTCTAATATAACTAGATAAACTGTAATTAAAAAATCAATTTGTTTGCCCACAATATATACAATTATAAATAAAGGTTGATTTATATATTGAAACACCACTTCAGGTCTGACAAAATATAATGCATGTAGAGAAGCAGAGACAATGAAACTAATGGAGGAATCCAATTTATTTCCTGGTGTATCGATTATATGTAACCACAGAAAGAGTTACAGCATATAATTTAAATAATTTACTTTAAAGACACATCTGTTTGAGTTTCAACTGGTTTGTTTCCTTGGCAGATCAGTTTGGACCTGCAGTACACCTTACCTCAATAACCAAGTTTAAACCTGCAATAAAGTATACACAAGAGAAGTAAATATATTTAGCATATTGTGTTTTTTCTTGCCCGAAACACTGGGCTTGCCGGTAGATGACGAGGGCTTCAAAGCTAAAGGCTCGAATACCTAATTTGTTGTCATATGCTTTTATCAACAAACCTAAAGTAGATCTCTTTTCTTTTATTTTCAACTCCCTATAAAATCTGGATGTAAAATTCTTCAATCTTGTTGCAGCACTGGACTTGGTACAGAACAATAAGACTGAAGTTATCATTGGACCTCAGACGTCCTCACAAGCTGTTATTGTCTCTGAAATCGGTAACACAAGTCATGTGCCGGTAATTTCATTCTCAGCAACCAGCCCCACCCTTTCCTCCTTACATTTTCCCTACTTTATAAGGACAACAATAAATGATGCGGCTCAGGTAAAAACCATTACCTCTCTCATTGAAGCCTATGGATGGCGAGAGGTAGTTCCAATCTACGAAGATACTGATTTTGGACGGGGCATTCTCCCCTTCCTTGCTGATGGCCTTCAAGAGATCAATGTGCGAATCCCTTACCGTAGCTTATTGTCGAAATTGTCAACTGATGACCAAATAAGGCAAGAACTCTACAAGTTGCAGACAATGCAAACAATGGTTTTTGTTGTACACATGTCATCTTCCTTGGGCTCTAACCTATTTTTGAAGGCCAAAGAAGTAGGGATGATGGGTGAAGGATATGTATGGATTATAACAGATGGAGTGACAAACATGGTTGATTCCTTAAATGAAAGTGTTACCTGTGCAATGAAGGGGGCTCTAGGTGTACGGCTATATGTACCCAAGACTGACGAGTTATTCAACTTCACAACCAGATGGAAAAGGAGATTCCATGAAGGCAATCCCCAAGAAATGTCTAATGACCCTAGCATCTATGCATTATGGGCTTATGATACCATCTATGCACTAGCAATGGCAGTAGAAAAAGTAGGGGTTCAAAATACCGAAATTGATAACTCTACAGCTCTGCTGCTGCTGCATGTTTTTTCTAATGGACCACAACTTCTCGAGGCGATCACCAATATCAAGTTTCGAGGATTGAGTGGCAACTTTGAATTAGTAAACGGACAGTTGCGGTATTCTTCGTTTGAAATAATTAACATTGTTGGAAGGGGGATAAGAGAAGTTGGATATTGGACAAAAGAACAAGGATTATCAAGGGATGTAGATAAAACCAAGAAGAAGAGTTACTATTCAACATCACCAGGAGATCTAAATCCTGTCATCTGGCCAGGGGAAACAATTGTTGTGCCCAAGGGTTGGAAAATCCCAATGAGTGGGACAAAATTACGTGTTGGAGTAATAATGAGTCCGAATCCCGAGTTCGTGAAGGTGGAGATAGACCCCGAAACAAATGCAACAAGAGCAAGCGGGTACTCAATTGATGTGTTTGAAGCAGCTGTAAAGAAATTGCCTTATGCAGTCCCTTTCGAGTATCAATATTTTGGAGGAAAGTCTGACAAAATCTCACACACCTACAATGAATTTGTCTATCAAGTATATCTTGGGGTATGCTCTCTTTCTGATATAGCTAAATATGTTTTGTCAAAATAATATGATTAGTAATCAGCAAAAAGTGCCATTACTTTACTTAAATATGAGATGTTTAACAATTAGTGTACTTCACATCTCTATTTTAGTTTTCCTTCCTTGGATAAGAGTACATTCATTTGAAAAGTTAAATTTATTCTTGATACTGTTAAGATTCTACTGTATTTCTAGTCTACTATCATGCATATCATTTGAGGCACCACCACACCACCTTTTAATTACCTACTGTTAATTACAATTAGCCAACCATTGTTAATCAAGCAATGATGTATATATATGTGCCTTATGATCCATTATTTTTGTAGGACTCATTTATATACTTATAGAAATAAAAATTAAGACTTCATTTTTAAATTTTCCTAGTTCTTTTCATCTATGGTCAACACTTGAAAACACAAAATATATTTTGAATAAAGAAATTGCTTCCTCTTGCAGATATATGACATAATTATAGGGGACATTACAATAAGGTACAACCGTACACGCTATGTTGACTTCACGATGCCATACACCGACTCAGGAGTAGCTATGATTGTGCGACTCAAGCAAGCTGAAAATAAAAACACATTTATTTTCTTACAGCCATTATCTTTTGATCTATGGCTGGGGAGCTTTGCATTTCTCATCTACGCTGGTATCACCATATTGATATTGGAGCCAAAAATCAGGGCCCCTCTCAAGAGATCTATATCAAGGCATGTTGGAACAATAGTGCAATTATCCCTGTTTGCATATCGTAAGTTTATTTATCAGAAAATTGTCTCACAGTACCTATAGAGAGGCATTTTGTTATCATTTTTTTTGTATACAATCAGCTATCCATTTCCAAATCAACTAGTTAGTCACAAGCTAACATATTTGCAAATAAATGTAGAAGAAAAGCTAGAGAGCGCCCTATCAAAGATAGTTGCTGTTGTGTCCATCTTTGTTCTGCTTATATTGACCACGAGCTACACTGCTAGTCTCTCGTCGATGCTAACGGTACAACAGCTTCAACCCACAGTAACTGACATCTACGATCTCAAAAAAAACAGTGACTATGTTGGATATGAAACTGGTTCTTTTGTGGAGGGCTTGCTTCTGGAACTCGGCTTTGACAGAAGAAAGATGAAAGGTTATTACCGTGAAGATTTTTCTAAGGCACTTGAGAAAGGAAGTGCAAATGGTGGAGTCGCAGCAATACTCCACGAAATACCCTACATCAAGCTGTTCCTTGCCAATAATTGCAAGTCATATACCATGGTTGGACCGATTTACAAGACCGCAGGATTTGGATTTGTAAGTTAATTAATGAAAATTCTTTTTACTTTGTGAAGATGAAAAGTGGGCCTCAGTAGCCAGAATCAAGAATTGTACTCTAAAAGCTCAATCCTTATCTGTCATTAGTAGAAACTTAAAAAAAAGGGGCATTTTATTATTTTTTTGGTTTGCTATTTCTTATTATATGTATATCAGATTAATACTCCCAATATCTTGTTCTTGGACAGGCATTCTTAAAGGGTTCTCCATTAGTTCCAGACATATCACGAGCAATCCTAAACATAACTGATGGAGAAGAAATAATCCACATTGAGAAGAAATGGATAGGTAACCAGAACTGTCAAAACAATGGCGGCATCAGCACTGAATCAAACAGACTAAAATTTGTCAGCTTCTGGGGGCTTTTTGCTTTCATCGGAGTTATTTCCACCCTCTCCCTATTGATGTTTAGAATTAATTCACTCTACAAGATATGGCAGACTGACTTTGAATCAAGCTATATCAACAGGACAGTTTCCACAAACCAAGAGGAAAATCAGCCCACCAACCCACCATCAGTATCTGAAGGTGCTATCAACTGACAATTAATCATTCCATTATATTTTATAATTATTTCCAACAGCATTCCACCATAAATTACTTTTACAACTACCCATTTTTTAATTTTCTATTTCCATCAGTAATCTCGACTTTTCCTTTATATTTACTGACATATTTTCCATGGTTTATGTTAGGTGGTCATGTCGAACTGGTGAGGAGTTCTGTCCAGAAGAACGTTGTTGCTACAAAAAAATTGACCCGCAATTACTCTTGGTAGTAAGCCTCTTGATTTCACTTGCTTGTTCTTCGACTTTGAAGTGCTATTTTTTTTTTTATGTATAATATTCTTTTGTTAGGAATCATTTATGCGTGTTGAAGTACTTGAATCATCTTTCATGTAAAATTTGAACTATGCAGTTCAAATAGTTAGATTTTTTTTGTTCCATAAAATAATTTGGTCCATTAATTTATTGTAGAATTATGATGTACCATTTTTGCAGTTAATAACTTGACATAAATGTACTTGTTAACACCTAATTATACGTATAGTGACAAATGAATTATTTGGGTTCGGTTCAGCGGGGTTGATTTGGTAATGATTTGGTCTCACAAGGTAGCAACAAAAAATTGCATTTTATTTGCAAATAATTCATAAATTTTGTTTTATTCGCAAACAATTTGCCATTTGGTTCGGAAACCAAAAAAAAAAACTTTTATTCGTGAATTATTCGTGAATTAAACATGAATATTGTTACTATGGTTCACACAGAAAAGTTCCAACTAGAGCAATAAATTTAGCTAAAGTAAATAATGGTACTGAGAAGCAGGACTGGACCATACCAATTAGCACCATGGGTTACACCTCTCTCATCCGTCCCCCCTTTGTTGAGTCGGATCCGTATCCTCCCAGGTACCTGACTCAACACAATTGAAACGGACGGCTTAGATTTACTCTCAGTTGATCCCTGCTCAGGATGACAAAGTGGGGCAGTATTATTTGTGCTCTGACTCAACACAATTGAAACGGACGGCCTAGAGTTACTCTCAGTCGGTCCTTGCTCAGGATGACAAAGGGGGGCAGTATTATTTGTGCTTTGAGATTCGTGCCAGGTTAAAAGGGACAATTTTCAATCATCCGATACAATAAATCAATCCCATTCAATCATGTGATTTGTTGTGTGTGTTTGTCTATTTGCAATTTTTTATTGTTCTAAAGGCACTCAGGTAAAAGTAATTGAAACTAAATACTTGCTGTGGCATACTTTCATTTATTTGGGTAACTCTCTCACCTCACCTCACCTCACCTCTTTGTTTTCATTTTCAAATTAAATCAATCCCGTAGGGACGCCATGGCCCCCTACCGCCTTTCCATTTTTCAAATTCCCACATGATATTTCATATTTTCAATATTGTATATCAATTTTTGAGTTTTAAATATCATTTAAATAAATATTTAACATTTTACACTGGAACTGAATTCCTCTCGACACATGCAATTCACACAACACAAAACCGTAACCATATATAACATAGTGTGGTCCAACGTAGATTTTTAATTTAAAACAATTTTGCTACAATTATATGTTTAATGGATAGTCAACGACTTCAAATTGTACTTTTATAATTTTATATTGCAACCATCACCATTCTTCAATTAATCATGGGACAACAAGTTAACAACAATAAGAGGATGTAGGTTCAACAAATGGGATCAATTGACTCTATTTTTTTAATTTTTTTTTATTTATATATGATTTTTCATATAATTTATAGTAAAATATCACAAATATGTAAAATTGATTCTCATTCTTACTATGAAAATTACATATAATTGATCCCATAATTTGAAAGTCTGGCTCCATCTCTAATAACAATACGATATTTTTCTTAAATGATGAGATGATGACTAACCCAACATAAATCAGTAAGATTGTGCCTTACCAGTTCCCTCATGAACTTATAATGTATGTTTAGTCTATAAATAGAGACAACATACTTAAATCTGCTGTTGTTTTTTAAAAATAATAGCAATTTGTTATTCCGATCTCGACGTCAAATTTTTCAATACACAAATCTCAAATAAAAAAGTAATTTTTAATTTCATACAAAAATCTCAACCTACGAAAACTAAAAATTGAGATGAGAATTTATTTCCATTTTTTCTTTGTACATTGTTTCCCTATTTACAAAATTCAATCGATTTCCATTCATTTTTATATGTGTGTGTGTATAATTTCTAATTCTAACTCTCATAAACAGTCATATCTACAAGTGTTGTGTGTTGTATTTCAGCGTATCGTGTTTAAACGTGTCTAAAACACATATTATGCCTTATCAATACATTGGAATTTTGAGTTGTAGCTTGCGAACAATATTAGATATAAATAACACGTTTATGTTTACGGGACAATTTAGTAAGACATGTTTTGACATGGAGTGATTAATTAGAGTCCGCATCATCTGCATTAACTCAAAAGAACATATTTTGAGTTAACACATATCGACTATCTGATTTTAAACAGAGTCAATCCAGATACAACCTATAATTCAAGAAACCTTTTAATAATATTGTGAATTTAGTCCGTACAGATCATCGAATATTCCAAATACATTCACTGAAAAGATTATCTTTTGAGTTAATGCAGAGGATACGAATTCGAATGACTCAGCATGGAAAGTCTTGCCCATCATTCCTAAAGTTCCACGTGCCAGTTTCTTATTGGGTGTTTTTGAAAAGAATCCAGAGTCCAAGGAGCACGCCTTTCCTCTTTATTGTTCTCCATTTAACTCTGTATTGGATAAAGTCAAAGACCAGCAGTTGACCGAGTAGTTAATTAGAGACTAAGTGTCATTAGCTGTAACAGAAAGCTGTTAGGAAAGTTAGTTAGCGATATCAGA
Organism: Carex rostrata; assembly: GCA_964058875.1. Lineage (NCBI taxonomy): Eukaryota > Viridiplantae > Streptophyta > Magnoliopsida > Poales > Cyperaceae > Carex > Carex rostrata. The sequence continues at coordinate 654,809 of CAXKVT010000541.1, forward strand.
ATGTTAGCAGCTGTTCTAGATCGATGTATCTACTGTCTGTATAAAGACATGTATTTGTAAAGAATTGATGGATGATAATACAACATTCATTTAGCAATCTCTCTCTCTTCTCTATACTTATCATGGTATCAGAGCCCCTCTTATCTCCCAAATCAACTCAATACTAAAAGTCAAGAAATTTTCTTGTACCAGTATCTCTCAGCCATGACTTTATTATTTCTGAGGGCAAAGTGCGTGGGTCCCACTGTATTATTTCTGAGGGCAGGACGTGTGGGTCCCAACAGGTTATTTCCAAGGTTATCTCATGTGGGACCCAGCATAGTATTTCTGAGGGCAAAGTGTGTGGGACCCAGCATAGTATTTCTGAGGGCATCATATATGGGACCCACAGTAGTATTTCTGAGGGCAACGTCTGTGGTCCCACCGTATCATTTTCAAGGGCAGTGTGTGTGGGGCCCACCGTAGCATTTCCCCAGTTGCAAATTGTTTTCGTTTTTTGTGGATATACCCACGGAAATAGCTTGAATGACATTGTACACATACTCTCATCTACAATCCTCTCTGTACCAATCAGGTACAATCCTCCCTGTACCAACCAGGTACTAATACCCATTGAAACATATAAACAAAAACATATAAACAGAAATTCATTTATAATGAGATATAAGGAATGCATTTAACATTTAATAAGCATTAACATAACATATAAAGTGTTCATACATCGAAAGGAATGCACTTGCATTTTTAACTATACCAAAATATGCACACCAGTTAATCAAACTATACCATATTGCAGTTGTAACCATATACCAAAGTATACACACCCCTAATTACCCAAAATTCACAAAATAACTTACCCCAAGTTCTTTCATTTGTTAGAACTTCTATTCTAATAATAAGCCCTAAAAGGTGCAGTCCTTATGCACTAGAGGGGATGATTCCCATTGTAGGCAGAATGCACGCGCCATTGGCCCTGTGCAGCTTCATTTGTGGGTACGTCATCTAATCCAAGATTAGCTTGACTTAAGAGTGCTTGGAATCCAAGATTTTGCTGTATAGGAGAATCAGTACCCTATTTATATCACATGGAAAAGAAACAACATGTTATTGCTATGAAAAAATTATTTTACATAGAGGAACCTCAAAATTTAGAATTTTGCACTATGAGCATTCAGAATTATGTAGAATTTATGCCAACCTCCTTACCTGGGAGTTGGCATTCTGCATCTGTGAAGCTACTGCCTGAGTTGGTTGAGGAAAAGAAGCTTCACCCTAATCATTGAATTTGCAAGCACAAGTGTTATATGTTGGAGATGACATAATCAGAAAAAATTTGTAACAGTTAAATGATTTTCTTAAGTTCAAATGGCACCTGAAAATTTGTTAAATTCCCAAAAAACCCTTGCTGAGTTCCCGAACTGTTTTCTTGACCCTAAGTTGAACAATGTCAAAGATCTAATTTTAGGCAATACAAGTTTTATGAACTTAACAATTCCATCGAAACCGTCTTAATAATTCATAATTTTGCACAATGAGCATTGGAATTACTCTAAATAAACGGATTTACGTAGAATTTATGTTGACCTCCTTACCTGGGAGTTGGCATTCTGCATCTGTGAAGCTACTGCCTGAGTTGGTTGAGGAAAAACAAATTGACCCTAAGCATTGAATTTGCAAGCACAAGTGTTATATCTTGGAGATGACAAAGTCAGATCTTTTTTGTAACAATTAATTGATTTTCTCAAGTTAACAATTCCATTGAAACCGTCTTAATAATAAAGACAACAGCTACAATAGCAACAAAGCTGCTCCCAACCATCGAGAGTTGCCCTTGGATGGTCTTAATTACATCAAACAAATTAAAATCAAATTGGCCTTAACTACAGTAGCAACAGAGCTTCTCTAAACTATTGAAAGCTGTCATCATATCAAACAAATTTCCAAGGGTAAATTTGGGATCAAATTGGTATAATTTACCTGTGCATTGAGCCCTTGTGTCCCAACCATTGATAACATTTGGTTGAACAACATCTGATAATTTGCTAGTTCTCTTCTCACTTCAGCCCTATCCTCAGCTCTAAGGCGCTCACTTTCATCTAGGAGCGATTGTACTTGAGTGCGGGAGAAGCTTTCCCGCTCTGAATTGTTTGTCAATGCAGAAACAGTAACAGAAGAGGCTGAGTAATTGGGCCTGCCTCGATTGGTTGCTGTTTGCAACTTCCCATCAAGCATGGTTCCAAATCCGAGCACCCTACCATGGCTTACTCCGCCAGCAGCTGATATGAACATGTTCCTCTCATCCTTGTCGGCATTGACCCCATCAGCCATCATGGCATGCACCTTTTGCTGTGAGTTGCACCATATGAGAAACATAAAAAGATGTGTTATTTTGACATTTTTATGTACTGAATTGATATATAAAAAGTGGACTTATTACTTTAGGATAGTAAAACCTGTCGGTGAAATAAAGTGAAATTTAGGTAATAACGTGAAAAGTTGCTGAAACATATATTTTGACCTTGTTTTGTACTTGCATATGCAAATTCAGCAAAGTAATGTGAAGTTCAACTTACATAAATAGATTCTGTTCTGTTGTTGGTAAATTGTAAGGAATTCACATCCAACTCTTCAATACCAGTGGGAGTCTCCTCTGTACTTGGGTCCATTAGCCCAATAGCATCAGCATTCTCCATTTGTTCCGCCCTAAGCTTCTCAGCCTCCGCGACAGCTTCCAGTTTGGCCACAATGGGTGATTTGCCTTTACTGTCTCGACGACAATGAAGATGAATAAAAAGCTCCCTCATAGTTGGTTCTTTTCCTTTATTTAATTTTGCCTCCACATGAAAAAGAATAAACAAGTCAGATGATGCTGTAAATTACAGATTAAGCTTTAATTTTAGTAGATGTTAATGGAACTTACCAGTTGAACTTTATGCTGGTGTGCGCTTGCACCTCCAGCATAGTGAGAGACCTTCAGTTCAGACCTAGTGCGGTTGTCTTGGTTTTTTAAACTCAAATCTTGCCATTCCTTTGTGGAAAATATGTCACACAACTGTGGCCAGAATGACGGTGTTGTGCACCAATGTGGAACGTGCTTCTTCCATTCCCGTACGTCTCTGCCATACCTTTTTTCGAGCCTGTCCCTGGTCTCATGTAGCTCGCTGCTGTACCTCTTTGCTGCTATTGCTTCCAGAACAAACCGACAAGTTTTGGGATCTTCACCTTCACGATATCTAAATCTCTCCTTTAGAAAAAAAAACATTTATTCAATTAGCAGTGGTACATGTTATAAATTTCAGAGAACTGCAATATGTAAAACTACTTCACCTATACCCTCCCCCCCATTATATAAAATTAATGTGGCTGCGATATGAACAAATTGCCTACTAATTACCTAACAGATACATACCAACTAATTGCACAGTAAAGGAAATATGAAGGCCATCTTGGTGAAACAATTCAGCTACAGAAAGGTATAAATCAGTTTTTTTCATTGACAAATAAGGAGTTAGATGATATCCTTATAGTGGACAATTTTCATTGACATACGGATCAGATGAGTCCCCTTCCAATACTATTAATGTAAAATAATAAGAAGATACACTACCAAAAATGCAAATTCGATGCCATCTATTGTGTCTTTGTCGAAGGCATGGAAACTTCTAAATGGTCCTGGCATATGGTTAAGGGCAAGCCTTGGGATAGAAAAATTGAAGTTTCAGAAAATGACTTTGGTGATATAATGGTTGTAAATTTGGTTAAAAATGAAAACAATAATACCTCGTGATTACTGCCGTTATGTCCTTTGGTTTTGCCTCATCTGTAACCTCACAAGTAAACTCACAAGAGGAAATTGGCCAGATTATTGGTCTCTTTTCGACTATGGGTGTCGATTTTCTTATCACCCCCGGGCAACGTCCCTTTTTCTTTTGGGGTACATGTGGTATAATTTGTCCATCTGGCGTAGCATTTGAACCCTCGGTGAGATCAATTACTGCCTGTGATTTACGCTTTCTCCCTATATTTTTTCTTCTCGCTGATGTCTCTCTTGTTAGGCCAGATTTTCTTGGGGCCATCTGTGTTTGAGTGAAAAGGAAACAATTATGTGTTTAGCATGGAAATAATCTAGTTATATCCAACTACATCCTTTTATTTTCTAGGTGGTACGAACGGTTCTTATTCTAGTCCTAAACCATAATACCAGTCCTAAAGTTGGTGTTGTTCAGGCCTTACATCAGTCCTTAATTTGGAACTTGCAAACTACACTGCTGCAGTTCAGTCTAGAGCAGTTCAGTCCCTAATATCAGTCTAGAGCTTGATTTGGTTCACAAATATACTTGGTTCAGCCCTTGTTATAGTGTTGAACCAGTCTCCAGCACCTTGTCTTCTTCCTACACAGGATTTTTAGTAAAATGTGAGGAGTTGAGAGATAAAGATCATAATAAGGAAAATTAGAAGGGTAACAATGGTTCATCTTAATATATGTCAAGATTTGTATATCATGAAAACTTTGATGAAAATAAGAGTTAGTTTGTTGCAAGATAATAGATTAAGTTGTAACAGGTGAGCTTGTAGCAAACAGAAGAGAAATTCCATGGCCATATACTGTTATTCATCTAACAAAGCATACATTTTCTAACTTTCTTCTAAATTGTAATACTTTCCGAAATAATCTGATTTGAAGTTCCCAATGATCGGCATTAGGATAGGTCTGACATGGTTAGGGATGGCAAGTCTAAGGCAACCTAATGGCACGTTAAAATATTTTGGTATAAAATATTTTAACGTTCTCACATTGTATTAAAATATAATTTTCAATAACCCTACAAATAGCTTCATTATCTACAAACACTGGCTCTTAAAATAAAAAAAAGGACCTAAAGTTTAACAGTTAAACCCACCGATTGCAACAATTAGACCTTAAGAGAACAGAAATTAAACCTTAAGATAACAATGGTGAAATAGGTACACAGATTCAAATGGTGAAATAGGTAAACAGAAATTAAACCTTAAGGAATATTCCTGGCCGTCGACTCCAAGAATCGCACTCATGTAGGTAGATTGGCCGTCGACTACAAGTTCAAGTCAGATGGGGGAGGCGAAATGAGACAGGAGGCGACATTAAAGTCAAGCGGAATGAGAGGGAGAGCGGAGGCGGGTAAAGGGTTGGTTGAAAATTTTGGGGGGAGATGAGAAGGAGAGAGGAGGCGGTGAGGGATTTTTAGATCTAAATGAGAGGGAGTCTGGAGGCGACATTGCGCTGCAAAGGTACTTGGATGAAAATTTGGGGGGAAAATGAAAAATGGATCTGCCGCCCTCGGAGGGAAGGAAAATGGGATCTGCCAACGAAGGAATTCGTATTCTCTGAGTTATCTCATACATTGCGCGAATTTATGGAAAATCCAACCGTTTAAATACTATCTACACGAATCTCAAAGCACACATAGTGCTGACCCCGTCGTCACCCTCGAATAGGCACCAGACACGTCAGACACACAAGAGTTGAGATATCTCAGAGGATACGCTCTCCCGACGAAGGAGGGAATGAAAATTGGCGTATGGACAGATCAGTTCTGCCTTAAAGCACTCCAGAAGACTTAAGACTAACTCATATATTAACTGTGTGGTGCGCTGTATATAGCCTGAAATGATCTGTCCGGATAAAAAGCAACTTGCACAGTGACAACCTTGAAATTGAGATAGCAAATATTATTTTGTATTTCAATTCCATATTAATTGATTTATGAATTGAATTGCTACAAATTAGTAATTTCAAGATATTTATGTTTGTAATTTTAATATTGAGGATTACATGTAATTAGGCATTTGTGTTATATGTAATTAGGGTGGTGATTAATAGAATATATATATATATATATATTATGTTGTATATAGCATATGATTCAATTATAAATATTTTTTGATGAATTTAATGTAATTGATATTATTAAAATTAATGTGACAATATAATTAATTCTTTGACATTGATAATTCATTTTGAAATGATTTTGACTATTGAAATTTTTTATACAAACATGGATGATGCATCAATGACATACACCATGTAAGAATATACATAGCACTTGAACTTTTGTTGTGTGAGATTGTGAAAGAATAAATATGAACATCGGCATTTGGGCGATCGGAACCGTTAAAATGAAAGAATATCACATTAATTTCACCGTTATAAAATTTGATATAATTTGGGATCCGTTTACTAATCCATCAAGGAAAAACAATATAGCAACATCGCACGGTTGTAAACAGTTTACGTTGGATCGAAGCTTATAATTGGCTGGTCTTCGACACTTTTATGTTATTAATGTTCTATGTTACATCTTGATCATTTCAAAAGAATTTACGCGTCCTTTAAATGCAGATCAACCGTTGATTGCTCGTGCATAAATGAACGGTCCGCATTATTTTTAACAATTTGATGCCATTAATAGTAATGAAATTGTACAAAATTGATTATAGTAGACTTGATTTAGTCATACATACACAAAAAAATAATTTTTATATTTTTCACATTTTTCTTAATACCTATCTGTGTACATGCATTACCAAACAGAAGTTAAACTAAATGGCAGTCGTTCGATTGTTGATGGACCATCCATATGAGTTGGACTGATCATGTTACCTCAGTGATCTAAACCTCTGATGGGTTGGTATACTTAGTAAATGTGATAATATCCAAGCGGTGCCTCCCAGCGCTGCTCTTTTAATTTTTTGAATGATTGGATCTGATCCGTTCTTTTAACACTGCCCAAATCAATAAGCCCAAATAACACTAACTAATGCGCTAGCCCGAATCTCGGAGCACCTGACAGCTCTTATCAAGCCGCAGAGTTATTGTAGTGTATATCAGGTATTGGAGGCGATGCACCGAAGGATTTTTAGTTGTATCTCAAAGCGGTGGCCCATTTTTGTGTTTCACCGATATCGTATATGGACGCGATCTGAACCATTATTATATCATCATCCAAATCATAAGGCCAAAATTACATCAACCATCGAGCTCACCCGAATCTTGAATTTCTAAGAGCACTTATCAAACCGTAGAGGCCACAGCATGTACTAAAGGTATTGGAGGGGATGCTCCCTCTACAGATATCAGGAGTAAATAAGCGAGGCAGGACTTGGCATTTTTTCAAAAACTCAAACGACACTCCTCTCACCTCTCCCTCCCCGTCTCCACTATCCAGAGCCACAACTCCTTTCTCTAACCTAGGTCGATCGGAGTCGCCGCCGATCTCGCCGTCCCTCACTGTTGTCACAACCCTAAGTCGGTCGAAGTCGCCGCCGATCTCACCGTCCCTCCCTCTTTCCTTAACCCTAAGTCGACCGCAACACCTCACCTCCGACTCCAACCCCGCCGCTGCCACCTCCACCTCAACCACCGTCATCGGCGAAACAAGGGTTCCTCCACCGGATATATCCTCTTCTTATCCTCATCAATTTGGTTGTCGAAGGTGGTCACCGTTTTTCTTTTCCTTTTTTATTTTTCCAATTTCTGAGGGGTAATGCAATCACATTTATAAAAAATTACCCTCACTGTTTTAACTTTTAATTACATTATTTGCCAGTGCCGATTTTTGAGGGGTAATGACATTTGGTAATTTTAAGGATTATTAGGAAATATTATTTAATTATTAGGAAATTGAGGGGTAATGACATTTGGTAATTTTTGCGGGGTAATGACATTTGCTTTATTATTAGGAAATATTCTTTAATCGATTAAAGTATGTTTTAAGGATCTGTCATTTGGTAATTTTAAGGATTTGTCATTTGGACGTAGGTATTGGAGGGTATATTTGCCCATTCAGTTTTTATAATTGGAGCAAATCAATTAAAGAATTATCGTAGCAAATAACCAGCTTATTAATTTCTGTTTCAGATTCAGAATGGCTAGGGGTAATGATGCGAATGCATTTGAGGCAGTACATCGCCGGAAATCCCCTAGACTTCATCCCCCGTCGGTTCCGAAACAGCCACCATCGCAGATGAAGCCGCCAACAGAACTATCGGCCCCGAAACAGCCAGCAGCCGAGAAGCCGGTACCGAAATCATATACTTTTCTTATCGAAACACTAACACCAGCTTATATGAGCTTTTTATACAATTGTACTCTACTAACATATTATCTGTAATGTTATCAGGCCAACACGGAGACAGATATATTGGCAGAGACACCAACCCAGTCACCTCCTCGTAGAGTGAAGATCTTTAAGGGCCCCAATCCAGGCGTTTTGGTGAAAAAACGGAAACCAACTCAGCCAATCGAGCCTCGTGATCAGTCACCTCCTCGTACAGCGCCAGCAGCCCAGGCAGAGACGGAAGATCAAGCTATTCCTGATCAGGTTCACGTTACCCAGCAGGTATTTTTTTAACATGTACACCAAAATATGAAAGGTAATTGAGACAATTACGTAATTAGTTATCCATTGGTTACAAAGTGGTTATTAGTGTAAGAAATATTCACCCAGCTCTTATTATTGAGATGCTTACATACAGAATAATTAGGTTAAATAAAGCTAAATGTCGCTTAAAGTGTTGTTTCACAACTTATGCTTGCTGTTCTGACAATTAGAGTCTAAACCCTTGATCTGTAATTACACCAGGTAAACACAGAAGATGATAATGTCCAGTCACCTCAGGCTCCTGCTTGGGATTCGTGGAACTCTAATGACTGCTCCCCGAACAGGGCTTCTTGGGTCGGGGCTGGTTTCTCACCTCCTCAGTCACCGCTTAATCCCTCGCCATCTGTGTCTGCTGCACTATCTATGTCTCAGGATGACACTGATGGTAGCCAAGACACCTCTGATCTTCACTCATCGCATCCCGCCGAACTGGATGATGATGGCAGTAGGAGGTGCCTCCTCCGTCGGCCCCTTCACGGGGTTCCTGGAGCACTTGACGCATGCGGGGTAGAGCTAGACTGGTCGACTGCTAAGGCGTCAGCTGTCAATAGGAAAAGAAAAAGAAACAAGGGAAAGAACGTTGTTAGGTGTGGGCGGGGTCTTGCAAGGGGTCGTGAACCGGCACCACCGGAGGACAGACCAGAATTATTTATTGTTGGTGATGCTGAGTTCACGTCATCGCCCTTATGCAAAAAGATAATCAGCACAATTAGGCTCATCGCGCTAGAAAACTTGCCCGGTCCTTACCGGAGCTGGAGGAGCTTTCCCTCGAAGACAAGACTGTTGGTCCTACAACAGTTCCTCCAGAGGTATTCATGGGGTGCCGGGGAAGACACTGTGCAGTGTATTGATGTATTTGAGAGAATAGCAGCAGATGCATTTATGAGCCAACTGACGGAGGAAAGGGCAAGATGCATCAAGAAATATGGAGAGACCAAGGAGGTCTGGAAAGCTTATCCTCCTAAATGGTGCAAGAACGCAGAGCATTGGGAGGGGTTGGTTAACATATGGTCGAAAGATAAGTTTGTCAAACAATCTGCCACCAATCGTACAAACCGAGTGGGTCCAGAAGAAGAGAAAAGGCATGTGGTGTATCACGTGTCGGGTTCTAGGAGCACTTATCGTCACAAGACAGCATTGGTAAATAAAAATATAAAACTGCACATTTATTACTGACCTTGCCTATTTTAGTTCTCATATAATAACTTTCTCAACTGTACAAATTTCAGATAGCCGAGAAGGGATCAGCGGTTGGGTTGAAGGAGGTCTTTGATCGAACTCACATGGTGAAGACACCAACAGGAAAGGATTACGTGAACGATAATGCGGGGAAGTCAGCGGTAAGAACATTTTCACATAAAGTAGAAATATCCTTCCAATTCCACTATGTCACAGTAATATGAGTCTCTAATTTGTCAGTCTAATACGAGTCTCTAATTTGTCACAGTCTAATATGAGTCTCTAATTTGTCACAGTAATCTCGAAGAAGTCTAATGTACTATGTCATCACCAACTTAAGAATAATTGAGTTGTCAAAACCTTGATGGAAGAAGTGAAATTCTAAAATGTTTAATCAAAATAATTGATGATGGACAGTGGTTACTTTTTACAACACTAGATTGAACCAATTCCACTAATTAAACAAGTACTTGATATGTTTCTCTAATGGTGGCAGGCAAAGTACTTGGAACTTAAGAAGGTTCATGGGGATACGATGGAAGATGAGAAAATATGGGAGATGGCTGTGAATGGAGAGGAGCGAGGGAGGCTATTCGGCTTTGGATTCAGGTCAAGAATCAGCAAGGGCACTCGAGTGTTGGAGACAGTGGAGGGTGCCCCTTCGGATCCTACAAAGAGCACGGCCACATCCGCTGAATCTTTGAAAAGAAAATACACAAAAGATGAGGTGGCAGAGATAATTTGTGGTGAACGCACTCAATTTGTCGCGAAGATAGATGAACAAGATAAGCGCCACGCAAAGGAAATTGAAGAGCTTCAAAAGAATAATCTGCTCACAAGGAAATGTTTCATTGCGCTCTTCCGAGCGAATGGATTGACTGTTCCAGATTTTCTTGATGTAAGCCCCTTTCTGCTACTTATTTGAATAAATGACAGATTCCTTTGGTTTTGCAAAAGATTACATCATATTCTCATTTTGTACTTTGTAGGCGGGGTCGTCAATGGGCAATGATGGTGTGGGAGACGACACTCAACCATCCAAGGGCAATTCTGGTGTGGGAGGGGATCACATTCCATAAAATGTTTTAATTGAGTAGTTGTAATAACTCTGGACATTTTAATTTGTAGGATGTGTTTAATTTTTATAACAGTAGGATTTGTGTATGGAGTAAAATGTTGGAAGTAGTTCTATAAGTGTATGCTTGTTTGTAGGATGTGTATGCTTGTTTGTAGGATGTGTAATGTTTTAATTGACAGTAGGATGTGTGCAAGTTCAAGACAATTTAATTGACAGTAGGATGTTTACTATTTTGATGTTTCCTGTTATAAAAAGAATTATGATGCGTACAATGTGGGTACGCCAAAAAACTACTAATGTAGTTAGATAATATATACCACTATTTCCGTTGGTAATCACATGGAAATACGCCCCACAATGTCTATCTCCCCAGCTCGTTTAGCTAGTCGCATCCCAGTCTCACCACGCTTTTGTCTATCTCCCCACAATGTCTATCTGCGATTTAAACTAGTCGGCCCCTGCGATTTAAACCCTTTTGTTTTCCGAGCTCCAAGTGCTGGATCTCACCACGCTTTTGATCTCTCCTTGGAGCTCTCCATTACAACGGTGCTCTTCCTCTCCATGCAAATTCCCGATTAAGCTCTAGGTCTCCCACTGTAAGGTCGTTGTGCAGGAAAGATCAAAGGTACATGTAGTCTCTTGACACAGATTTTTTAACACAGATTTCTGAACCAGATTCTTAACACCAATTTGTCCAGAGACAGCTCAGATTGTTTAGACCAGAATGACGAATTGTTAGACAAAGGTACCTACAAATGTCCAGAGACAGACCATATAGTTTAGACCAGAATCTTAACACATGTTTTTAGACCTAATTTCCCTTTCTAATTGAGAAATTGTTTGGCAAATTGTTGCATTAACTCATTGAATGTTTAATATAGCGGCATCACTCAAATGGCGACGTATACTGTTTGCTTTAAGACTCTTTATTGTCAAGTAATGCTACAATTATTTTGTTAACAATAGTGATGATATCACAAAAGTACTCATCTAAGTAAGTGTTTTCTTTATTAATTAGGATGTGTTGTATAAATTATTTTGTTTTATTAATTACTGCCTCTCATTTTGGGATTAAACTGTGTTAATTGAATGTTCAACATTAAAAGGGAGATCTCAATAAATGAAAATGCTTATGTCTCCAGGAGCTAAACATTTTCATCGGTAATCTCACAGAAATAGTTAATATAGCTATAAAATAATATTAACTGTATCAATGAAACATTTTCAAGGGTATAGTAGCCAAGTATTTCTGTGGGCCTAATATAAATATAATAACCAAAACATTTCCAAGGGTAGCTCATGGAAATAATATGTGTTACAACTTCCAAAACATTTCTAAGGGCATGGGGTCAACAATTTCCAAGGGCCATCAATAAAAAATAGTATTTTATTTGTTTGGCGGGTCATGGCTCATCCAAAAGTATTTCTGAGGGCAGACATGAGACATTTCCAAAGGTGGACAACAGGGTTTTTCCATCGGCAACAATTTCCGTCGGCCTACCGATGGAAATTTTAAGTGTGTCAGAAGTGCGTCAGAAAACACCATTTTATTTCTGAGGGCCTCTCTTACCCTTAGAAAAAGCTAAACTTACCTTCAGAAAAAGTGAAGATTCTAGTAGTGATTAGAGACTAAGTGTCATTAGCTGTAACAGAAAGCTGTTAGGAAAGTTAGTTAGCGATATCTTAGCAGCTGTTCTAGATCGATGTATCTACTGTCTGTATAAAGACATGTATTTGTAAAGAATTGATGGATGATAATACAAGATTCATTTAGCAATCTCTCTCTCTTCTCTATACTTATCACTCTGTGATAATGAAAAGCTCATACTGAAAAAAGTGGAGAGGTACTCAACCAAAATTGTTCCCAATTTGAGATTTTTTTTTTTTGAGGAAACCCCATTTGAGAATTTTATTTTGTTTAATAACCGTGTCATACAATGTGGAAGTGTGCCGTGCCTAACTAATGTCTACATGCCGATTTCTAAAAAATTAGAACACAGAACATGGTACGGACATGTTTTGACATGGCATCGTTTAACAAAATTTTTGTTAGGTGTTGTGTTTGTCTTTTTTTTTTTTTTTTTTTTTTTTTGTATATATCAGCACGTGTTTCTAACACGTTGTGTTTTTTCAATACACTAAACAAACATTATTGTCTTTAAAAAAATATATTTAGAACTAAAATTTTGTCATCTGTGGTATATGGGAGAGAATAATATTGCCGATTTTTTAAAAAATACTAAAAAAAAATTATTTTATTAAACATAACCATGTTTTGGGTGGAATTTTAAAAATACCCAGGCCGCAGATTTTTTCTGCGCTCCGGAATTTTTATTCCGGGCCGCGGAAAAAATTTGCTCCCCGAATTTTTTATTTTTTTTTTAGAATTTTTTATTCCGAGCGCAGATTTTTTTCTGCGGCCCGGATTTTTTTTTTTTTTTTTTTTGGAGAAAGAAAATATACATGGTTTGATTTTTTTTTATAAACTCATTTTTTTTAATAATATATGTGTATCTATATATAATATAATATATGTATATGTATATGTATATGTATATGTATATGTATATGTATATGTATATGTATATGTATATGTATATGTATATGTATATGTATATGTATATGTATATGTATATGTATATGTATATGTATATGTATATGTATATGTATATGTAGATGTATATGTATATATGTATATATGTATAACTCATTTTTTTTATAATATATGTATAATATATGTATATGTATAGAGAGATGGGCTACGGTGAGTTGCGAAGTAAAGCGACTATTTTACTTCACGCTCATATTTTGCGATTTTTAAGTTCAAAACGTCGATCCGAACCGTTCAACTTGTTCTCCATATTGAAGTGTGCTTGGAGACCAAATTTTACATTTTTTGGAATTTTTTTACTATTTATTAAGCAATTTTGAAAGTCGCTGATCTGATGGTCCAGAAAATTTTACTGTTTTTTACTGTTCACAGCAAAACAGCAATTTTCAAAAATGCTTAATAAATAGTAAAAAAACTCCAAAAAATATAAAATTTGGTCTCCAAGCACATTTCAATATGGATTAAACATCTAACGGTTCAGATCGGTCGTTTGGACTTTCAAAATAAAAATACGGCGTGAAGTAGAAACGTGTTTTACTTCGCAACTCACCGTAGCCCACCTCTATGTATAGATATGTATATGTATATAATATTTATGTATATACATATACATATACATATACATATACATATACATATACATATACATATACATATACATATACATATACATATACATATACATATACATATACATATACATATACATATACATATACATATACATATACATATACATATACATATACATATACATATACATATACATATACATATACATATACATATACATATACATATACATATACATATACATATACATATACATATACATATACATATACATATACATATACATATACATATACATATACATATACATATACATATACATATACATATACATATACATATACATATACATATACATATACATATACATATACATATACATATACATATACATATACATATACATATACATATACATATACATATACATATACATATACATATACATATACATATACATATACATATACATATACATATACATATACATATACATATACATATACATATACATATACATATACATATACATATACATATACATATACATATACATATACATATACATATACATATACATATACATATACATATACATATACATATACATATACATATACATATACATATACATATACATATACATATACATATACATATACATATACATATACATATACATATACATATACATATACATATACATATACATATACATATACATATACATATACATATACATATACATATACATATACATATACATATACATATACATATACATATACATATACATATACATATACATATACATATACATATACATATACATATACATATACATATACATATACATATACATATACATATACATATACATATACATATACATATACATATACATATACATATACATATACATATACATATACATATACATATACATATACATATACATATACATATACATATACATCTACATCTACATCTACATCTACATATACATCTACATCTACATATACATATATTATATTATATATACATACACATATATTATTAAAAAAATGAGTTTATAAAAAAAAAATCAAACAATGAATATTTTCTTTCTCCAAACTCTAAAAAAAAAAATTAAAAAAAATATATATATACATATACATATACATATACATAAACATAAATATTATATACATATACATATACATACATATACATATACATATACATATACATAAATATTATATACATCTATATGTATATTTATATAGAGTACGGCTAATGCGCTTCCTCTAGCATATGGGCCGAAATGCTTCCGGTGGAAATTTGAAATTTCAAAATCCAAAAAGTCGATCTGAACCGTTCATCTTCTTCTCCATATTAATATCTGCTTGGAGACCAAATTTTACATTTTTCTGAAATTTTTTACTATTTATTAAGCCATATTGAAAATTGCTGATCCAACGGTGGCTTCCCAAACAGTAAAAATCAGAAGCTACCGTTGGATCAGCGATTTTCAAAATGGCTTAATAAATAATAAAAAAATTCAGAAAAATGTAAAATTTGGTCTCCAAGCAGATATTAATATGGAGAAGAAGATGAACGGTTCAGATCGACTTTTTGGATTTTGAAATTTCAAATTTCCACCGGAAGCATTTCGGCCCATATGCTAGAGGAAGCACGTTAGCCGTACTCTATTTATATATACATATACATAAATATTATATACATATACATATATTATACATATATTTTAAAAAAATGAGTTATACATATATTATATACACATATATACATATACATATATTTTTTTTCTCCAAACTCTAAAAAAAAACAAAAAAAAAAAATAATCCGGGCTGTAGAAAAAATCTGCGGTCGGAATAAAAAAATTCGGGGCGCAAATTTTTTCCGCGGCCCGGAATAAAAATTCCGGAGCGCAGAAAAAATATGCGGCATGGGTATTTTTAAAATTCCACTCAAAACCTGGTTATTTTTAATAAAATAATTTTTTTTTTTTGGGTATTTTAAAAAAAAATCGGATAATATTGTCACGCTGACTTCGCTACATAATATTTCAAGATCGACAAAACTAGATCCGTATCATCCTAGGTACCTTAGACGATTTACTTACTTTACAGTTTGATATTAAATCTCAGCCACTTTGGAATTTGAGCTGGCGCAGGGAGCAATATTATTGGACTTTGATATTCGTGCTTAGTTAAAAAAAAAGGGTCTGGATCTAATAGTTGTAAAATTTTTCTTGTGCAGTAACGGAGAGGATGTAAATTGGACAAAACTTTCGTACTCGTGGGCCCTGAGATATTTTGTGGCAAAATCAGCGTATGGACCCAAAATCAGCCTGCATTCACAACAGGCCTACAATAGATGCGTACTCATGGACCGTTAGTTATCCTTATCTGTTGTGGGTGCAGGTGAATATGTAAACACCGAATTTTTCTTTTTTCTACGATTGGTTCTCCAAAAGGATCTAGAGCCCATGGGCCTTCCATGTCTGGGTAGAAACTGTATAGTTCCTACAAGCCCATTACCATTTTTTCTCCAATAGGATCTTCCCAATTCACGCTTCCCCTCGCCCTCTGGCTCTCCGCCTCCACCTCCGCCTCCGCCTCCGCCTCCGCCTCTGCCTCCGCCTCCGCCGCCTTGGAATTTGGGGCTGGAGCGAGATGCGGATCGTAACCACCACTCTCTGTTCTGCATATTTCCCACTCTCCGCTGAAGCGAATTCTCTCTCTCTCTCTCTCTCTCTCTCTCTTTATCAAGTAACTCACCTCCTTAGTTAAATGCGACAATAAGTGACCAGGGTTATTGAGCTAGAGGCCTCTCTGGAGGCTTCATTGGCGAAGGGGCTGCATCTCTGAGAGTTGTGCTGCATTTGGGCTAAGGCAGTATAGATCTAAGGTACTTAAATTATTATTTTTTTTTTTTACAGGTATTTATATTAGAAGAACGGACTGAATTTGTTTTCATTTCTGGATATGCAATTGCTGGGCTTTGAGAAATGCTGAATTCAACAGAAGTTTATTAAGGTCTCAATTAGAACAGTTCAGTTCTGCTACTCTTTATAGTAAACTTGTGCAATTATTGCAATTTTGTGTTCTGCAAAATTCGGTTATAGAAGTTCCCAAAATTGTGGTGATAAACCAAAATTGAGCTGTTCAATTAAACTCAACTCAATCCAATTCAGCCTCATCACTACCCTCATATGTGCAATTAAGCAAGCTTTACCCAGCTAGGGTTTCAGAACCGTTCTATGTCATCCTCAATCTTCAAGTTCTTATTTCATTTTGTTTTAGGACAATCAACTGCTTTATTACTCTTTAGAAGAGTTTTAGAGGTTACAAAGTGGTTCTAATCCAGATATAAGGTCAGTTCGTCAGAGCATGCAAGCCCACCTCACAGTGACGATAAAATTGATGAAGAAACAAAGGATGCTCTGATTTGTCAACCAACCAGGTATGTTTTTTTGGCATCAAGAGACGAGTAAATACGAGAGAAGCTGTTGTGCATTATTGATTTATTTTCTTTTATTTGTAGTTTTGCACTTCCATCAGTCGTTTGACATATTATCAGGTCTTAAGTGCAAATCATGCACTTTTCACTGACAATTTATATCCATTTGCATTTCAGCATTTGTATCTTCAACCATTGTTGAATAACAATCATTTGTTAGGGCTCAATACAAAGGGATCTCTGCCTTGATTTCAGTTATTGTCACGTAATCTCTCTTCCACCTTGAAGAATGGTAAATTGGTCATGGCTCAATACAAACTATGTGACTTCTTTGATTCTCTGAGTTTATAGAGATTTAAAATTAGATCAATGGATATAGTTTTAATAGACTGGCTAATGAGAATTATACATATGAAAAATTCAGATCTCATATTTATTACATTAGAAAATACTAGCTAACTAGCTACTGGATTACTCCTATCGTCGTTTCATATCGACTATCATATCACCAACTACAGAGGAAAATGCCCAAAGATTCTATTAATTAACATAGCTGCTTATGATCTTTTGACACAACCCACTAAAATAACGTATATTAAAAATTCAGATCATAATATCATGTTGGCATTTGTTGGTGAAGTATGAGGGTTACTTTCAGGAGGTGATATGACTACAACATCACCGACTTGTTCTTCCTGTTGGTTTATAGTAGGTAAGGCTTCAATATCACTCTCATCAGTGCTCATTTCAAGACTCATTACGTTGATGTTCTTTTTCCGTTTTATAAAGAATGACCTGGTTGCAAATATTAGTAGACAGATGGTGGGAACAACTCCTGTAATGAGAAAAAGCCCCCAGAAGCTGGGAAATTTCAGTATGTTTGACTCCTCAGTAAGGCTGGCACTGCTCAGGCAGTTCGAATCTCCTATCCATTTCTTCTCTATTCGGATTATGTCATCCCCATCAGTTATGTTGAGGATTGCTCCTGAAATATCGGCAACTAGTGGAGAACCCTTGGGGAAAGCCTGTCCATCAATTAAAGATCGCGAGGGTAAATTTGGTATTCATACTTACTATTGAGGATTAACAAACAAATTGAAAAAGAAAAGAATACTCCTTTGTATAAGTTATTCCCTAGTGGTATTTAACGATTATGGTGTTGAAAAAATACGGACTCTTGGTTATTAATCTGCTGAGACACAATGCCATACTTATAAAATGTCAAGGACTCTTTCTTTAGAGGTGGTGGTCATTTTTTGATAGTTTTTTTTTTGCTGTGTAAGCATGTAATATACATGATAAACATTAACTTACAAATCCAAACCCTGATGTCTTGTAAATCGGTCCAACCATAGTATATGACTTGCAATTTTTGGCAAGGAACAACTTGATGTAGGGTTTTTCATCGATGATTGCAGTGACTCCTCCATGTGCACTTCCTTTGTCGAGTGCCTCAGCATATTCCTCACTGTAGTAACCTTTCAATTTTGTTCTGTCAAAGCCCTGCTGCAGAAGCATTTCGCCCATAAAAGAACCTTTATTATATCCGACATAATCACCATTCTTTTTGAGATCATAAATGTCGGTTACTGTTGGTTGAAGCTGTTTTACGGTTAACATTGATGAGAGACTAGCAGTGTAACTCGATGTCAATATAAGTAGGAAAAAGATGGACACAATAGCAACTATCTTTGATAGGATGCTCTCTAGCTTCTCTTCTACATTTATTTGCAAATATGTTAGCTTGTCTAACTTGTTAATTTTGGGATAGCCAATTGTGTACAAAAAATTTCTTTATAAGAGAGACACTCTAGGTATTGTGAGACAATTTTCTGATAAAGAACTTACGATATGCGAACAAGGATAATTGCACTATAGTTCCAATATGCTTTGATATAGATCTCTTGAGGGGGGCCCTGATTTTTGGCTCCAATATCAATATGGTGATGCCAGTGTAGATGAGATATGCAAAGCTCCCCAACCATAGACCACAAGATAATGGCTGCAAGAAAATAAATTTGTTTTTATTTTCAGCTTGCTTGATTGGCACAATCATTGCTACTCCTGAGTCGGTGTATGGCATCGAGAAGTCAGCATAGCGTGTACGGTTGTGCCTTATTGTAATGTCCCCTATAACTATGTCATATTTCTGCAAGACAAAGCAATTTCTTTATTCATATTTGGGGTTTTCAAGTATTGATCATATATCAAAAGAAGTGGGAAAAGTTAAAAATAAAGGATATTTTTTATTATTGCAAACATATAACTAAGTCCTACTAATGTAATGGATCACACACACACAATTGCTTGATTAAATTGGTTGGCTAATTGTGGTTACAGGTTTGAAATTCCAATATGAGGTTCCATATTGATATTTAAAGATGGAAAATTATCCTGCAATCTTTATCTAATGAAAAAAGAATGTGGATGGCTTAGTACAAGTTTTTTATCTCAAAGATGATGACTTGACTTCTAATCTCTCGAAAAAATTGCATGGCTAATTATAATTATCAGCAGGTACTGAAATGATATGCATGATAGGAGACTTAAATTACATTTAGAGTAGAATCTTAACAGTTTCAAGAACAAATTTTCCTATAAAATATTCAACACAACTGATGTCATATATAATGGAATTTGGAAGCTGGACCTCTCATCTTTCTCCCAAAAAAGAAAATAAAATTAAATATACGTAAACATTTCAAAGGAATAGAAACTGAACTGCATATATAGAAGCAAAATAAATTAGTTATACAAACCTAAACCATGCATATTTTATGTAATTAATAACAGTTGTTGCTAGTTGTTTCTAGACTACTACTCATATTGTTTGTGACAAAAAATGATTTAGCTATATATTTCACAAGGAGATATCAGATACGTACCCCAAGATAAACTTGATAGACCAAATCGTTGTAGGTGAGTGAGTCCCCAAGCATCCCTCCGAAATGTTCATATTCGAACGGGACTGCATAAGGCAATCGCTTCACAGCTGCTTCAAATACATCAACTGAGTACCCACTTGCTTTTGTTGCATTTCTATGAGGGTCTATCTCCACATTCATGTACTCAAGACGTGTACTTACTGTTACTCCAACACGTAATTTTCTTCCACTAACTGGGATTTCCCAACCCTTGGGCACAACAATTGTTTCCCCTGGCCAAATGACAGGATTTAAATCTCCCGGTGATGTTGAATAATATCTCTTGTTCTTGCTTTCATCTACATGCCTTGATAATCCTTGTTCTTCACTCCAATATCCAATTTCTCTTATCCCCCTTCCAACAATGTTAATTATTTCAAACGAAGAATACCGCAACTGTCCATTTATTAATTCAAAGTTGCCACTCAATCCTTGAAACTTGATATTGGTGATTGCCTCAAGAAGTAGAGGCCCATTGGGAAAGATAGGCACCACCGAAGGAGCTGTAGAGTTATCAATTTTGGTGTTTCGAACCCCTACTTTTTCTACAGCCATTGCTAGTGCAAAGATGGTATCATAAGCCCATAATGCATAGATGCTAGGGTCATTAGACGTTCCTTGGGGATTGTTTGCTTGGAATCTCCTTCTCCATCTGGTTGTGAAGTTATTCAACTCGTCAGTCTTGGGCACATATAGCCGTACACCTAGAGCTCCCTTCATTGCACTAGTGACACTTCCATTTAGGGAGTCAACCATGTTTGTCACTCCATCTGTCATAATCCATACATACCCTTCACCCATCATCCCTATTTCTTTAGCCTTCAAAAATAGGTTAGAGCCAAAGGAAGATGACATGTGCACAACAAAAACCCTTGTTTGCATGGTCTGTAACTTGTAGAGTTTTTGCTTGATTTGGTCATCAGTTGACAATTTTGATATTAAGCAACGGTAAGGGATTCGCACATTGATCTCTTCAAGGGAATCTGCAAGGAAGGGGAGAATGCCCCGTCCAAAATCAGTATCTTCATATATTGGAACAACCTCTCGCCATCCATAGGCTTTGATGAGAGAGGTAATTGGTTTTACCTGAACGGCATCATTTATGGCTGTCCTTATAAAGTAGGGCAAATTGATGGAGGTAAGAGTGGGACTGGTTGCTGAGAATGAAATTACTGGCGCCTGACTTGTGTTACCGACTTCGGAGACCATTACAGCTTGTGAGGACTTCTGAGGTCCAATGATGACTTCAGTCTTATTGTTTTGTATTAAGTCTTGTGCTACAAAAATATTGAAGCTTTTTAGATGCTAATCATATATAGAGTTTAAAATTAATAAAAGAAACTTCTGAGGTCCAATGATGACTTCAGTCTTATTGTTTTGTATCAAGTCTTGTGCTACAAAAATATTGAAGCTTTTTAGATGCTAATCTTATATAGAGTTTAAAATTAATAAAAGAAAGAGATATACTGTAGGTTTGTTCATAAAAAAATATAATTATATCTTCCCCACCTATTATTCTCCCATTTCTTCTTCCAACTATAACTATCAATTCTAACTACCTTTATTTTTTTTTCTTTTTCTCTCTCCTCTTCCACCTCATCAATTCCAACTATAACTATCAATACTCCCTGCTTCAATTCATCAGTACATTTTAATAAACAGGGCCGGGTTGAAGTATGAGCAGACTTTCTTTTAACTAACTAAATTGCAAAATAGTTTGCTAGACCCGGGTCAAATATATGACCTGAAATGGAGTATTTCAGGCGAGAAAGTAAACAGTATGCTAAACTCAATTGCAGGTCCAAACTTAGGTCATTGAGGTAGGTTGTACTTGTTACTGCTCTTAGCAGTTATTTCTGGGGTTTCATATATTAGTCCATACCCCTCAAAATATACTGGTTTCATTTTTATAAGTTTATTAGTTACCTGCTAATGCAGCCTTCACATTTTCCTTGTTGGAATCTCTGGTATAGAGCACAAGTCTCGTACTATAATTCGAATGTAGTGTGTAGAAATCTTCCGAAGCTACTGTAATGCTGGTTTGTGCCATTTTTCCAACAAGGGTGTCCAAATCGAGTATAACTCCGATTGGTATCTGTTTGTTTGAATTTTGAGCTGTAACAACTGAAAATAAGATAACATGGAGGAGAAACATTAGCGCATTTTGTGTATCCATTTTTTGCGAAGTACACTCTTCTCTCTGTATGTGGCCTTTATTTATAGGCTGCACACATATTATCACTTCATGAGTTTACTTTGACATATGCAAACAAAAAAAAAGAAAAAAAAAGAGAGTTTACTTTGACAAAGTCAAGCATGGAAAAGGTAAATCTCAGCTTGAGCTTGACTTAATGTGCCTAGTAAGGCACAGATGTTGACTTGATGTGATGTTGGGATAATATCAAGCATCACCTCATTATTACAGGAAAAATATCGTGTTGTTGACCCATTCAATTGAAAAATGGTGATGATTGTTGACTATCCAATAAACATACTTGGAGCAACAAATTTTAAATTAAAAATCTATGTTTGACCCACTAATTAAGCAACAAATTGATATTGATAGATGTCAAATGGGGGCTAGACCCTTATACTGATAAATGTCAAATGAGAACCTGGCAACAGCTGCCATGCATGTATAATTGGTTGGACATTTATTTGTACACACCAACAAACTGCATTGAGAACTGCAAGGAAGGCGTGATTGCGCTTGAGGTTTGTGCAAAATTAAAGCATAAGTAATTATGTCTCAAAATACCTCATCCAATTCTGATACAAATCATGACATGCTCTCATTTAGAACCATAGTTGTGCAAAATATGAGCACACTAAATAGATAATCTCCCTAATTTCACTAAAATGTTCAGAACACCATATTACAAAACCTATGTAGATCTCTTGTCCATCCTTTTTTACTCAGAATTTCCTTGGTAAGAATTTAATATCTCTGTATCAACCACATTATGCCTTGGTAAGTATTATATTACGATATTAATATAGTATGCAGTTACTAATATTTATGTTTTTTGGTCAGTTCAATTTTTTTTTTTTACTATCAAAATAAAAAATAAAAAACCAAATCACCATAAGTTTTCAACCCAACGTATGAATCAATAAATAAATAAAAACTGAAATCCAAATTCAATCCTCCTACTCACCATGAGCTAAACATGAAAAAAAAAAAAATAACAAGAACTCAATTCAAATTTTTCATTGTTTAATCAATTTCAAAATATTAATTATTGAAATTTAAATTTCTTCTCTTAAAAATTTGGCAAATATATTTATAATTAAGTTTCATGAATAAAACTTTTCTTAGCAGTAGCTAATTACTGGTCAAATGCTTTTTTCCCAGCATTAACTGTTGACAATCTCTAAGCTTGGAAGTCTTTCGACTCTCCATTTTTTTTATACAATAACGGATAGAATTCTCCACACAAGAAGTTGACCTCAGTATGATCCGGTCCATCTAAAGGCTTGAAGTTGAAAAATACAACTTAATTAAAGGCTTGACATATTTACTAAACCACTTGGCCAAGACTTTTTTTTTCATGTTGTGAAGCAAGTTGGGCATTGCAAATCCTCATGCTCCAACTTGAGGGAGAGTATTGAAGACGTAAGATCCTATTCGAGTTATCATTAGACTAGCTGGATAGGTGTTTTGATTTGAGAAGCTGGCAGCTACTATTTAGCTACTATTGTACAGATTTAGAACCATAAACCGGAATACTGTAATATATATGTAGTGAGACCAATTACGAAGTATTAATAAGAAAAAAACTATTATTTCTGTACCAAATTTCTCATCTATATTATACATAAGAAAATACAGCTAGTCGTGAGATGTGTATACCATACACCAAATGGCGTATCAACAAATTAAATTTATAATAGATAACAGTCAACAGTTGGGCTATTTTAGGCTTGCTTACACGGAAAAAACCTGCATGGGCTTTTTGCAGCCTGGGTCTTATTTCTATGTCATTCTAACTTTTCAATCAGAGTTGAAAACAAATCATTGAAATCAATATGTTTCACTAGTAAACCTAGAGCCCTATGATAATTAGTTCGGAATTGGGGTTTTTGCTTGAGAAACATTTTGTTTTTCCATATTTGGTTGTTGGTCCATTGCTTATTGAGCTTTGCTTTTTAGTGGGCCTTGACGAGTGGCAATGTAGTGACTGGTGAAGTTAATTGAAGTTCTTGTGTCCAAGGTGTTCGATGAAATGTCCAAATGAGATCTTCAAATATCACGGAACTATAAGATATGTCATCATGTTTATGACATGATTTTAAAACCTTTTTAAATAAACACCTTTGTAGCACTAGAAATGAACCAGAAATCTACTTTGGAATTTTAAAACCTACAACTTTAATCCAAAAACTACTGTTCCAAATATAATTATCAAATTATTTACCACTGTTTATCTCTGTAAAAGAATTGAAAAATTGGAGGGCACCGTTAGTGCCATATGACAGGCATCATCATCTTTTGAAAGGATTATGATACACAACTAAAGAACATAAGTACATAACCAAGGATTTATTCATTTGATCCCTCCCTGGTATGGTCAAGCATCTCTCCAAAGGAAGGCATCTCGATCTGGCTATTTGAAATTTCCCTTTCTGGTGTCCCTTCATCGTTTGAATTAGGTGATGTCATTGTTTGACTGTTGGCCTGATCTTCTTCTCTTAACTCATCCTTCTGGGGAGGATTTTGCACAGCTTCAGTGCTTGTCGAAATATTGTGTCGCTGGAAGATAGAAAAAAATGCATGGATGATTAGAGCTAAAATGGATGAGACTCCCGTAATGAGAAATAGACCCATGAAGCTATTAAATGTGAGGCTGGTTGAACTTGAGGTGTCTCCTTTGTCAGTGAAGGTACTGCTTCCGTATAATTCTTCATCAAATTTTGTCATGTTATTGCTCTCCATGACTTCCAGGATTGCTCTTGACACATCCGGCACCAGTGGTGATCCTTTTGGAAATGCCTAAGCAAACAGTGACAAAAAAGGGGGAAATATTCTATGATTAAAGATTAGAAAACATTAAAAAATTCAATAAAAGCATGATCACCACCGTACTACTTTTTCTTTATCAATGTATGAATTTTGTGCAAGCTGGTATGGTACATCCATACATGTTTGTCAGTTAGTGGAGATTGCTAACAACCATATCCACTTACCAGCTTGAAATGAACCAATATATAACATTAACCTCCTAAAACAGTTCGAACACTGAATTGTGGTTAATAAAATAGGAGCATGACTTCTATTCTTACTCTAAAAAAGAAAAAAGAAAAAAGAAAAAAGAAAACAGTTCGAAACACTGAATCAAAACAGGGCCAAGGGTAAAGGCAGCTTTGTGTCACCACTAGTTAGCTGACATTTCATTGAGATTTGAATGTATTATTCGAACAAATTTGGACAATCCCAAATAATATGGTACCCCTGCTATCCCTGGAAGGATTGCATCAGTAGTCAACCCATATGTGTGTGGGGGTCATAAGGTAATAACTAATAAGAGAGAGAGAGAGAACGTACAAATCCAAATCCGTCACTCTTGTAAGTTGGCCCAACCATGGAATAATTGTTAGGATAATTCTTGAGGAACAACTTTAGGTATGGTATCTCATCAACAACAACTGCCACTGTTCCATTGGATAGTGCCTCATTATACTCAGATGGCGATGATAAAGAAATCATCCTTTCTTCTTTGAACCCCAGCCGCTTCAGAAGAGCCGGCATGAATGATTCTTCCAAGTACCCCACATTTTGCCCTGCTTTGACAACCTGTTCTATGCTCGTCACTGTCACCTGGAGTTGTTCAACTGTCAGCTTGGAGCTAAGGCTTGCAGTATAGCTCTGCTGTAGGATGAGCACAACAAACACCCATGTTATCACCACAATCCTTGACAAATTGCTGACCATCCTCTCTCTGTGCGTGAAAACTAGTGTGGAAAAGGCAAAGTACAATATAGATCCCATTTGGTACGTACGATTTCCTCTGAATTCCTTATTTACTCGGTGCTCAATCAACCAGACTGTGATGCCGGTGAGGAAGACAAAGGCGCCAGTTGTAAGCCATAATTTTGGAGTCCAGGGTGCTAAGAAGGTCCATGGGGATTTCTTGTTCACATCCTTTATCGGGGCAAGCATGCGTACTCCTGACTCTGTGTATGGAAGTGTGAAATCCGCATACATGGAGCGGTTTGCCAAAATGGTGATATCACCAACAACAGCATCGTATTTCTGTAAATTTTG
Source organism: Carex rostrata (assembly GCA_964058875.1). Lineage (NCBI taxonomy): Eukaryota > Viridiplantae > Streptophyta > Magnoliopsida > Poales > Cyperaceae > Carex > Carex rostrata. The sequence goes on from CAXKVT010000541.1 coordinate 681,324, forward strand.
AAATCACAAGTCACCTATCAGATGGGTACTGATATAACTATTGGATATTTTCATGAGTTATTACTAAACCAATTAGGCTATGAGCACATTCGTACTTAAGTCCTATTAAGAATAAGTATTAATACGCTTTTGTTTGTTTTCCTCGCTCTTGGACATGGCCGTAGTTATTGTTTTATAATCAAGGTGATGTCCATTTGGAGAAGTTGTACAATTGGAAATGATATAGGCTAATTTCTACTTGTTTTTCTTGGTTCTTATTAGATTGTCTATGGGAATAAGAAATAGTTGCTGTCCATTCTTAACAAAGTGGTAGCTGCATTTTTTTCTCCCATTACAACAAAAAGCTAATTTAGAAACTTTAGTTATGCTGTTGGAGATACTATTGATATATAGTCCCATTACTTATAACTGAAAATTGTGCTTCATACGATGAAGGATTATATATATTAATGACACTAATTAATTTAACTTGCGATAACTATTTTAAGAATTCTATCTAAGCCTATCAAGAACTTAAAAAAAAAGACTGAACTCATTACAAACTATTGAAATAAAATGACAGAAAAATACAAGGAAACAAACCTTAAGATAAACCTGGTACACAATCTCGTCATAAGTGCCATTGAACTCTTGAAATGTATAAGGGACATTGTAAGGAAGTAGATTAATCGCTGCTTCAAACACCTTTATGCAATAGCCAGAGAAATTGTGTGAGGCTGTAGTGTTTGGCTTCACAAACTCTGCAAATCCAGGTTTTTTGGGGACTCCAATAAGGAGTCTTTTATTGGTCGTCGGCCATTGCCATCCCTCCGGTTTATCATGGTTATTTACTGGCCATTTAATGGAAATATTGCCCCCAGTCCAGTTGCCAACTGGATAGTTATATGCACCGACAACATTGGTTATCTCAAAGGTGCCGGACTGTAATTGGCCGTTAACCAGATTAAAATCACCGCTTGTTCCGTTAAAATTGACATATTCTAAAGAAGCTTTCAGAGTCGACCCCATCTCAGAAACCCCAATTTTCGAAAAATCAGTCAAGTTATACAGTTCATTAGATGCTGTAAAGGATAAATTCGCATGTGTTACATTCTCAACTGATCTTGCCAGCAACCACACCGTGTCATATGCCCATAAACCAAAAACTGTGGGCCCTCTGTTCACCTGGTATTTATTTCTCAATCTCTTGGAAATATTGTGAATCATTGAATTTGGTACGAATGGCCGGATACCGAGCACACCTTGCATCACATTGCTCGCTTTTGACCCAGCAAGGTCCACAATATCTGTTAACCCGTATGTTGTAATCCAAACAAAATCATCACTAATGGTCATGTTCTTCTCTTTAGCACTTGAGAAAAACTTAAGAGCTAATTGGTACGACATGTGAACAACAAATACTCTGGTTCTGTTGGCCTTCAGGTAATCGAGGGCTGCATTTATTTCACTGTCACTTGCCCCAGAAGGGATTTTGCATCGGTACGGGACGTATGCATCTATTCCCTGCAAAGAGTCAACTAGGTATGGAACAAAGATGTTGCCAGAATAGGTATCCTCAAAAACAGGCACCACCTCCCTCCAGTTGAAGGATTGGGCAATAGAGGCGATGACGGTGGCTTGGGATGAGTCATTCCAAGAGGTACGAATGAAGTAAGGAGTTTGGCTGGAAGAAATAAATGGGGTCTTTGCTGAGAATGAAATGATCGGTACATTTGATTTGTTCCCGAGCTCGATGAGAAACTTTGCTTGAGATGATGTTTGTGGCCCGATGATTGCTTCAACTTGTTCATTTTTTAGAAGATCAACAGCTGCATTTTTGACAAACAATAAACTTCTTTAACATGTTGAAGAATGCAGAGTGCAATTAAAGTGCTTGTGATAACTCGAATCTTGAAATAAAAAATAAAGACAAAGAAAAAAAAAATTAACAGAGGAATTGCGTACAATTAATGGAAAGCATCATTTTTTTTTTTTTTTTTTTTTCAGAATTTTGGAAGTGTGCTTGTATATTTTATCATCTTTTTCCCTTTTTCTCCATCTTACTCAAAAATTGTTCTTCCAGGTTTTGATTGACATACTTGTAAACTCTTTTTTAATTGGTTAAGTTCAATTAAGCAGGCTTTCAGAAAAATATATTGAAACAGAGATAATGCCAAAGATATATTGAAATTACAACTTTGAATATTCAACAAAAATAATGTGCACCAATGGGAACCCATTTAAATTGCCTAACAATAAGAGAGAGAGATATATAGTGTTGAATAAACAAAAAATAACAAATGTGCTCTGATTTATTTGTTATTTTCCATCTAAGTTGGGATCACTTTAATTTTGTATTGCTCAGCACCTCAGGCTTCCCCATTCCTCCTTAGAAATAAACAAAAAATGAAAAAGAAGAAGGAAACAAACCAGCAACTGCAGCAGCAAAGACATCACTGCTCTTCAAGTCCCTCAACACAAAGGAAATTCTCGTCGTGTAATCGGGATTCAATGCATAGAAATCCTCGAAGGCCAGCTGCATGCAGCTCCAGCTGATACCACCATTCCATGAAGAAGTATCCAATATAACACCCACTTTTACATCTCTGACATTGTTTTTTGCACTAGTACTACTGTTCTGATGAGCTCCAAGAACAAGAACAGGTGGTGAATAAATCAAAAAGAAAAAGAGAACAATGAGATGTGGTAGATGGTGACCATCTCCTTGACCTTGAGGGGCCATTAATCGATATCTATCCGAACTTTTGGGGATATCTCTTTCCTTTTTATGCTTTCCAATGAAACCAAGCCTGCCTTATTATACATTCCATTCATCTCCATTTTGGTGAATAGTAGGTCAGTTGATTGTTGACTTGACTATCAAATGCTTGAAAATCAAGTTTGAATGATCAACTTAGTTATTTAGGATAAAATAATTAAATAGATTCTTCATATTCTTCAATTGAATAAAATTTAGATAAGACATATATAACTTTTTCAATCGATATAAACAGAACCAAGTTAATGTAACATGGATATCTTACTGAGTATAACTATCCACAAAATCACAAGACAATCCATAAAAGCCAATTTTGTACCTTTTTTGTTTAACAACATGAGCGCAGTTCTGCTTTCAAAAATAAAAAAATTTAAACAATTGAAATATTTTATGTGTAAATTTCAAATATATATATGCCTGAAATTTAACTTTCTTCTCTAAAACTGTGGCCAATTAATATATACATTTCATGAATAAAATTCCAAATTTTATCAGTATAGCTAACTTGTGACATACATTTTTTTTTCCCAGTAGCTGGTAAGTGGTAACAAACTCTCTTGCAGTACTCTCCATTTCAAATACAATGGAGAGAATTCTCCAGCCAAGATATTGACATCAGTCATCAGTATCAGACCCGGTCAAGTCAATATAGATATTCTTTCAGTGTCGTACTCTCCATTTATTAAAGAATTGAGAAGCGTTGATTTTATGTACTACTTACATCAACTGGTCTTCGGCATGATCGAAGCAGTCAAGCAGTGTACCGAATCCATATGCTCTGAGGTAACACAATATTTCTCCTTGGATTACAGCCGTCCGATCAAAATCCGAACCAATTCAGTCTGAGGTAGAATGTGCACAGCCGTTTTAAGAGTCGTGCAGATTTTGTTACCTTAGCTAATAAGAAATTCGCAGTGTACGTATCTATATATTTATATTCTCATGACCAATTAATTAATCCAAATTACAACATCACTATCTATATATTCTTTTACGCGGTTTGTGGGGCTGGAGGCAATTTTCTGTTGCGTCATGTAATTTAGATAGAGTCACAAACAAGGATCATGTGGAACCTCTGAAAGATTCTAATAAATAGATGCGACACAAACAAGAAAAATTGTTAAATTATAAATAGATATTTTAATTAATAATGAAAGATTCTAGTCAGGATCATGTGGAACCTCTGAAAGACACGTAATCGAAGACCATAAAATAATTAAGCTAATTTTAAAGGACGGAAATGAATGGCTATTATAATTGCTAGTTATAATCATTAGTTTCAATATGTAAAATTAACTCTACTTCTCCTTTTAATAAAATCATAGTAGGTGTTTATTTTTAAACGGAGCATGTTTCTTGGTGAAAGTCAAGGATTATGTTGGTTCAAAGCAAATGAAAACCCAGTGGATTAACGGGTTTACATCATTAATGGATTAGCTGAAATGAAACTTCATTATTGACAAGAAAGCAACTGTTTTCAAATGGGCCTAAAGCCCATGATTGGTTTTGCTGTAAATGAGAATTTCTTTTGGTGGTGTCAGCATTCCATTGTGGCTCCATAACAATTAAGCTGTGGGCTTGTAAATCTTAATAGGAAAAATGCATTGTCTTATACTGTTCATGTCGTAGAGTATCAAAGAAAGTATGAAAAATGAATAGACATGATTAAGATGTGTGTGTTAACGGGATCTCTCTCTTGCAACTTGTACAAGATTAAGATGTGTGTGTATAGTTTGTAAAGTCCTTGATATTCATCAATTAAAGTGTCTCTGGTTTTAAAATTTGTGTGTTTGTTTCTGGTTGTCCTTAATCGTGTTTCTTGCTGAAATTGGTGCGGAACTCTGCCTGTACCAGTACTGTTATGGGTCTGTTTTCAGCTGCACAACAGTTGTTTGTGATATTGCCTAAGTAAACATAATTGTTGGGACAAGAACCCTATCAATTTGGCCATGACCAGATACGGCAAATTGGTGGTTTGTTCAAGGTAGTAATTTACTTTTAGCAAAAATAGGAACAATTTGTAAGAAATTAAATGAAGAAAGTAGATTACAGTGTGAAAAAGCTAGTGTGGAGAATGCGAAGCTGATGATGGTGCCATGGTATCTCCACGATGGCCCTCTGAATTCTTCGTTCACCCGACAACGACAACACCAACAGTGAATAAATTGTGTCTCAGTATTTTCTATATGGTTCATTTGGTTACAGCTACTTTTGCCAGAAATTGTGCCTGTTATCTACAGATTTTTAATTACTTTTTTGATAACTGGGTTGTGTCATTTTTAAATTGTTTAACCTGACAAAACTACTCCATATTATATTGTGACAATTTAGGAGTGAAATCTTGGCTGTGATACAGCTGGACTTACATTGTTATTAGTTTTTTCTTTTGGTACTTGGGTGCAACTAAAATTGATTTAATACTTATCTTGCCTAACTTGAAAGTATTTCAATTGTTTTAGTACAGCAGGACTGAAGACAAGACATGAGAAGTTTACCAACAAATAATTAAGTTCCCTATTACCTTTTTCGTTCTTTCTCAGAAGTTACTATTAATTAACATTTTGCAAGGATAAGCACTGAACAATTTTCCTCCAATAGTATTGTTGGAGAAGGAAACAAAAAGGGGAGAGGAGACAAACTTTTGTCAGAAGAATCCCATGTGCAACTTCTACAAGTTGGTGTTATCTTATTCATATTTTACAATGTGAGAATTTTATATTGCATATGTTTGCGCACATGAAGGGTCATCCTATTGAGTTATTCTCTATACTTGTGCCCCATTTTCATTAAAACTAAAAACAAGTATTATGGCCTTATCCTTCTGATTCATTAAGAAAACAGACTTTATCAATAAACCAAGCATGGGGAAAGTTTTATCTTAACAATTTATTAAATCAACAAGTGTAGATGTGCGGAGACGTGTGGAATTATGGAACTGAATATATGTCTTTCACCACTGGTTGGCAGGTCCCACCCTTTTGGCACAACCATTGATTCTCCCGGCCATATCACAGACCAGTGCCTCCGATTCAGCCCTTCATTCTGTGCCCAAACACCGATTTCTTGTGCCTTCCCATCAACCACATTGACAATTCGGCATGCTCCTGTCATGTTTAGTTCTCCATTCACCAAATGAAATTTTCCACCGAGGTCATCAAATTTACATATTATGTTATAATTACAATATAAAATTTTATATCTGGGGCTCCTATTGAAACCAGTGTTGTAAAAAACATCCATTTAGGCCGATTAATCGGCCGATTAGTCGTTGGCGGTGATCAAACCATTATGGATTTTTCTGATTAATCAGACGATTATTTTTTAATATGACCGATTATTCCCGATTAATCACTTGGCGGTATCCTGTCTGTCCGACGACTGCATACAGTTATTTACAACACTGATTGAAACCTATCCAAACTTGGGCCATTCTCAAATGAGACACTTCTTCTAAGGTAACTATTACTAAAGATATGTTCCATACAAGTTAAATTTTTAGCAACATACATAAGCTCTAAATAATTACATGATTTGGGGTTTCATTTCCAGCATTGCCATTCATTTCCGTCTCATCTGTGACAGGACTCATCCGCTCAGATGAAAATGGTCCACCGTGATTTGATATGCTCATCGGAGTGCCTGGATTAAAACTGTAAGGAGAACTCGGTGGCGTTTTCCGGAATGTATGGCTAGATAAGTCTTTTCCATCATATATCCTTGCCACTGAAGGAAGGATCGATTTGAAAGAATTTATAGAAGCAATGTGCCTTATGTGGTGGCTGTTTTGCGTTACAAACATAGCTAACTGTATCAGGCAACACAGCACTGACGTCACACCAGTGATGACAAATAAGCCCCAAAAGCTTACGATGTCGAGGCTTTGGGAAGAGAAGGGGCTATCTTGATTCGGACATGACAACGGCTCACCAAACCATTTTTCATTTAGCCTTGTGCTTGTATCCCCTTCTGTTAGGTTGAGGATTGCTCTAGAGAGATCGGTGACTAGAGAAGAGCCTTTCGGAAATACCTGTATAATTGTTTTGAACATTATTATAATTTGGTTTTGTTCCTGAACCCGTGAAAAAACAGAATTTTGGACATTTTTTTTCAACATTTTAATTCATCTGATACTCTTGACTCTATGCAGATTTGGTATAGTAACGAGCAGGGAAGACTTACAAATCCAAATCCACTCGTCTTGTTGGGTAGGTTGACCATTGTATAGTTGTCGCAATACTTGTTGAGAAAAACTTGGAGATAAGGCGTCTCGTCCACGATAGCGGCAATTGAGTGATTCGACATTGCTTCTTCATACGAGTCGGGTGATTTAAAGGGAATTAGTCTACTTTCATCCACAAGCATTCTTTTCAAGAAATCTCTGGTGAAGGAATCTGCTAGGTAACCGATCTTCTCTTTACTATTCACAAGCTCATTTATGTCAGAATAAGTTGGATTTAGGCGCTGAACTGTTAGCATCGATGTCAAGCTAGCAGTGTAACTTGCTTGTAATATAAGCACCACGAACACCCACACGATTATGACGAATCTTGATAAGTTGCTAATTATTTTTTCCCCTGCAATAAGGTGCATCGTTAGACCCTTTTTTTTTCCCTATTCTTTGAAGTATATCAATTGCTTTTTGTGAAATTATGTAGTAAAAGAAAAGGGAAAAGATGGAGGCAATCAAACTTACTGTGAGCGAACACAAGCGTAGAGAACGAAAAATAAAAAACGGTGCCGAGTTGGTTCGCTGGCGGTCCTTGGAAATCATCATTGTTGCCGTGCTCCAAAACCCAGATGACTGCACCGGTGAAAACAAAGAATGCCAAACTACCTAACCAGAGATCAGCCGTGAGGGGTTTGAGGAAGATCCATGCATTCTTGCTCCGTTCATTCCTCACCGGCACCACCATCGACAAGCCTGATGTTGTATACGGCAGTGTGAAATCAGCATACTGTGATCTGTTGTACGTGATCGTGATATCAGCAACCACTGCATCATACATCTGCAACAAGCTTGATTAGTTTTGTATTAACTTATTTTCTTAATTGAAATTTGTAGTAGCAAATTTAAAAATACATTATGAAAATAAAAAATAAAAAAAATGAGAACATATATACTCTTAACACACAACATTTGAACTATAAGCACTACTGGCCTAGAAGATGATGCATCATGATCTAAACATTTGGGTTGGATCAGGACCGTCTGATTCGAATCTATCGCTTGAGATCACTTCGGGGTTCAGATTCATTACTTGAGATGTGTGCACTCCACTTCGGATGAATTATCACGGTTCCGGATCCAAAACCCAAAAATTAAGTTAATTCACTGGATCTCAACTCCAATTAGTTGGCCAATGGAATATCAAAATGGCGGTAGGTTGGTGTTTTTTAGCATATGCATAAGTTTATTCCAAGAGAGAACTCAGATTTTGATTTATTTATTTTCAAGCAACAAAGCTACTTTTCACAAAGGTCCTTCAAAAAAAAAAATCTCTATAGATTCTACTTGACATAATTGTAGATGAGTGTGACTCACCGGTTAGATCGATGTCACTTTTACCGTTTATTTTTTTTTTCCCTACATTGGTAAGATATGACATAAGATGATGGGCCATTGATGGCGTATAAATATGTGACGTCAATAACGCCAATTACTGGAAAGTTATTATTTTCATTTTAGCCCTTTACATTATTTAAATTAGGGAATACTTTCAAAACTTGGGTTCAAATTACAAGGCTGGTATTCGTTCTAGGGATCATTTAGCTTATATAGCATCTAGCTAATTCGAGTAATATATATAATTTTTAATAAAATACAAACAATAATTCTTTGTATATCAAAAAGAGTCTTCCAAAAATCTTTAAAAGATAATAAAAGTAGTAAGTACCTAATCATTTAGTTATAGCACTCCCGAAACTTGCAAACTTGACAATCATGACAAAAAAAAATTAAAACATGATATTTCAAAAATGCTGAAATTTGATGAAAGTTTAACCGTTAATGATCAGATGACTTAACATTTGTAACAATCTATATTTATCATTATTTGATGAAATATCAAATATTACTCTCCATATATAAAAGAGGTTGAGAATCAAGCATTTTAAACACTCATCTCCTACTATTATCCTATACTATTTGATTTGCAACAAGATCCAGTACACACATTATATCAAATAAAATGGAACTAAAGTTGCATTTGAACTTTCTCTATCATTTAATTTTTAAAATTATTTAGATATATATATTGTCAAATTATTAAATGTTATATTTTCAATCAATTCCAACCCATATATTAACAGTAATACATAATTATATGATTAATGGTATAGTAGTATTTTTTTCCGCAAGTAACATAAACCTCATTGAAAAAGACAACTAACTATTCTATTGGGCCAGCCGCCTATCTATATATCCTTTGTGTGGATCACTCATAAATTATTTATTAGTTATAGCAAAAGAAAAGTATATAATTTTTTTAGTAAAAGAAAAGTATATATATATATAGTTGACTTGAGAGTTCAAATAGAAACGGATATGGATTGCATTTGAACGATTCCAGTCAATGTAGAATTCAAACTAAATTTGTGACCAATGATTTATTAATTCATTCAAAGTTCAATTCAATAGCTAATAATAATTAATTGTGGAACCAAACAGATAGGGATCCAATTGTTGGTATTATCGATCACTTCTATATATCTACTGTAATATTATATATTGGAATTTGTGCATCCTTCTAATTAATAAATATATATAACCACAAGAGGTGAATTTTATAATAGTCTTGGAAAAATATATATACAAGTGGACCAGCTGGATGCATTGAACTTAGTTGATTTTTTTTTCCAAATAAATATATAGATCAATCAATGAATGTGCGTCACATTATTAATTATCTACAAATATTCTTAAATTTATTATGATATTTTTAAATTTTAATTGTGATGATTAAAATAATATTTTATTTTCCATTTCAACACTTAAATAAAATGAAGGAAGGGGATGTTTTTTTTAGCTATATGTTTAATTTGATTATCTTTAGATATATATTGTGGTATATGTATAATTACAATAATAATTTATGTAAGAAACTTTCTTATTAAAACAACAGTTATCGGGTTAATAAATTAACAATGGCTATTTATATGATTTTTATGTAGGAGATTCTCTCTGATTTATAACAATTGACGACCAATGTCAAATTCATTAATTTCTATGTATATTTTGACTGGTTTTTAAATGATCAGATGTGCAACGACCAATATTGTTCCTCTTTACTAGAATTGTTATTGGTCGTCAAAAGAACGACCAAAAAGACTGTAAGATTCTCAAATATCATTAATAATAAGACAAGAAACTTTTACAAAAAAATTTAATTAATGTCATATATATATATATATATATATATATGACAAATGATGTAAGCCTCATATACATATAGTGACATATAGTGGTAAGTATAATATATATATATGCTTCATCTCTCATCAGTCATGATTATTAGATACATGCATGAATTTGGATTGAGAAAAAAAAAATGCACGCCTTCTAATTAACTGGGATGATATATATTAAGCAGATCATCATGTACACATAACAAATCATATATTAATATATTCTTGAAATCATTTCATACAAACCATATATATAAATTTACTTGAAGTAAACACTAGTTGCTCTAGTGGGTCTCCAAGTAGGGAAAGTAGTTAGGAATAGATTAAAAGATGGTATATATATAGGTCTTACGTGAACCTATATTCCTAATAATATAAATTAATTACATAGTGTTGATGGTGGAATTATATTATGAGCTTTCAGTACTCAAGAGGGTATAGGTCTTACGTAAACCTATATATATTCATAAAAGTACATGCATGTACATATGCTAGCTTAATTAATATATACTACAGATTTATTTGGAATGTATATATCTTTCAGTTAACGGAACTAATTAAATAGGTACTTCTGCAAAAAGGTGTAATTAATAAAGAGAAAGGTAATGTCCCCGGGCTACAGTCCCCCAAAAATCCCCGTGTATAAAAGCCTTCCCCTTTTAGCTTAGTTCTGACGCGTTTTTAACTGCTACAATTGCCATAATTTCAACTGCTATAATTTCAAGTACACTATGTATGTTTACAGAATTATATGTGTATGTTTATAGAATAATATGTGTATGTTTACAGGATAATATGTGTATGTTTACAGGATATTATGTGTATGTTCACAGAAGGTGGTCCCCAACAACTGTCACGCGTTTTCAACAACTGTCACGCGTTTTTAACAGCTTTCACGTGTTTTTATGTGTACAGGATTTGTTGAATTAGTTTACAGGATTTAGTATTGATGTTTACATGATTTAGTATTGATGTTTACAGAATTAGTTGAAAATCTCCAGGAAGTTTTGGGGAACTGGAGTTGAGAGACTGTTAGCTGCTTCCATTAATTAATCCAGCGATTAAATCTAATTTATGTCATAATTAAATTTAACTATCACATTCCAAATTTATACTAATGTATGTACACTCTGAATAAACATATTGTTTTAAAATAAAGAATATTTATATTTTCTCATTTAGTTTACTCTATATTTGACTTTCAATCTTTCAAATTTGGAGTCTCATCATGAGTCTTGTAATTTAATTTGATGTTTGAATCTTTCATATTAACAATTAACATTTCAAAGTTATTATAATCTGTATAAGTATTATATTTGACTATATAACAATTTCTGTGATATAATAAGTAATGCAAGTGTGATCAAATTAAAATTAATCATTCCTGCTTGCTCTAGTTCTTAAGCTTTTGACCAAATCAAATTGTAAAATTATAATATCCACACTATCATAATATGCTTCCAGTTTACTTAATTAGCTAGCTAGAGCATGAGATTTTGAAAATGATGATCAACCCATATTCTATTCTAACTAAACAGTTCCATAATAGCAGCAATACTATAGGAAATAAAGGGTATATATATAAGAAGAAAATGCAATCAGGATTTAAAGAAAAGGCTTACCCCATCACCGATCATCTTCACAATGTCGTCGTATTTCTCATGCAGCACCTCTACATACTCGAACGGCAATGCGTATGGCAACTTCTGCACGGCCTCCTCGAACATGTCTATCACAAATCCTGACGCTGTTGTCTGGTTCGTAACGTTGTCTGTCTCCATATTCAAAAACACCTTGAATCCTTCTTGGACAGGCCCCGGCACTGCTATTCTTAACTTTTTGCTAACAGTAGGTTCCACCCACCCTTTTGGCTGCACTGTCGAATCACCAGGCCATATCACCGACCCAAGGTCACTTCGAGAGGTCGAGTATGAAGCGTTACTTTGAGCAGACCATTCTTTGAATAAGCCATTTTCTGGGGTGTAATAGCCTATGGTCCTATCATTGACACCATTTACATTAACAATGCGAAATTGTGACAAGTCTAGCTCACCATTTACTAACTTGAACAAACCACCTAGGCTGTCATTAAATGTTGTGTTCAAGATAGAGTCAAGGAATTGCTCGCCGGTGGTCGAGACACCCATGCTCAAAAGATCAATGCTACCTTTTGTAGCATTAACAAATTGATTCTCAATTTGTTTCACGTGCTCGGCAGCCATAGCCACAGCCCAGGCGGCATCGTATGCCCATATGACATAACGGTTGATGTCACGGGCAACAATGGGGTCCGCATTAGGATGATCTTGTAAGAATTGTCTGGTCCATCTCTTTCTGAAGTTTTGTAATGACTTGTCCGTCATGTTGTAGTAGGTCGTGAGGCCCAACACCCCTTCTATCGATCCTGGCAGAGTGTTAGCATGAATCCAGTTGAGCTGACTTGTGAGCGCATCTGTCAGTATCCAAACAGACTCATTGGACATCATCCCGAGATTATTTGCCACGTTAATTACTTTTGTGGCTAACGGAATCCTCATGTGCATGATGAAAACTTGAGTTTGTTCATTCAAGAGCTCACCAAGAAAAACTTTAATATCTTCTTCGCTCGCAGAGGTTGCGATGGGTTGACGGTACGGAACTTGTGCCTCCACACCATCGAGCTCATCCACGAGGTAAGGAATTAATGAGGAACCGTAGTCATCGTCTTGGTAAATTGGTACCACACGGCGCCACCCAAATGCCTTCACGACAGCTGCGATTGCACGGGCCTGCATTGTGTCATTTGCCGCAGCACGGATGAAATATGGAGATTCAGAGTGCGACACCGAGGGGCTAGTAGCCGAGGGAGATACTATTGGAACTTTTGCTTTGGTTCCCAGTTCAGCAACAAAGGCCGATTCAGGCGACGTACCCGGGCCGAGAATAGCGTGCACTTTTTCGTTCATAATTAGCTCCAAGGCTGAATACATTCAAAGAATGAAATATAAAATATTATTATCTGCTTGAGCAAGTAGACCTTATTTCCACAACTAATTCATTTGTACAGTAAAATACAGATGCAAGAAGGAACTAACCGGCAGAAGCAGAGGTGATTATATCACCGCCTGGTGAGGGTCGAGGTACGAGACTTACACGGTTGATGGAGTTGGGGTATTTAGTATAAAAATCATCCAAAGCCATCGGGACGGTGGTCTTGGTGATCATCCCGTTTGGTGAGTCCGGGTCGTAAATAAATCCAACTTTGAAATTCATGGGCTGAGATGAAGTTAGGGTTGAGAGTATGATGAGCAGAAGAGAAGTAATGAATAGGTGGTGATGAAAGAGGGAGAGGAGGTCAGGAAGCGGTTTTGGTTTCATTGGTTGCTGTGAATAGGAGAGGAGAAGAGAGAAGAGAATTTTGATTTGGAATAATATCAAAAGGCTCAAGGACTTGTGGAGATCTAAAGGAGCGGGTGCAAGTTGTATATATGAGGTAAACGGGTTGGATTATCCTTATACTTTTAAAGGAAACCGTTGCGGATTAAAGTGCACGGTGGTCGGGGGACCCATGCATGACTTGGTGTCAGAAGGAACCCATGAAAGTTCCCTATAGAGAAGGTTTTGTCCAAACGGCTTTGGACAAAGTTTCCTCCAAAGCCAGATCTAAATCGCCCGATCTGCATCAAAATTAGGTTCATCCGACGACTCCGTTATAGTTCCAATTATAATGGAATCTATATTGTTTGCAAAATTCGTGGTTTTAGATTTGCAAAATTCCTCACGGATCGTCAGAAATATTGATTAGATTGAACGAAGAAAAAAAAATTTCACCTCTAAAAACGTGTCTATTTTTTTTTTTTAATACTTGATATATTAGGTATGAATTCTTGATGTGTTATAGATGAATACTTGTACGCGCCAGTTATAAAACCTTTCAAATATTATGTGGTTCCCAAATAGTAAGTGGCTCCCTAAGTTGTTAGTAGTTATTGAAGTAGTTAATAATTGAGAGATGAAATGAGATATTGTTACGGAGAGATAGCTAGGTGCTTCCTAAATATTAAGCAGATCATCGCGTACACATAACAAATCATATATAATAATATTCTTTTAGTCATTTCATACAAACTATATAAATTTGCTTGAAGTGAAACACTAGTTGCTCTAGTGGGTCTCCAAGTAGGGAAAGTAGTTAGGAATAGTACTGAAAAGAGGATAGGTATATAGGTCTTACGTACGTAAACCTATATTCATAATATATATAAATTAATTACATAGTGTTTGATGGTGGAATTATTTTATGAGCTTTCAGTACTCAAGAGGGTATAGGTCTTACGTAAACCTATATATATTCATAAAAGTACATGCATGTACATATGCTAGCTTAATTAATATATACTAGAGATTTATTTGGAATGTATATATCTTTCAGTTAACGGAACTAATTAATTAAATAGTTCCTTCTGCAAAAAGGTGTAATTAATTACTCCAGCGATTAAAGCTAATTTATGTCATAATTAATTTATTGCTATCACATTCCAAATTTATACTAATGTGTGTGAACTCTGAATAAACATATCGTTTTAAAATAAAGATTAATTATATATTCTCATTTAGTTTACTCTAGATTTTACTTTTCATGTGCATTTCAAAGTATTTTTTTAGCCCTGGCCAAGAGCAAGGAAGTTAGAATACTGTTTGACTTTGGATTTTTCAAATTTAGAGTCTCATGAGCCTTGTAATTTAATTTGATGTTTGAATCTTTCATATTAACATTTAGCATTTCAAAGTTAATATAATCTGCATGTATTATATTTGACTATATATATATGCGATACAATAAGTAACGCAAGTGTGATCAAATTAAAATTAATATATCATTCCTGATTGTTCTAGTTCTTAAGCTTTTGACCGAATCAAATTGTAAATTTATAATATCCACGGTATCATAATATGCTTCCAGTGTATTACTTAGCTAGCTAGAGCATGAGATTTTGAAAACGATGATCAACCCATATTCTATCTATTCTAACTAAACATGCAGATCCTTAATTAATTTCTAGGACTAAGAGTAGGGATTATATATACTTGCAGCAATATTATTATGAAATAGATGATTTATAAGCATAAAATTCAATAAGGATTTAAAGAAAAGGCTTAATTACCCCATTACCGATCATCTTCAGAATGTCGTCGTATTTCAATTGTGTGTAGGAAATAACTGCAGCTAAAAAAATTATCATCTATCACAAATGATTAATTAAAATAATAAGACACAAAAGCTACTTCTCTAGTTTGATTTTTAAGGTTATTCACTTGCTAGAATGCCAATGGATGGCACATTTTTTTTTTTTTGATAGGAAATCATCAAAGGATCGAACAATGAAATTAAGCAAAAATACCATCTCTGGATGCATAATATTTTTTTATCAAGTTTGCGATCTCCCACAATTATTTTTTTGTCACTAAACTAAAAGCTCATTCTTATAGATGACAAAATTGATGTGAAAATTATTTAATATTAAAAAGAAATATAGCTAGATAATATTATTGAGCGATTAATATGGAGAAGAAAAAGAAAAACAAAAACAAGCAAAATAATGAAACCACATGCAGGTACATTAATTAATTAGGTCCGTTGAAAAACGCCAAAAAAATGAAATTGCGATGAAATAACCAACCACCGACTAATTCAAGTGAAAAAATGAAATTTGAGAAGAACAGTGAATAAGTCAAGTTGCCAGCCATGATTTAACGAATTGAACTAGATCGAATTTATGTGTTGAAACAGTCAAAATGACAGGTGGTCTCAAACTGAGAAATGGGAGGGTGGGTCCAAGAATCTGATTAGAAGTCGTGGCATGCATTTCCATGACTACACATTAATTAATTTTTTGTACAAAGGAAAGACTGCGTTTACTATTATGCTACTTGTCAATTTCTTTCTGTTACTTTTGTTATTATTATTACCGACATGCATGTAAACTTAACACCAAACATGTAGAAAGATGCTGTTGGAAGCTTTATAAATCATTTGAATATAACTAGAAAATGGTACCGAGCATAATTGACCTACGTACTGTGCCTAACTTTTCATTGTTCTTTTGGTGATGCTTAATTTAGTATACTTGAAGGTTTTGTAGTATCATTTTAATATTGTGGGGTTTAAATGTTACAAGTTTTATCGTGTTTTATATTTTTTATCTTTATTTTCAAAGTTCAAATAGTCGATTCGAACTGCTCCACATTATCTTCATTTTAAAAAGTGCTTGGAGACCAAATTTTATATTTTTTTTTATAATTTTCTATTTTTTTATATATTTACAAAATCATTGTTTTCTTATATAGTTTATACCTATTTAAAAAAAATAGTACAAAATTTCACTAAAAAATACATATAGCTGTCAATTAAATAACACAGTGAAAATTCTCGATAGCTCAGACATTAACGAATAATTGTAAGTCTTAAAAGTCTTATCATAGTTATTTGATATATTGTCTGCGACATGAAAGGGAATCATTATTTTCATTTTGCAAATGAATTATTTGAAGGATGTGTGTTTTGAAAGTTATCTTTTAATAATAATTTATGTGTTGTTCATGATTTTATTACGAATGTTATTATTATTGTTCCTTGAGATTCAAATGTTATATCTTTGAAAGTATTCAAGAAGATGTTATTAGTCTTGAAGTATAGAACTCTTAAGATGAGAAACATTTAACCACTAAATAAGTTCACGATCATGATAATTAAGGAGGAACATTAATTACCGAGGAAAATTGTCATGTAGATTAAAGTATAATAAAGTTCTATAAATGTTGATAAATGATTATCATTTAATTACATGAATATATAAAAATGTGTATTTTATATATTGAACATGACCTAAATGAATGGAACATTATATGAATTATGTTTTGTGTTATTAATATTTCCATTGTGTCTTTAGAATCTTAAATATGAGATGTGTAGGTTTTTCACATGAGAAATATATAATGTGATTACTATTTAAATATTATCTTAAGATAGGAATGAAATATTAGTTCGTTGTGTACAACTTGTGCGGGAGAAGTCTATATGTTAATATTATCATTGTCCCTCAATTTGAGTTATGATATTACTGGGCCCCTTGATAAAGTGGAATTATATCGCATGCAATATAATTGATGTAGTTATAATTATAATTCACTTGAGAGACCAAGAAAACGAATATAATGCAAGAATGACACGATCCTATCTTGCATATTATTCATAATATCATGTGACAATGATAGACACAAAATTAGTGGATTGAGTAAATGATTACTATGTCATTTGAATAACTATAATGTAATGATAGAACCTCTTATAGTCAATAATATAAAGTTTTATATTATTGCCAAGAAGACATAGATCCTCTATACGGTCACACCAACTGAAGAAAAACAACAAGTATTTTACATTTCATAATGATGTATAAGATAAAATACATGTGATGAAATGCTAAAATAAAATGTTATAATATGACATGCTTAGACCATAAATAATTTATGAAGTTATGCAAATGTTATTTGGTATAATGTTTGAATGCATTATAAGAATAATAGAAATATTGTATAATAGAATAATATGAATAATATTATTTGTTCATAAATTAATTTATGAAACCAATAGTAAGATGAAATTATAAAGAGTATAAAATGGCTAAACAAGGCCAGTGGTATTTGTGTAATTAATTCAAACCTTACACAAAGAGTGCCCTAACCCTTGCCTATTTAAAGGGGTGTAATTAAGAAAAATTAAGCTAATTTTTCTATCATAAACCTTACCAAAAAATCCTCTTTGAGCAGCCCCTTTCTTCTTCCCTTGGCCAAAATTTGTAAAAGTTTCTCCTTGGTCGAAAGTTGTGAGGCTTGCTCCTAGGTCGAATCTCTTCTTGCTAGGTGGTTGGATCTAAGTTTTAAACTTCATGTCCATCTATCTAAGAGGTGTGTTAGTTCGTTGTTTAGGTTTAAGATGAACCAAGAGGTGCTTCTAAAAAAATGATAGTTCCAAGAGATCTAGAATGGAAATCGACTTCCCTCTAACAAGAGATTTGACAATCTCTTTAGGTATGAATTCTTATCTCATCTTATGTGAGAAATAAATTTATTTAATTTTATTTGAAGCACATGAGATGCTAGAAGAATTTATTTAACGTAATATTACTTGCAATTGTCATACAAATGAGATCCGTTGTATATTGAGTTAAAATTTTTGACTTTTACCCTCTTGACATACACATGAAATTCCTACATTATTTTCTTCAATTCTCAGTCGTCAATAAAATAAAATAAAAACAAAGGTAAAGATATATCTCAAATTTAGGCTCACGAATAAAAACTAGCATTTAATCTTGTGATAAAGATATATCATTTATGTGTGAGAAATCACAAATTTAAAACTTGATTACAAAGTTTTTTTTAGGAAATATTTAAATTGAGAGAGACTTGTTATCATCTTTATTGGAAAAAAAATCCTCATAAAGCCCCAATTTAATCCCAACTGCACACTCTATCTCTCCTCTTTATGAATTTCCCGATTTGTTATCGAATTTTTTTATAAATCATAATTACAAAAAAAAAAAAAGTTGATTGTCTATTTTTTTACAAAAATAAAAATAAAAATAAATAAGTTCCGAATTCTTGGTTCAGTATATACTCCAGAAGATAACGAATCAAGAGTTTGTATACCCCCTGCCACACACTACACACAAGACTACACTAATTTGGAAAAAAATGGAGTGTACCGAATTTATAGTTTGGTGCATCATTTTTTAGGGGTGTATTGAAGTTTCGGTACAGTCCTTTTTTTTACTTTAAAAATTTGTACTAAATCTGAAAAAATATGTACTAAATCTTGAAAAAGTATTAAAAAACGGGGTGTACCGAATTAAAGGTTTTGTAGACTCCTTATTAGGAAATTTTTGTGCTAACACTAGTGGAGAACATACAATTAGTGTCGCCTTAAAAAACCGACACTAATGCTTTAGTATCGGTCGTTTACAAAAAACCGACACTAATAATATTAGTGTCGGCTATTTAGATGTAGGCGACACTAATAACTGAGAATTAGTGTCGGTTGTTTATAAATAGCCGACACTAATGTAAATAGCCGACACTAATACTTAACAATTAGTGTCGGCTCTTTATAAACAGCCGACACTAATGTATTAGTGTCGCCTTTTTATAAAGGGCTGACACTAATTCTCAGTTATTAGTGTCGCATATTTATAAACAGCCGACACTAAAGCTAACAAAATTTCATTTTAAGTCCCGCGCACCTCTTTTAAACGCACGCCTAGGGTTTAAACATTCACTTCGCTTCACGCTTCTCTCCGATATGATCTTCTCAGCCGCTTCTTCTGCGCATGCTTCACGAAAAGGGACATAACTTTTGATCCGTCCGTCGGATCGGGCTGAAATTTTGACAGGAACTCCACAGCCCAAAACCGGATCAAAAACTAGTCTATGATTCGTTCCGCCATTCTGCGGGCTCAGATTCGCGATCCGAGTCTTCCTTCATGGACTTTTGGTATAGTCTTTATAATTTTAGAGTTTTTAGGGTCTTTTATGTATCTTTTATGTATGTATTTTCTATTTTAGGGTTTGTATGATAACAATAAATGAGCAATTTGGATGATATTTTATTTAGTGAGTGTTATTTGTAAATTATGATGAATTATTTGATATCTTTGTTTTATATATAGTTCAGCAAAAATATATGAGCATTCCAGAACAAAAAATTTCATTTTTAGAATTTTCAATGATTTATAGTGAATTTTTGAAAAAAAAAAAATTTAAAAAAAAAAACATTAGTGTCGGCTATTTATTAAAAAGCCGACACTAATAAGTATTAGTGTCGGCTATTTATTAAATGGCCGACACTAATAAGTATTAGTGTCGGCTTTTTAATAATTAGCCGACACTAAAAGTTAGTATTAGTGTCGGCCATTTAATAAATAGCCGACACGAATGCCTTACTTTTAGTGTCGGCTATTTACAAAGTATTAGTATCAGCCCGATTAGTGTCGCCTAATGTCCGACACTAATACCCATAAACAGCTGACACTAATTCCAAGTTCTCCACTAGTGTAAAATTTATGTTTTGGTTTATTTTCGTGTGGAAAGGGTATTCTACGAGACGACCAGACTTGTATAACTTGTGGCGGGTCAAATTCAGTAAATAAATGGGACAAATGATATATGTTTCACTTTCACGTGGCTTACGAAATTTTCTATGAGCGTGTTCGGCAGGATCAGAATAAAGAAATTAGGTGGAATCACTACTAGATTTTTGATTTTTTTCCAAGAGTCCGAAGCCATTTGCAAGAGCATGAGGGCCCTTGGAATTAAAATGGGCTTTTCTGACACAGTTCTGACACTGTAAACCATTTCCAAAGGCAACCCCTTGGAAAAAGAAACGCATGGAAATACTTCATGTGTGCCCATGGAAGTGTACCATTTACACCCTTGAAAAAAGTTTGGCATGGAAATACTTCAAATATTGTATTATATTGAAGGCTCATGGAAATACTAGGGCAAATTCTCATGGAAATATTTTTTTGATAAAATTTATATTATTTTATGGCTGGGCATATTGTTTCCAAGGGTTGAACCCTGGGAAATGTTTTGCTTAGTCTGTTTATATTATTTTATTGGGAATGTTCATGGAAATACTTCAGAAAATGTCATTGGAAATGTTTTATTGATTCAGTTTATATTATTATATAGTTGGTCATATTTTTTCTAACCGTTAGCCCTTGGAAATGGTTTGCTTAGTCTGTTTATATTATTTTATTGTGAATGTTCATGGAAAAACTTCAGAAAATACCATTGGAAATGTTTTGGTTAGTCTATTTATATTATTTTATTGTGAATGTTCATGAAAATACTGCAGAAAATGCCATTGAAAATGTTTTATTGATTCAGTTTATACTATTTCCAAGGGATAGCTGTTGAAAATGTTTTGTTCCTGGAGACAGAACCATATCTGTATATTTTATATCTCCCTTTGATTTGTCACAATTAAGCAAATTACAACAGCAAGCAAGTTATAATTGTGATAAACTGAAACATATGATTGAGAAGGCACAAATAATTTAGTTCTTGGAATAAGCAAATATATTTAAAACATATTACAAAACACAATATTGCTTAACCAATTAATATTCTTGATCCGATTGCTCGGAATAATCAGATTCATAATAATCTTCTTCATCATTGTGATACTCTTGCTCCATGTCTTCATCTTCCTCACCTACCTCTATGTTGTTTTCGTCCCTCGTCATTTGATGTTGTTGGCGGAATTAAAGTTGGATCGGTCACATATTCAAAATCGTTCGCTCCAAGGACAATTCTATCACAATCAAATTCTCGTTGATTTGGTGCCGAGATTGGATTTTCCGTCCTTTCCTCTTGGTAAAATTCGATGTTTGCATCAGCGCCCTCATCACGAAACCTTGCTTTTGGGCTTGTTTTGATTGCCACCCACCATGGACATCTTTCGGCTTTATTCGATGCATAAGGTAGGTAACACACTTGGGTTGCTTGAGCTGCTAGTACAAACGGCTCATAAGTTGCAAGGCGAGAAGTATGATTAACCTCCACAATTCCATGTTCTCGGTCCACCCTTACACCATTTAAAATGTCGAACCAATCACACCTAAAGATAACTACCCTGTAGGCATCATATACTAGCTCAAAGACCTCTTGGAGAACACCATAGTAGTCGATTGGTACGTCATTTCCATCCCACTCTCCTTTCATGCAAACACCGCTACTTTGAGTAACCTTGTTTTGCCCATATGTTTGTGTGTGAAATCGATAACTGTTGACTTGGTACCCATCGTAGAAGTATGCTAGCTTGCTAGGTGTGACTCATGCCATTCTTATGTACTCATTGCAATCTTCACGGGAATTTAGTACCTTCTTTCGTAACCAATCTGCGAACCCATCTTGATGAATTTTTGGCAAATCATCTGGGCTTGTGGCTACTCCAGTCATGAGCATACATGTATCAAACTCTCTACACAATCCAACATGTACATAAATTAGATGTTGGTAGGTTTTATAATAGATTCATTTGAAAGCATTAAAAGGAAATTAATAGTAGATATTGTACCCCAGGTACTTCTCTGAGATCTCTGGACAATTGAGGACGACATAGGTGTGTGCAACCTTCCAATCCTCGTCACTGAGACGCCTCCGTCCTTTTGAGCCAAAGGGACGGCCCGGAGTATCGAATATCGATAGATGTACCCCCGAAGACTCTGTGTTAGATGTGTCTGCAAAATAGTGGGTGGAAAATGTACCAATTTCCTTGGCAATGGTAGCCTCCACAATTGAACCCTCAACTTGTGCCTTGTTTGTGACTCTCATCCTCTGTTCTTTCATACACCTGTAATTGCATCAATGGTTTAGGGTTATTAGGTACATCTACTATTGTGGTTCAGAACTAGAAGCAATATGTAAGCTTAGTGTTTCCTTTATAATGAATAAAAAACAAACCTTTCACATGCAAACATCCATCGGGACAATACAGGCCCACCCATTCTAGCCTCATATGCTACATGCACCACAAGATGCTCCATTGAATCGAAGAAACCAGGCGGGAAAATCTTTTCCGCCTTGCACATTGTGACGATAATATCTGCTTCTAATTGCTCCAAACGGGATGCATCAAGCTCCTTGGCACAAATCTCTCTAAAGAAGGATGAAAACTCACATAAAACATCTCATACAGGATCCGGAACAAAGTCCCGAAATGCTCTGGAAATCGACTCCTTGAAGTTTACAAATGATAACACACAAGCAGTCTATGTAAGTGGTAATCTGTACATTTATTCACTGAAATTTCATAACTCAAAACATAATTTGACACATAAATGTACCCTTACAAATGTTTTACGGTGTATGAATATTGTTGCCTATGGTCAATTTTACATCTATGGCTGCTCAAAGTCATTTACCACAATCAGTTCAGTTCAAGACATGTTATTCTAATGTACATAAAGTTACCACAATCATGGTAGTTCACAAAATAGTAGACATATTAAATTGGATTGCCTCAAGTAAATAAATATTTGCAATTTGTGAAAAGTTGAATTTATGGAGTACTTTATTTTGTATTTGCAATTGCATTGTAAATAGATATTTTGCCTTAATTGGATTGTATATTCTTCTCACTTTGTATGTCATCTATGAGTTATATATTTGGGTTATAATTGAGGTAACATAGTAGATATTTTTAACAGAATTTAACAAGAATCCATGTTTATTGTATGTCGCAAATCATAGGAAAAAGTGAACAACATGATGGCTGATGAGGGCAATTCCAACATGGACGAGAGCAGTATGTTCTTCTCAGCTGTTGGCGGGTCAAGCCGTGGTAGAGTAAAAGGATTTGGATGCATGCTTGACGATAAGGTGCAAAAGGAGAAAACCAGAAATAGGCTTAACCACGAACCATATACTGCTTCGGGCTTGACAAATGCTGGAGAGGAGACAGACTTATCTCGCGCTGAATTACAAGGGCTCTTGGCTGAAAGTAATTGTCGTCAGGCCGAGGAAAGGATCGAGCGGAAAAATGAACTAGCACAATATGATTTCTACATCAAAAAATTATTCACCATGATGGGGTCACATATGCCCACTGAAGAGGTAATTAATACAAACTTGAAGGCTAATTTAGGGTTTAAAAGTTGATTGACTTATTGATAGATTCTAAAATAACAATTTGGTTAGAAGTTGCTACTTATTCATCATATCATCGATCTGATACCTGTGTTGTGAAGAAAATTAAGGGCTGACCTCATGATTGACGTAATTTCACAACAATTACATTTTTATTATTCTTTTGACTAACATACAATTTTATACACAGTTTATTGTAAGTGAATATTGTGTTGAAAATTGCATTCAACATTTAACTTCTCTTTGCTACGTACTGAGATATGGTGGCATAGTGGAATACTATACTAAACAAAAATTTTGTGCATTGTTTAACTTAGGCTCAACTACATGCCACTGTAACTCAGCAAACCATGACTGGGAATTTAACTGCTTTTCAGGTTATACTTGTTACTTAAGAATTTACAAATCAGACCCTACGATTTTCATGACCAAATTATAACACATTTACTTGCATTTTCAATGCTTAGGGTCCCGGTTCCAGCTCTCTACCATCTCATGAAGGAGCTTCACACATTCAGCTGGGGGCCTTACAGGTAAAGAGCTCTACAAGGGTACATTTATTTTTCTTGTAGGAACAAGCATCTAATTGAGGTTTCCTCTTTCTATTGTTATTAATGTCACTGGATAAAAGCAATAAAAGGTGAATTATAACCATTCAGCCATAGGTCTTACATGTTGGTAGCATAAATTTATTGTTATTAATGTCACTGTACCAAAACCTACCAATAACTATTATAAAATTAGACAAGGCATGCCTCAAATGTATTCCATATTAGATATGGCATGCAAAATTTATTTTCATATACAATAACATATTTTCTTGTGTTTATATACTTAGGGTATGCCATGCCTTATACCACCAAATCAGGGAAGGCCTTTCACAACACTATTAAATCAAGCTCGAAACGATGAACATGCCACGGATGGAGCCGGGATGGAACAATGGTTCGGTCATGAGCCCAACTTCAATGTGAACCGGCCCTATTAGTGTGGAAAAATGCGCCTTTTAGGATTTAATAGGTATCTTACTTCTTACAAATGATCAGCATGGTGTAACTTATTTTGTAACTTTTTTAAGTTATTGTTACTTTTAGTTACAAAATAAGTTGCATTTAGTTAACAGTGGGTGGTATATTTTGGTATATATTCACAAGTGCAATATAGGCTTGTTTTTGTAAAGTGTTTTACACATATTTTGGTACAATGTATGATGAATATCACAAGTTCAATTATATGCTTTCTATTTATATATGTTTGTATTTGTGTTTGTAATTATTTGCTTAAATGGGAATTGGGGATATATAATAGTACCAGGTTGGTACAGGGTTGATTGCAGCATGGGGGTGAACTTTTACAGTACCAGTAAAAGATACATTTCCATGAGCATTCCCATGGAATAACGAAAAATAACTTGGAAATCATCTGGTGGGACCCAGGTTCGTACCCTTGGAAACACTCCGGTGGCTTCCGCCTACACTCCCTTGGAAATACTCTGGTGGGACCCAGGATCGTTACCCTTGAAAATAATCCAGTGGGCCCCACCTTAACCACCATTGGAAATACTCAGTCGGCCCCACCTTAACCATCATTGGAAATACTCAGTGGGTCCCAGGTTCGACGCCCTTGGAAATAATCAAGTGGGCCCCGCATGATGCTCTTGGAAATAATGCAGACATGGGCCGGGTGTCAAACTATTTCCAAGCGTCATTGTTCCAAGGGGATTCGGTTGGAAAAAGTCAAATAAAACTATTTCCAAGAGTAGCCCTTGGAAATGAACAATTTTTGGGTTATTTCCAAGGAAGCTTGTTGCGACGGTAGTTTTTCCAACGGTAACCATTGGAAATGACCTTTTTTGGGCTTTTTCCAACCGAATCCCGTTGGTACAAGCCCTTTTCGGACCCTTGGACAAAGTCAGAAATCTAGTAGTGAATTAAGTCTTTATTCTCAACGAATAGAGTAGGAATTAGTCGGATTAAAGAATAAGAATTAGGTTTTTTCTTAACTTTTCAATCTCAGGTGAGGGCTGGAATTAAGTTTTGAGTCGGAATAAAGAATTAACTTGGACCTTTTTACCCTTATATGATCTCTTTTACGCTGAGGTGGCATTTCCACTCATTTCTTTATTGTCCCATATTCTTCTTCTTTGCACGGTTCCAGAGGAGAGGAGGTTTCTTCTCTGCTGATTGTGAGTCGGATCTCCGGCGATTCTTTGAGAGAACACTGAATCAGAAGTTAAAATAGTACTCTTCTCAATTTTCTCTTTCAATCGAGATCACGATAGCTTAGTTCAATCCAACGATAAATTATGATGAATCCCTTCGTTCTTCATCTTTGTTTCTTTTCTTTTGAAAGAGTTTTCATAATTTTTGATACTTGTTTTTTACTTTATTTTGATTAATTTTGTTACTGCCCTTTGAGTGTTTTTTGTGAGTTTTGAGCCTCGTTATTTTTGTTTTATTTGCTGCCCTTTCAGCAATCGAATCTGTTTGCCTGCTCTGAAGTACTGGTATGCTATGCTGCAACAAACTAGTTATCATAATTATAATTAAAATACTATGAAACAGCAGACTCCCAATCAAAATACACCATGATATTATAAAGTCATAAGAGTTATTTTCTACTATTTTTGTATTTTACTAATTGTTCACTTTCCTTATTCCAATTGTTAAATTGCCGAACGCATTTGGAATAAACTAGAAGAGTGATTAATTCTTAATTCCATAATCCTCTTTTCTTCCCTTATTCCTTGTCCTGCCGAACAGACCCTATAGGATCTTTTGTGGCTCTAAGTTAAATAGTTAGGTGTTCAAGTGTGGAAAGGGTTTATGTTATGTCCGCTATACAAATTCGCACAGGGGATGGCTTAGGTGCATGAAATGTTTGCATTAGAGACCTTGTAAAGTTAGATAGTCACAAGAATTGCTTTTTAAGGTATATTTGTAATCTTTAACAATTCATATCGTTTCTTATAAATATCGAATTGAGATCATTATTTTTTCAGAATGTCTGTACAATCGTTAGGAGCAAAAAAAAAAAAAAAAAAAAAAAAATTAATATTGAATATTTTTATGGTGCCTCCTCCATAATTTTTTAGAATTTTACTTGATTTTTACACCTCAAAAATCTAAAAAAATATATAATGAATCTAAACTACTCTTTGTTTAATTTTAATACATCTTACATATTTCGTAAATAATTTATTTTGTTACTTTAAAACGATACATATGTTGGTGGCTTCTTGAATTCTTTCTTATGAAAATTTAATATTGACATGGAATTTCTAAAGAAGTTGTTGATTTAATAATAGAAAAACAAAATAATTATTTTGTTTTCTTAATTGATCTCTTACTTTTACTAATACAATTTACGGACTGTTATTAGTTTTTAGATTAAAAAAATTTAAGATGTAAAATGTCATAACTTGTTTTTCACATTAATTACATGATACGTAACAAACAATTTGTATGCATTCCATTTTTTGGTATATAATTATATATTATAAAAATAGCTGCTCTTTGTTTGTTGAAATGATCTCATTGTACAACGAAATTATTATCTTTAATTATTATATCCTAATTTAACATGGCTAGGATGAAATGCAACTTGGATCCCAAATTAATTTTATAAGTTTGTTATGCTTGTTTTAGTTTGTTTTAGGTGACTTTATAAACTTTATCGATGATTAATTATTTGAAACTAATATAATGGTTTAATTCATAGCATTCGCCTTAAAAACAATATTAAGGAATTTATTTCTATTTCTATTTCTATTTCTATTTAGTTTTGAAATTATAAAATATATAATCGTAATAATAATTAAACTAAATTAATTATACGAAAACAATGGGAAACGTAGAATTGAGCCAATAAACATGAGCATGAGCATGTGCGTAGAACAAGGACAAAATAAAAACAATTGATCTGTTGACTGACTGGTCTAGGCACTGAGTCACTACAATTGACTGACTGAGAAATCAGATGCGATCGCCTTAATTAAAACTTCATTGTTCAATATTTGTTTGATTAACAAGCAGACAAATGCAACAATTACAAAGAGTACTGGCGCGCCGAGTTATATAACATCAGATTAAAGATATATATTATGAACTTTGATAATATTTAATAATATTTATATATCTTTTTAATAAATATCCGATTCAGTCGATATCCATCTAATATTATACCTATATAGCTGTATTTGTGTTATAAAATAAAAATAGATACGTATATAATTTTATCACTATATGATTTGTATTTCATTTGTTTTTAGCTCTAGCATATCATTGAAGAGTGGCTACTTTTACAATTTAAAATTGCAAGTTCCTGTTAGAAGCTTTATAAATCATCAGAATGTGAAAATTTAACCTCTGGTTTAGTAGCAAAAATAATACCTCTGTGTAAAAGGTTGCACGTTCGAAATTTAATAAAATATTTTTTTTTATAAATATTAAATAGTTAGATAGTTTGAACTTCAATCTTTATTTAAAAAAAAAATATTTAAATTTTACTAGGAAATGGTACCAAACATAATTGACCTATTGTACCTAATTTTTCATTGTTGTTTTGGTAATGCTTTAGTATATTATAAAAATATGCTTGACAACTGTCAACAGTTGTATTAAATATCTTCTTGACGTTTACTGGAACGCACAACAATGCATACTCAATTAATTACTTATTCAGTCAATAAAAGAGTTTAGCAGGCTAATTAAGGCTTCTATTAGATATTAATTTATATTCAAAATTTATCCCCATGGGCTGAAACTGTATAGTTCCTACAAGCCCATTACGAATTTTTCTCCTCCCTCGTCTCCGGCTCTCCGCCTCCGTCGCATTGGAACTTTGGGATGGAATGAGGTGCGGATCGCAAGTTCGCAACCACCACACTCGCCTCTGCAGAATATTCTTTCTCTATCAGGTAACTAACCTCCTCTAGTTAAATGCGACAAATAGAAGGAAACTACAGCCAAATAAATCCTAAACCCCACTTACTACAATTTTTGCTAGGTTTTGTTTTTGATAGAAGGAAATGCAAGAGATTGGTGACTAGGGTTACGGAACTGGAGGCTTTGTTGGAGGAGAAGGGGCTTGCTGAGTGGTGTGCTGCATCAGGGCTCAGTCAGTATAGATCTAAGGTACTTTGAAGTTCTTTTTTATTTATTATTTTTTTTTTACTGGTATTTAGATTTGAAGAAAGGACTGAATTGGATTTCATTTCTAGATATGCAATGGCTGGCATTGAGAAATGCTGAATGCAACAGAAGTGGAGATGGATCCAAACAGGTTTCTTATTTGAAGAAAGCACAGTTAGGAATTGGTATATTTATAGCAAACTTATGAAATGCTTACAATTGGTGTTCTGCAAATTTGGTGATAAATGTTCCCAAAATTGTGGTGATAAACAAAAATTGAGCTGTTTAATTAAACTTAGCCTAACCCAATTTGGCCTCCTCACTACCCTCCCATGTGCAATTAAGCAAGCTTTGGTGCTTTGCCCAGCTAGGGTTTCAGAACCGTTCTATGTCAGCCTCAATCCAACCAACTGCTTTATTACTCTTTAGAAGAGTTTTAGAGCCAACAAAAAGTGGTTCTAACCCAGATTCAAGGACAGTTCATCAGAGTACGCAACCTCACCTCACAGTGACAGTGACAATAAAATTGATGAAGAAACAAACGATGCTTCGATTTATCAACAAAGCAGGTATGGCTTTTTGGCATCGAGAGACTATCAGGTCTTACGTTTAAATCAGGTAAATAGGACAGACTATCAGGTCTTAAGTTTAAATCAGGTAAATAGGACAAGTAGCTGTTTTGCATTATTGATTTTTTTATTTTTTTTTTATTTGTACTTCCATGAGTTGTTTAACATATCAGGTCTTAAGTGAAAATCATACACTTTTCACTGACAATTTATATCCATTTGTGTATCAGCATTTGTATCTTCAACAATTGTAGAATAACAATCTTTTGTTAGGGCTCATACAAAGGGATCTCTGCCTTGATTTCTGTTGTTGTCACGTATTCTCTTTCACTTGAAGAATGGCAAAGCAAATTGGTCATTAGGCATCTCATTATGTTGTTATACCTCTAATCAAGAAACTGACCAGTAGCAGTCACCTTTGCACAGGATTGAATGGTGTAGGGATGTGCTTTGCATGTTTATCTTGCAATTGCATCCTGGGAAACTGAGGGGCGATTATAGTAGGAAAGCAAATGACTAGTAAACTTTGTGACTTCTTTGATTCTCTGAGTTTAAAGAGAATTAAAGTTAAACAACTGTATATAGTTTTCATAGGCTGGCTAATGAGAATTATACATCTGAAAATTTCAGATCACATATTCATTACATTAGAAAATACTGGCTAAACTAGCTACCAGATTACTGTTTCATATCAACTATCACCAACTACAAACGAAAATGCACAAAGCTTCTGTTAATTAACATAGTTGCTTATGATCTGCTGACACAACCTGTACAAATAAACTAGATTAAAAAATTCAGATCATGATATTGTATTGGCATTTGTTGGTGAAGTGTCAGTGTCACTTTCAGCAGGTGCTATGCCAACAGCATCACCAACTTGATCTTCTTCTTGGTTCACAGTGGGTACGGCTTCAATATCACTCTCATCACTGCTTATATCAAGCCTCATTACGGTAATATTCTTTTTCCGTTTTTTATAGAATGACATGGTTGCAAATATTAGTAGACATATTGTGGAAATAACTCCTGTGATGAGAAAAAGCCCCGAGAAGCAGAGGAAGTTCAGTCTATTTAACTCCTCAGTGAGGCTCGCACTGCTCAGGGTTTTTGGGTCTCCTATCCATTTCTTCTCAATTTGTATTATGTCATCCCCATCAGTTATGTTGAGAATTGCTTTCGAAATGTCGGCAACTAGTGGAGAACCCTTGGGGAAAGCCTGTCCATCAATTAAAGATCGGGAAGGTTAACATGGTATCCATTACGAATTACTATTGATGATTAACAATCAAATTGATAAAAAAAACAAAATGCTCCTTTTGTAAGTTCTTCCCTAGTGGTACTTAAACATTATGGTGTTGAAGAATACCGACTCTTGATTTTTATCTGCTGTGACACAATGCGATGATTATTAAATATCAAGGGCTCTTTCTTTACTTGACTAGAGGTGGTTAATTTATTTTGATAGCTTTTTGCTTGTGTAAGCATATTCTTGCAATTAGTTTCTAGTATGTGGATATACATGATAAACATTAATTAACTTACAAATCCAAACCCTGCTGTCTTGTAAATGGGTCCAACCAAAGTATATGACTTGCAATTTTTGCCAAGGAAGAGCTTGATGTAGGGTGTTTCATCGATGATTGCAGTGACTCCTCCATGTGTACTTCCTTTGTCGAGTGCCTCAGCATATTCCTCAGGGTAGTAACCTTTCAATTTTGCACTATCAAAGCCCTGCTGCTGAAGCAATCCGCCCACAAAAGAACCTTTATTATATCCGATATAATCACCGTTATTTTTGAGCTCATAAATGTCGGTTACCATTGGCTGAAGCTGTTTTACTGTTAACATCGACGAGAGACTAGCAGTGTAACTCGACGTCAATATAAGCAGGAAAAAAATGGACACAATCGCAACTATCTTTGATAGGATGCTCTCTAGCTTCTCTTCTACATTTATTTGCAAATATGTTAGCTTGTCACTAACTTGTTAATTTTGGAATTGCCGATTGTGTACAAAAATATTCTTTATAACAAAAAGGCACTTTAGGTATTATGAGATAATTTTCGATAAAGGAACTTACGATATGCGAACAAGGATAATTGCACTATAGTTCCAACATGCTTTGATATAGATCTCTTGAGGGGGGCCCTGATTTTTGGCTCCAATATTAATATGGTGATGCCAGTGTAGATGAGAAATGCAAAGCTCCCCAGCCATAGATCATAAGTTAATGGCTGTAAGAAAATAAATGTGTTTTTATTTTCAGCTTGCTTGACTGGCACAATCATTCCTACTCCTGAGTCGGTGTATGGAATTGAGAAGTCAACATAGCGTGTACGGTTGTGCCTTATTGTAATGTCCCCTATAACTATGTCATATTTCTGCAAAGTTAAAGCAATTTATTTATTCATATTTGGAAGTATTGATCATATATCAAAAGCAGCAAGAAAAGTTAAAAATAAAGGCTATTTTTTTATTATTAAAAGCATATAACTAAGTACTACTAAAATAATGGATGATACAGAGTGCGCGCGCACACACGTGCGTGCTTGAATAAAAACCGAGGAATAAAAACTGAACTACCGAGGAGTAAAATATGTTAGTTATACAAACCTCAACCATATTTCATAAAACTAGTAGCATTTGTTGCAAGATTAATTAATAACCATATTGGTTGTGACAAAAAGGATTTAGTTATTTGACTAGGAGATCGATACGTACCCCAAGATAAACTTGATACAGCAAATCGTTGTAGGTGAGTGAGGTTTCCCCAGGCGTTCCTCTGAAATGTTCATATTCAAATGGGACTGCATAAGGCAATCGCTTCACAGCTGCTTCAAACACATCAACTGAGTACCTGCTTGCTTTTGTTGCATTTGTATGCGGGTCTATCTCCACATTAATGTACGTCTTATGTGCATTGAATGTTACTCCAACACGTAATTTTCTTCCACTAACTGGGATTTCCCAACCCTTGGGCACAACAATTGCTTCCCCTGGTCAAATGACATGATTTAAATCTCCTGGTGATGTTGAATAATATCTCTTCTTCTTGCTTTCATCTACATCCCTTGATAATCCTTTTTCTTCACTCCAATATCCAATTTCTCTTATCCCCTTTCCAACAATGTTAATTATTTCAAACAAGGAATACCGTAACTGTCCATTTATTAATTCAAAGTTGCCACTCAATCCTCGAAACTTGATATTGGTGATTGCCTCGAGAAGTAGAGGCCCATTGGGAAAGATAGGCAGCACCGGAGGAGCTGTAGAGTTATCAATTTTGGTGTTTTGAACCCCTACTTTTTCTACGGCCATCGCTAGTGCAAAGATGGTATCATAAGCCCATAATGCATAGATGCTAGGGTCATTAGACGTTCCTTGGGGATTGTCTGCTTGGAATCTCCTTCTCCATCTGGTTGTGAAGTTATTCAACTCATCAGTCTTGGGTACATATAGCCGTACACCTAGAGCTCCCTTCATTGCATTGGTGACACTTTCATTTAAGAAATCAACCATGTTTGTCACTCCATCTGTCATAACCCATACATATCCTTCACCCATCATCCCTACTTCTTTGGCCTTCAAAAATAGGTTAGAGGCTAAGGAAGGTGACATGTGTACAACAAAAACCCTTGTTTGCATGGTTTGTAACTTGTAGAGTTCTTCCTTGATTTGGTTATCAGTTGTCAATTTCGATATTAAGCAACGGTAAGGGATTCGTACATTGATCTCTTCAAAGGCATCTGCAAGGAAGGGGAGAATGCCCCGTCCAAAATCAGTATCTTCATATATTGGAACTACCTCTTGCCATTCATAGGCTTTGATGAGAGAGGCAATTGGTTTTATCTGAACGGCATCATTTATGGCTGTCCTTATAAAGTAGGGAAAATTGATGGAGGTAAGAGTGGGACTGGTTGCTGAGAATGAAATTACTGGCACCTGACTTGTGTTACCGACTTCAGAGACCATTACAGCTTGTGAGGACTTCTGAGGTCCAATGATGATTTCAGTCTTATTGTTTTGTATCAAGTCTTGTGCTACAAAAATATTGAAGCTTTTTAGATGCTAATCTTATATAGAGTTTAAAATTAATAAAAGAAAGAGATCTACTGTAGGTTTGTTCATAAAAAAATATAATTACATCTTCCCCACCTATTATTCTTCCATTTCTTCTTCCAACTATAACTATCAATTCTAACTACCTTTATTTTTTTTTCTTTTTCTCTCTCTTCTCCCACCTCATCTCCGCCTCTACCTCCCTCTTTCACCTCCACATCTCCCACTTCTGTCTCCGCCTCTGTTTTTCTATTGATAAGTTCCCTCACAAATCGTCAGAAATATTGATAAGCTCTCTCACAGATTGCGGTTATAGATTTATAAAATTTATCTTAGATCGTTAGAAATATTGAATATTAGATTGAACGGAGAAAAAAAATCACTTCTAAAAACATGTACAAAATGGGTAAGTAATATGTCAATTTTTTTTTTAACTACATATCTTAGAGATGAATACTTAATGTGTTATATATAAATACTTGATGCATTATATATGAATACTTGGACGCGTCTGTTGTAAAAATCTATTAAATATTAGGCGGTCCCCCAAATAATAAGTGATTCATTTAAGTAGTTAGTAGTTATTCAAGTAGTTAATGATTGGAGGAAGGTTACGGGGTATAGCTAGCTAGGTGCTCCCAAAAAAAAATGTAGACTTTACAGTGGAATTTGGTTCAAGTGAACACACCAGAAGACAAGATGAAAATTTTGTGTTGAAAATACACAGAAACATAATGGGTACAATACTCCCTGCTTCGATTCATCAGTACATTTTAATAAACAGGGCCGGGTTGACGTATGAGCAGACTTTCTTTTAACTAACTAAATTGCAAAATAGTTTGCTAGACCCGGGTCAAATATATGACCTGAAATGGAGTATTTCAGGCGAGAAAGTAAACAGTATGCTAAACTCAATTGCAGGTCCAACTTAGGTCATTGAGGTAGGTTGAACTTGTTACTGCTCTTAGCAGTTATTTCTGGGGTTTCATATATTAGTCCATACCCATCAAAATATACTGGTTTCATTTTTATAAGTTTATTAGTTACCTGCTAATGCAGCCTTCACATTTTCCTTGTTGGAATCTCTGGTATAGAGCACAAGTCTGGTATTATAATTCGAATGTAGTGTGTAGAAATCTTCCGAAGCCACTGTAATGCTGGTTTGTGCCATTTTTCCAACAAGGGTGTCCAAATCGAGTATAACTCCGATTGGTATCTGTTTGTTTGAATTTTGAGCTGTAACAACTGAAAATAAGATAACATGGAGGAGAAACATTAGCACATTTTGTGTATCCATTTTTTGCGAAGTACACTCTTCTCTCTGTATGTGGCCTTTATTAATTTATAGGCTGCACACATATTATCACTTCATGAGTTTACTTTGACTTATGCAAAAAAAAAAGAAAAAAAAAAGAGAGTTTACTTTGACAAAGTCAAGCATGGAAAAGGTAAATCTCAGCTTGAGCTTGACTTAATGTGCCTAGTAAGGCACAGATGTTGACTTAATGTGATGTTGGGATAATATCAAGCATCATCTCATTATTACAGGAAAAATGGTGATGATTGTTGACTATCCAATAAACATACTTGGAGCAACAAATTATAAATTAAAAATCTATGTTTGACCCACTAATTAAGCAACAAATTGATATTGATAAATGTCAAATGGGGGCTAGACCCTTATACTGATAAATGTCAAATGAGAACCTGGCAACAGCTGCCATGTATAATTGGTTGGACATTTATTTGTACACACCAACAAACTGCATTGAGAACTGCAAGGAAGGCGTGATTGCGCTTGAGGTTTGTGCAAAATTAAAGCATAAGTAATTATGTCTCAAAATACCTCATCCAATTCTGATACAAATCATGACATGCTCTCATTTAGAACCATAGTTGTGCAAAATATGAGCACACTAAATAGATAATCTCCCTAATTTCACTAAAATGTTCAGAACACCATATTACAAAACCTATGTAGATCTCTTGTCCATCCTTTTTTACTCAGAATTTCCTTGGTAAGAATTTAATATCTATGTATCAACCACATTATGCCTTGATAAGTATTATATTACGATATTAATATAGTATGCAATTACTAATATTTATGTTTTTTGGTCAGTTCAATTTGTTTTTTTTACTATCAAAATAAAAAAAAAAACAAATCACCATAAAGTTTTCAACCCAACGTATGAATCAATAAATAAATAAAAACTGAAATCCAAATTCAATCCTCCTACTCACCATCAGCTAAAAAAAAAAAAATTACAAGAACTCAATTCAAATTTTTCATTGTTTAATCAATTTCAAAATATTAATTATTGAAATTTAAATTTCTTCTCTTAAAAATTTGGCAAATATATTTATAATTAAGTTTCATGAATAAAACTTTTCTTAGCAGTAGCTAATTACT
This sequence comes from Carex rostrata, assembly GCA_964058875.1. Classification (NCBI taxonomy): domain Eukaryota; kingdom Viridiplantae; phylum Streptophyta; class Magnoliopsida; order Poales; family Cyperaceae; genus Carex; species Carex rostrata. The sequence continues at coordinate 717,354 of CAXKVT010000541.1, forward strand.
GGTCAAATGCTTTTTTCCCAGCATTAACTATTGACAAGCTCTAAGCTTGGAAGTCTTTCGACTCTCCATTTTTTTTAGGAAGCGTCTAATTGTCCACAGTCTTTTGTCCACCATTTGTTCACAGCTTTGACTTGCGCGAATACTGTAAAATTATTTCTACATGCTGTATAATTATATAATATATCACATAAAATATATCAGTTAATCACAAAACATCCAACAACTATTTGAAGTGGTCCCATGATAGTTAGAAAAAGATTGCAACTTGCACAACAAGACAAAAAATGTACTTTCAAATTGTACTTTCGGAAATTACAGTTATAGGATGTTATTGGCAGTTAGAGTTAATTATTAGCAGTTATTAGCGGTTATTGGCAGTTAGAGTTAATTATTAGCTTTTGCACTGGGTTGAATCTTGTATACTGTAAAATTGAATCTTGTATACAGTAAAATTTTCAATTGAATCTTGTATACTGTAAAATTGAATCTTATACACAGTAAAATTTACAATTGAATCTTGTATACTGTAAAATTGAATCAGCAGAACTGTAAAATTGAGTATTGTATACAGTAGAATTTTCAATTGAATCTTGTATACAGTATAATTTTCAATTGAATCTTGTATGCTGTAAAATATATACTGTAAAATTGAATCTTGTATACTGTAAAATTTCTAAATCTAAACCATAAAATAATACCATCTATACTGTAAGATAAAATGTAAAAAATGCTAAATTTCAGCTTAAACTACAACCTGCAAAGAATCATGTATACTGTAAATTTCAAAATATAAATCATAAAATAATAACATGTATTCTGCAACACTATTCACGCTAGAATTTTCAATTGCCAAATCTTCATTCAAATCAAAAGCCATTGGGGCAAAACTATAAAAATCAATACTAAAGAATGTTAGACACAAACAAAAAAATATATAATGATGTATATCAAAATGTCTTCATAACACTGTATTTGTATATCTTACATACTGTAAATTACTTAATATAAAATGTAACATACACATATCATAATAACTAATACAAAATGCACATGAAAACATTACTTATATACTGTAAAATTTGTCACCTATACCGTAAACCAAACTCATTTATAACATAAAATGATATACATAACATTTAAAAAATAACAACATATATCATGTAAAACTGACTTGCGCCAATCCTGTAAAATTCATAATTCAAAGCTGTAACTTATGTAAAACAATCTAATAACAATTTTCAAACATAAATAAAAAAATGTGATTTTATTTGCACCAATCATATAAAATTCATCATTCAATGATGTAACTTAAATAACAAATCTTATAAAAAACATCATTCAAATTTTCAAACATCCAGAAACAAAATACATCAAAAAATGAATGACAGAAGCAAAATACAACAAAAATCGCATAAATTACGATTTTGTTTGAATACAATGTTCATATAATGCATACATGCCTGAGACTACATCAATTCAAATGAAACTTCAATAGAAGCAAATAAATCATGATTATCAATTCAAATCAATAGAAGGAACGAAACTTAAATAGATTAGTAAATAATCTGTTTTGAATACTGTAAAACCACAAGATGAATATTGTAAAACTACAAAGTGAATACTGTAAAATAACCCGATTATGCTACAGATCGCCTCGCTCTTATCTCTCTTCTCCAAATCGCCTCACTCTCGTCTCTCTTCACCAGATCGCTCCTCCTGATTGCCTCTCTTAGATCGTCATACGCTCATACTCTCGTACTCCGTCGCCTCTCTTAGAGAAGAAAGCGCCAACGAGTAGTCGTATTCTTGTACTCCGTCGCTGCCGCCCGTTTGGCGCTGCTGGTCGTCAGGACAGTATGCAAGGCGGAGAAGTTGAGTAATGGAGAGATCGAGAGTAGATCTGATAGAGAAAAGGTTGGGGTCTTGGAGTTTAGATAGGGTAGCGGGAGACGGTGAGCAAGGAGAAAAGAAAGAGAGAAAGAAAGAGAAAGAAAGAGAAAAAAAGAGATTGGAATGAGAGATCAGAAAGAGAGAAAGAGAGATCGGAATGAGAGATCAGAAAGAGAGAAAGAAGAGAGAGAGAGATCAGAAAGAGGGATCGGGTGTTTAAATAGCAAGACGAATTCGTTAGAAGAAGGTGGAGACCGACAGTTAGAACGGGAGTTGGATAAGATTGTGAACATATGGTGGACAAAACTCAGTGGACAAAAATATTTTCTCTTTTTTTTATACAATAACGGATAGAATTCTCCACACAAGAAGTTGACCTCAGTATGATCCGGTCCATCTAAAGGCTTGAAGTTGAAAAATACAACTTAATTAAAGGCTTGACATATTTACTAAACCACTTGGCCAAGACTTTTTTTTTTCATGTTGTGAAGCAAGTTGGGCATTGCAAATTCTCATGGTTCAACTTGAGGGAGAGTATTGAAGACGTAAGATCCTATTCGAGTTATCATTAGACTAGCTGGATAGGTGTTTTGATTTGAGAAGCTGGCAGTTACTATTTAGCTACTATTGTACAGATTTAGAACCATAAACCGGAATACCGTAATATATATGTAGTGAGACCAATTACGAAGTATTAATCAGAAAAAAACTATTCTTTCTGTACCAAATTTCTCATCTATATTATACATAAGAAAATACAGCTAGTTGTGAGATGTGTATACCATACACCAAATGGCGTATCAACAAATTAAATTTATAATAGATAACAGTCAACAGTTGGGCTATTTTAGGCTTGCTTACACGGAAAAAACCTGCATTGGCTTTTTGCAGCCTGGGTCTTATTTCTATGTCATTCTAACTTTTCAATCAGAGTTGAAAACAAATCATTGAAATCAATATGTTTCACTAGTAAACCTAGAGCCCTATGATAATTAGTTCGGAATTGGGGTTTTTGCTTGAGAAACATTTTGTTTTTCCATATTTGGTTGTTGGCCCATTGCTTATTGAGCTTTGCTTTTTAGTGGGCCTTGACGAGTGGCAATGTAGTGACTGGTGAAGTTAATTGAAGTTCTTGTGTCCAAGGTGTTCGATGAAATGTCCAAATGAGATCTTCAAATATCACGGAACTATAAGATATGTCATCATGTTTATGACATGATTTTAAAACCTTTTTAAATAAACACCTTTGTAGCACTAGAAATGAACCAGAAATCTACTTTGGAATTTTAAAACCTACAACTTTAATCCAAAAACTACTGTTCCAAATATAATTATCAAATTATTTACCACTGTTTATCTCTGTAAAAGAATTGAAAAATTGGAGGGCACCGTTAGTGCCATATGACAGGCATCATCATCTTTTGAAAGGATTATGATACACAACTAAAGAACATAAGTACATAACCAAGGATTTATTCATTTGATCCCTCCCTGGTATGGTCAAGCATCTCTCCAAAGGAAGGCATCTCGATCTGGCTATTTGAAATTTCCCTTTCTGGTGTCCCTTCATCGTTTGAATTAGGTGATGTCATTGTTTGACTGTTGGCCTGATCTTCTTCTCTTAACTCATCCTTCTGGGGAGGATTTTGCACAGCTTCAGTGCTTGTCGAAATATTGTGTCGCTGGAAGATAGAAAAAAATGCATGGATGATTAGAGCTAAAATGGATGAGACTCCCGTAATGAGAAATAGACCCATGAAGCTATTAAATGTGAGGCTGGTTGAACTTGAGGTGTCTCCTTTGTCAGTGAAGGTACTGCTTCCGTATAATTCTTCATCAAATTTTGTCATGTTATTGCTCTCCATGACTTCCAGGATTGCTCTTGACACATCCGGCACCAGTGGTGATCCTTTTGGAAATGCCTAAGCAAACAGTGACAAAAAAGGGGGAAATATTCTATGATTAAAGATTAGAAAACATTAAAAAATTCAATAAAAGCATGATCACCACCGTACTACTTTTTCTTTATCAATGTATGAATTTTGTGCAAGCTGGTATGGTACATCCATACATGTTTGTCAGTTAGTGGAGATTGCTAACAACCATATCCACTTACCAGCTTGAAATGAACCAATATATAACATTAACCTCCTAAAACAGTTCGAACACTGAATTGTGGTTAATAAAATAGGAGCATGACTTCTATTCTTACTCTAAAAAAGAAAAAAGAAAAAAGAAAACAGTTCGAAACACTGAATCAAAACAGGGCCAAGGGTAAAGGCAGTTTTGTGTCACCACTAGTTAGCTGGCATTTCATTGAGATTTGAATGTATTATTCGAACAAATTTGGACAATCCCAAATAATATGGTACCCCTGCTATCCCTGGAAGGATTGCATCAGTAGTCAACCCATATGTGTGTGGGAGTCATAAGGTAATAACTAATAAGAGAGAGAGAGAGAGAGCGAGAGAGAGAGAACGTACAAATCCAAATCCGTCACTCTTGTAAGTTGGCCCAACCATGGAATAATTGTTAGGATAATTCTTGAGGAACACCTTTAGGTATGGTATCTCATCAACAACAACTGCCACTGTTCCATTGGATAGTGCCTCATTATACTCAGATGGCGATGATAAAGAAATCATCCTTTCTTCTTTGAACCCCAGCCGCTTCAGAAGAGCCGGCATGAATGATTCTTCCAAGTACCCTACATTTTGCCCTGCTTTGACAACCTGTTCTATGCTCGTCACTGTCACCTGGAGTTGTTCAACTGTCAGCTTGGAGCTAAGGCTTGCAGTATAGCTCTGCTGTAGGATGAGCACAACAAACACCCATGTTATCACCACAATCCTTGACAAATTGCTGACCATTCTCTCTCTGTGCGTGAAAACTAGTGTGGAAAAGGCAAAGTACAATATAGATCCCATTTGGTTCGTACGATTTCCTCTGAACTCCTTATTTACTCGGTGCTCAATCAACCAGACTGTGATGCCGGTAAGGAAGACGAAGGCACCAGTTGTGAGCCATAATGTGGGAGTCCAGGGTGCCAAGAAGGTCCATGGGGATTTCTTGTTCACATCCTTTATCGGGGCGAGCATGCGTACTCCTGACTCTGTGTAAGGAAGTGTGAAATCCGCATACATGGAGCGGTTGGCCAAAATGGTGATATCACCAACAACAGCATCGTATTTCTGTAAATTTTGAAATCACAAGTCACCTATCAGATGGGTACTGATATAACTATTGGATATTTTCATGAGTTATTACTAAACCAATTAGGCTATGAGCACATTCGTACTTAAGTCCTATTAAGAATAAGTATTAATACACTTTTGTTTGTTTTCCTCGCTCTTGGACATGGCCGTAGTTATTGTTTTATAATCAAGGTGATGTCCATTTGGAGAAGTTGTACAATTGGAAATGATATAGGCTAATTTCTACTTGTTTTTCTTGGTTCTTATTAGATTGTCTATGGAAATAAGAAATAGTTGCTGTCCATTCTTAACAAAGTGGTAGCTGCATTTTTTTCTCCCATTACAACAAAAAGCTAATTTAGAAACTTTAGTTATGCTGTTGGAGATACTATTGATATATAGTCCCATTACTTATAACTGAAAATTGTGCTTCCTACGATGAAGGATTATATATATTAATGACAGTAATTAATTTAACTTGCGATAACTATTTTAAGAATTTTATCTAAGCCTATCAAGAACTTAAAAAAAGACTGAACTCATTACAAACTATTGAAATAAAATGAAGGAAAAATACAAGGAAACAAACCTTAAGATAAACCTGGTACACAATCTCATCATAAGTGCCATTGAACTCTTGAAATGTATAAGAGACATTGTAAGGAAATAGATTAATCGCTGCTTCAAACACCTTTATGCAATAGCCAGAGAAATTGTGCGAGGCTGTAGTGTTCGGCTTCACAAACTCTGCAAATCCAGGTTTTTTGGGTACTCCAATAAGGAGTCTTTTATTGGTCGTCGGCCATTGCCATCCCTCCGGTTTATCATGGTTATTTACTGGCCATTTAATGGAAATATTGCCCCCAGTCCAGTTGCCAACTGGATAGTTATATGCACCGACAACATTGGTTATCTCAAAGGTGCCGGACTGTAATTGGCCGTTAACCAGATTAAAATCACCGCTTGTCCCGCTAAAATTGGTAGATTCTAAAGAAGCTTTCAGAGTCAGCCCCATCGCAGAAACCCCAATTTTCGAAAAATCAGTCGAGTTATACAGTTCATTAGATGCTGTAAAGGATAAATTTGCATGTGTTACATTCTCAACTGATCTTGCCAGCAGCCACACTGTGTCATATGCCCATAAACCAAAAACTGTGGGCCCTCTGTTCACCTGGTATTTATTTTTCAATCTCATGGAAATATTCTGAAGCCTCATTGAGTTTGGTACGAATGGCCGGATACCGAGCACACCTTGCATAACATTGCTCGCATTTGGCCCGGCAAGGTCCACAATATCTGTTAACCCGTATGTTGTAATCCAAACAAAATCATCACTAATGGTCATGTTCTGCTCTTTAGCACTTGAGAAAAACTTAAGAGCTAATTGGTACGACATGTGAACAACAAATACTCTGGTTCTGTTGGCCTTCAGGTAATCGAGGGCTGCATTTATTTCACTGTTACTTGCCCCGGAAGGGATTTTGCATCGGTATGGGATGTATGCATCTATTCCCTGTAAAGTGTCAACTAGGTATGGAACAAAAATGTTGCCAGCATCGGTATCCTCAAAAACAGGCACCACCTCCCTCCAGTTGAAGTGTTGGGCAATAGAGGCGATGACGGTGGCTTGGGATGAGTCATTCCAAGAGGTACGCATGAAATAAGGAGTTTGGCTGGAAGAAATAGAAGGGCTATTTGCTGAGAATGAAATGATCGGTACATTTGATTTGTTCCCGAGCTCGATGAGAAACTTTGCTTGAGATGATGTTTGTGGCCCGATGATTGCTTCAACTTGTTCATTTTTTAGAAGATCAACAGCTGCAATTTTGGCAAACAATAAACTTCTATAACATGTTGAAGAATGCAGAGTGCAATTAACGTGGGTTCTTTGAAATCCGATCCGGTTATTGCCGGTTATAACCGGCAATAATAACCGGTTATTGCCGGTTATAATAACCGGCAATAATACGTGTTATTTGAATCTCTTTATAAAAGAATAAATTCTTTAATATGTTACTCCCCATACTTCATATAAGGTCTCGTACCGGATTTGGATTAAATGAATTCGGATAGTTTCGAATTCGGATTTGGATAATTTTATCATAAGATGAATAGGATCCGGATACGAATAAATTTATTCATTTGAAAACGGATCAGATATCCGGTTATATCCAAAATTAATTGGGCAAGTAAAATCCAATAGCATATCACGTGGGTAAATACGATCCAGTGGCATCACGTGGGTTCTTTGAAATCCGATCCGGTTATTGCCTGTAATAACTGGAAGAGGGGGCTGTCCGATGGCCATCGGGTCACTTTTGTGTTTGATGGGTTCTCTCACCGTCAAATCTGCTTTAGAATTCGTGTGTTCGAATTTTAAAGCAGACGTGAAATTGCAGACGCGAATCCTAAAGCAGATCCGACAGTGAAGAAAACCCATCGAACACAAAAGTTGGTTGGATGGGCGTCGGACGCCCCCCTCTCCCGTAATAACCGGCTTCTTGTTTAGCATCACGTGTTATTTGAATCTCTTTATAAAAGAATGAATTCTTTAATATGTTACCCCCCATACTTCATATAAGGTCTCGTACCGGACACGTATATTAAGACCAGATTGTTTATGGAAATAATTGAATTTTAGTAGCTCTCGTGAATCGAACCCATGCCTCGCGCGTTAGTAGAGAGCCAAAATACATAACCACTGCATTTACAATTCTTAGTGTTATAGGTTAGTAATTATTGTATTCAATCTATGCTTGAGTTTAACCTTTAGTTATACAAATTTAATTTAAGTTATGATTATGATTAATTCAAATATTATAATTAAAATAATAAAAAATAATATATATAATAGATGTATCGTATCTTAAATTTTTGAAAATTACCGTATCGCCATATCGATATCGTATCCGATACGATACCCGTACCCGTATCGTATCCGATACAATACCCGTACCCATATCCATGCAACATAGGTGAGAATGTGAGAATTGTGTTGGGGGCACCCATGGTGCATAGAGTGGGAAAAATGGCACGGCGGAGCCGGCTTCATCACGGAACGGCATGTCACATGCCGTGATCATTCGCGTGCCGTAACCATCCCTTGACATTTTCATCACGGCATAACACGCGAAAGATCTGGTCACGACATGTCACGGCACAGCACTATTCCGTGTCGTGACTCGCGTGTCGCGTGCCGTGTGACCACCCCTTGATATTTTGGTCACGTGAAATTAGGACCGTTAGGTCTTAATCAAATAGTGAATCTTGAATAAACTAACTTAAATTATGAAAAAATAGTTAAACGTGAGAGAAGTGACCAATTACGTTTGGACACGGCACACAAGTTACGCCGTGACTATTCGCATGTCGTGACCACCCCTTAACATTTTGGTCACTGTACGACACGGCACGGCACGAGACCAAAGTCACGGCATATTAGTCATGGCACGGCATGTTTTTTCCACTCTAATGGTACATAGAGAAAATTGAATAGTACTTTTTCTAATTTTATTTTCTTAATTTTGTTAATTAGTATTTGTATTTTAAAATGCTCAACAATTATTTATTTTATATCTGTATTCGAATTCGTATCCGTGGACTATCTATTTCGTATCCGTTTAAGGCAGATTTGGTTTTGAATTTTGATATCCATTTACTATCCATATCTGTATTCGTATCCGCTCCGTTTTCACCCTATGTGCTTGTGTTGTTTTTATCTTCTTCTTTTTTCCTTTTTCTCCATCTTACTCAAAAATTGTTGTTCCAGGTTTCGATTGACATACTTGTAAACTCTTTTTTAATTGGTTAAGTTCAATTAAGCAGGCTTTCAGAAAAATGAAACAAACCATGCATCATCGATCGGTACATAATATTCTTGCAAAAAAAGAAAAATAATACAGAGAGCGAGAACGCCAAAGATATATAAAAATTACAAGTTTGAATATTCAACAAAAATAACGTGCACAAATGGGAACCCATTTAAATTGCCTAACAATATGAGAGAGATATATACTGATGAATTAACAAAAAAATAACAAATATGCTATGATTTCTTTGTATATTAATTTGTATATTAATTTGCTAGGCACCTGAGGCCTTCGATCCCCTTTCCTTCATAGAAATAAACAAAAAATGAAAAAGAAGAAGGAAACAAACCAGCAACTGCAGCAGCAAAGACATCACCGCTCTTCAAGTCCCTCAACACAAAGGAAATTCTCGTCGTGTAATCGGGATTCAACGCATAGAAATCCTCCAAGGCCAGCTGCATGCAGCTCCAGCTGATACCACCATTCCATGAATAAGTATCCAATATAACACCCACTTTTACATCTCTGACATTGTTTTTTGCACTAGTACTACTGTTCTCAGCTCCAAGAACAAGAACAGGTGGTGAATAAATCAAAAAGTAAAAGAGAACAATGATGAGATGTTGTAGATGGTGACCATCTCCTTGAGGGGCCATTAATCGATCTATCCGAACTTTTGGGGATATCTCTTTCCTTTTTATGCTTTCCAATGAAACCACCAAGCCTGCCTTATTATACATTCCATTCATCTCCATTTTGGTGAATAGTAGGTCAGTTGATTGTTGACTTGACTATCAAATGCTTGAAAATTAAGTTTGAATGATCAACTTAGTTATTTAGGATAAAATAATTAAATAGATTCTTCATATTCTTCAATTGATTTGACATTGTTTTTTATTTTTAGAAGAGCCGGTAGACGACCTGGGTAATTAATTAATTTTAGAAAACTGAACCATTTTTATAAAATCCTATCCATATTCCATCCTCCTCATCCCTTGAGCTATATATATATATATATATATATATATATATATATATATATATATATATATTCGCTTGATCATTTGGTAAAAAGATAATTTCACAATATTGAAATAAAATTCAAGAGTAAAGCCACATTATTTTAGTTGCTTAATACTTTTTATATCAGAAATTTTGTACCTTTTTTGTTTAACAACATGAGCGCAGTTCTGCTTTCAAAAATAAAAACATTTAAACAATTGAAATATTTTATGTGTAAATTTCAAATATATATATGCGTGAAATTTAACTTTCTTCTCTAAAACTTTGGCTAATTAATATATACATTTCATGAATAAAATTCCAAATTTTATCAGTATAGCTAACTTGTCACATACATTTTTTTTTCCCCAGTAGCTGGTAAGTGGTAACAAACTCTCTTGCAGTACTCTCCATTTCAAATACAATGGAGAGAATTCTCCAGCCAAGATATTGACATCAGTCATCAGTATCAGACCCGGTCAAGTCAATAGATATTCTTTTAGTGTCGTACTCTCCATTTATTAAAGAAGTGAGAAGCGTTTATTTTATGGACTACTTACATCAACTTCGGCATGATCGAAGCAATGTACCGAATCCATATCCTCTGAGGTAACACAATATTTCTCCTTGGATTACAGCCGTCCGATCAAAATCCGGACCAATTCAATCCGTGATAGAATGTACAAAGCCACTTTAACAGTCGTGCAGATTTTGATTGGACAGTCCAGATCCAAACATAATAAAAATATTATGTTACCTTAGCTAATAAGAAATTCACAGTGTACCTATTTATATATTCTCATGACTAATTAATTAATCCAAATTACAACATCACTATCTATATATTCTCATGACCAATTAATTAATCCAAATTACAACATCACTATCTATATATTCTCATGACCAATTAATTAATCCAAATTACAACATCACTATCTATATATTCTCATGACCAATTAATTAATCCAAATTACAACATCACTATCTATATATTCTTTTACACACGTTTGTGGGGTTCGAGGCAATTTCCTGTTGCGTCATGTAATTTAGATAGAGACACAAACAAGGATCATGTGGAACCTCTGAAAGATTCTAATAAATAGAGACATAAACAAGAAAAATCGTTAAATAAATAGATATTTAATTATAATATAGATAGAGATTTTAATAATGAAAGATTCTAGTCCCATAGGATCATGTGGAACCTCTGAAAGACACGTAATCGAAGACTATTGAATGGAGAACGAAGACCATAAAATAATTAAGCTAATTTTAAATAACGCAAAGGAACACCAACAGTGAATAAATTAGAATCTTGGTAACTTGTGTTCAAAACAGAGACGCAGAAAATTGAGTGTCAGTATTTTCTATATATGGTTCATTTGGTTACAGCTACTTTTGCCAGAAATTGTGCCTGTTATCCACAGATTTTTAATTACTTTTTTGATAACTGGGTTGTGTCATTTTTAAATTGGTTAACCTGACAAAACTACTCCATATTATATTGGGTTAGTACCATAGTAGGAAATATCGGCCGATACCGATCCGTATCGGCCCATACGTATCGGTATCGGCCGACCCCGATCCAATCCTGAGCCCCTCACCATAGCCCATCTCTCTCTCTCTCTATACATACATATATATAGAGTTAGGTTGGGGTGCTATGGATAGCATAGTGGCCTCTATGCTACGGCTCAATATTCGAGTTTTCAAAATTCAAATGGTCGATCCGAACCGTTCATCTTATTCTCCATATTAATATTTGCTTGGAGACCAAATTTTACAATTTTCTGAATTTTTTTACTATTTATTAAGTATTTTACAAAATTGTTAATCCAACGGTGGCTGCACAAAACAGTAAAACCGTTGGATTAGCGATTTTCAAAGTGGCTTAATAAATAGTAAAAAAAATTCAGAAAATTATAAAATTTGGTCTCCAAGCAGATATTAATATGGAGAATAAAATGAACGGTTCGGATCGACCGTTTGGATTTTGAAAACTCGAATATTGAGCCGTAGCATAGAGGCCACTATGCTATCCATAGCACCCCAGCCTAACTCCATATATATATATATATATATATATATATATATGAGTTAGGCTGGGGTGCTATGGATAGCATAGTGGCCTCCCGTGCTACGGCTCAATATTCAAGTTTTCAAAATCTAAACGGTTGATCCGAACCGTTCATCTTATTCTCCATATTAATACCTGCTTGGAGACCAAATTTTATAATTTTCTGAATTTTTTTACTATTTATTAAGCCACTTTGAAAATCGCTAATCCAACGGTTTTACTGTTTTATGCAGCCACCGTTGGATCAACAATTTTGTAAAATACTTAATAAATAGTAAAAAAATTCAGAAAAATGTAAAATTTGGTCTCCAAGCAGATATTAATATGGAGAATAAGATGAACGGTTCGGATCGACCGTTTGGATTTTGAAAACTCGAATATTGAGCCGTAGCATAGAGGCCTCTATGCTATCCATAGCACCCCAGCCTAACTCTATATATATAGGCTGTGGCTAATTTGCTGCCGGCAGCATTTCTGCCGGTGGTGCTGCCACTGTTTTTTCTATTTTTTGATGTTCAAACGACAAATCTAAACCGTTAGATGTTTAATCTATATTATAATCTACTTGGAAACCAAATTTTACATTTTTTGAAATTTTTTTACTATATATTAAGCTGGTTTGAAAACCGCTGATTTCAATGCTGCAGAAATTTACTGAAATCAGCGGTTTTCAAACCAGCTTAATATATAGTAAAAAAATTCAAAAAAATGTAAAATTTGGTCTCCAAGTAGATTATAATTTAGATTAAACATCTAACGGTTTGGATTTGTTGTTTGGACATCACACGGCTAAATATAGCCCTGGCAGCACCTCTGCCGAAATGCTGCCAGCAGCAATTTAGACAGACCCTATATATATATATATATATATATATAATTTTATTTTAAAAATTACCTTATACGAAAACAAGTAAGATAACGGAAAAAATATTATTACTCTTATCCATAACCGATAAGTTAATGAAAAAAAAAATCTTATCTTTTACTGTATTTATATACGATACGAATCAGATAAACAAATAAAAGAAAAGATGGGCTACGGTGAGTTGCGAAGTAAAGCGACTATTTTACTTCACGCTCATATTTTGCTATTTTACATTTTTTTTGAATTTTTTTACTATTTATTAAGCAATTTTGAAAGTCGCTGATCTGATGGTTCAGAAAATTTTACTGTTTTTTACTGTTCACAGCAAAATAGCAATTTTCAAAAATGCTTAATAAATAGTAAAAAAATTCTAAAAAAATGTAAAATTTGATCTTCAAGCACATTTCAATATGGATTAAACATTTAACAGTTCGGATCGGTCATTTGAACTTTCAAAATAAAAATATAGCATGAAGTAAAAAAACATTTTACTTCGCAACTCACCGTAGCCCATCTAATAAAAGAATGTCATGAACACCCCTTCGAAACTCGTGCTTATTCACTCTACACCTACTACCAATGACAATGACAAATGGGCGAGCGACACGCCCGCAACCGTTCATTACATAATAAAAATAGGAATATTATAGGCTTTTAAAATAAAACTAGCCGACAGCCTCGCTATGCTTCGGCAATAATGATTGAGATAACATAGAAAAAACATAATAAGTTGTTTATATAATGTGAGAGAAACAAAATTGTATCTGAACGCAAAGAAAAATAATAAAAACATTGATATCAATGTGGACCGAACGGCTTTAATTAGACATCTTACCGATTTAAGTCTGATGCCTATTGAACTGCCCACCTTCAAGTAGTTTTCAAGGAACAGTAAAATCATATTTAATTGTTCTTCAGATGTCATCGAGGAAAAATGTTCTACAAATAAATGAAACTATATTTTTATGAGAAAAGTTTATATTACTGTGTGAAGTATCAACTAAATGAATATTTTCTATTGACTATTTTTTATGAGAAAGAAATCTTCTACTTCTACAAATAAATGAAACTATATTTATATTACTGTGAAGTATCAACTAAATAAATATTTTCTATTGACTATTTTTTATGAGAAAGAACTAATTTTATTGGTTTTCACAATCAAAATAGCCAAGTATCAAGATATAAATAAAAATAGAAAAGAAGTACCAGGTCCAAATAAATTACAAAACCAGGAATATCTACGAAAATCGGAGCCAACTAATTATCTAGTCTAAGAACTATTAATGGATTTGATATATAATAATTCATAAATCAAATAATAAGAAAAATCTTTATATTTGAACTATACATAACTGATCAATATGAAAAGTTTTGCATTTTTTTTTCTTTCAAAACTATCGTACGTACCACTTGCAAGACGCTTCGAACTGACAAGGCTCAATCGAACTATTTGGCTTGACGTATCCAGTAACGAAAAGTATACCAAATGTGAGTAACACTATTGGTAATCTAACTACACTACAACAATGTAGATACTTTTTGCGAGAGAAAAAGCAAATTTATGACGGTACTCCCTCGCGAAAAGTACCGTCGCAAAAAGAAAAAGCTGAAGAATGAGAGCAGTCCGTCGCAAAAAGTCACTTTTTTATCCTCGCGAAAGGTGTCTCATTCTTGTTGTGCTATTTATTATTATTTTTGCTATTTTTTTAGATTTTTGTAAATGACTCCTTTATATATATGCAAATAATTATTATATTTGTTATTTTTTAAACATCTTTATAAAATCCGAAAAATGTAAAATAAATTGGAAAATATTAGAATTTAATTTCCTATAAAATTTAATATGTAAATTAAATTAAATCATTTGAACCGAAGGTAATGTCTGCTAGTTTTAGTACGTACTTGTTCAGATTAATTGTTCACTAATTAAGTTGCTTGTTTTAATATTTCTATTTTTTTGCCAGCAATTATTGGTTAGTAATTATGTGGTCACATTTTTAGTTTGAATTCTCCGTTTCTAGAATCGTTGAAATGACACACGGTTCAATTTCGACCAAAGCTATATAATTCAGAGTAACAACCTAATTGTAGTCGATTTTCACTATGTATGTATCAAGGAATTGTTTGTAACAGCGGGTATCGTATGTTTACAACAGGATCACTTTTGTCTCTATCTTTTTAGAAATTAGCAGAGGCTCTTTTCTTGGCCCCCAGCAATAATGGAAGCATCACATGACATGTGTCTGTTTTTGGGACCATTTTCAATCCTTCTCTTGATACGTACTAGCTGTGAATATTATATTACACGCCTAGTTGTAACATAAATCTACCTTTCCTTGCTTTACTTTGTCAAAGTAAACTCATGAAATTATAATATATGTGCAGTCTATATATAGGTAACATACAGATACTATACTGTACTATGCATAAAAATGGAGACACCAAATGCACTAAAGTTTCTCCTCTACGTCATCTTATTTTCAGTTGTTACAGCTCAAAATTCAAACAAACAGATACCAATCGGAGTTATACTCGATTTGAACACCCTTGTCGGAAAAGTGGCACAAACCAGCATTACAATGGCTTTGGAAGATTTCTACACACTACATTCGAACTATAGTACCAGACTTGTGCTATATACCAGAGATTCCAACAATGACAATGTGAAGGCTACATTAGCAGGTGACTATATGAAACCCCAGAAATAACTACTAACTACTAAGAGGAAATAATTTAACTAATTTGTTTTAAAGACACATTTGGTGGGCTTCAAACTTTCATTACTGGTTGTTTGTTTCATTGGGCAAGATCAGTTTGGATCTGCAGTAAGAACATACCTCAGTAACCATGTTTGGACCTGCAATTGAGTAAACACAGAAAAGCAAAATATATTTAGCATAGTGTTGGTTTTCTTGCCTGAAATACTCCAATTCTGGTACAGCAAATTATGGGGCATTTAAGTTGGTAAAGAGCAAGTCTGTTCATACTTCCACCCCTGTTTATTAAAATGTCCTGATTGTAAACAAAAAATTATCGTATTGTCTTCACACTTGAACAAAATCCCACTGTAAATCTACTCTTTCTTTATCAACAAACCTACAGTAGATCTCTTTCCTTTATTTTAAAATCCCTATAAAATTAGTATCTAAAAAGCTTCTCACAAGCAATCCTCACAATAAGACTGAAGTCATCATTGGACCTCAGCAATCCTATAAAATTAGTATCTAAAATTAGTATCTTCTTGCAGCACTAGACTTGCTACAAAACAATAAGACTGAAGTCATCATTGGACCACAGCAGTCCTCACAAGCTGCCATTGTCTCTGAAATTGGTAATGAAAGTTATTGAAAGTGAAAATTTATGTATATTCCAATTAACCATTCTGTACAAATATATAGATAAAAGGAAATCTAGAATAGGAAATAACAGCTATTACCTAATTACAGCTATTATTACTATTATTTCTTTCCTTTAACACTCCTCCTCAAGTTGGAGCATATACATCTAACATACCCAACTTGTTACATATACTATCAATGTGTGCT
Organism: Carex rostrata; assembly: GCA_964058875.1. Taxonomy (NCBI): domain Eukaryota; kingdom Viridiplantae; phylum Streptophyta; class Magnoliopsida; order Poales; family Cyperaceae; genus Carex; species Carex rostrata. The sequence goes on from CAXKVT010000541.1 coordinate 733,739, forward strand.
TTCCGAAGTGGCTTGGTTAGAATATCTACGAGCTGAAGATCTGTTCGAACATGACTTAGTTGGATGTATGGAGGGTGCGAAGTTGTGCCTCTGACAAGATCCCGAACAAGGTGACAATCTACCTCGATGTGTTTGGTCCGCTCATGAAAGACCTGATTCTTGGCAATGTGCATTGCTACTTAGTTGTCACAATATAATGTCATCAAACCATCGTGGTGAACACCTAGTTTGTTGAGCAAACGCTTCGTCCACACTAGCTCACAGGAAGTGTTTGTCATTGCAGGATATTCTGACTCCGCACTTGATCGAGCCACAACAGTCTGTTTCTTACTCTTCCAGGAAATTAGGTTCCCACCAAAGAAGACACAGAATCCAGTAGTGGACCTTCGACTAGTAGGACAGACTGCCCAATCAGCATCGGTGAAACCTGTTATCCTGTCATGTCCCTGGTCAGAATATACAATCCCTTTCCCTGGAGAACCCTTGAGATACCTGAGGATTCGAACAGCAGCATCCCAATGTATGGTGCGAGGGTCCGACATGAACTGACTCACAACACGCACTGGATAAGAAATGTCAGGCCGAGTAACTGTCAAGTAATTCAGTTTACCAACCAGTCTTCGATATTTCTCAGGATCATGTAATAGCTCTCCATCCTCTGGCATAAGCTTGGTCTCAGGAACCATCGGCAAATCAACAGGTTTGCATCCAAGCAACCCGCTTTCTGAGAGCATATCTAGTACATATTTCCTTTGACATATGAGAAGCTTGCCACGAGATCATAATACCTCAATGCCGAGAAAGTTCTTGAGTTTGCCAAGTTCGGTAATCTGAAATTGCTCGCTCAAGAACTTCTTCAAAGCGGAGATCCCGTCATCATCATCACCAGTAATGATGAGATCATCTACATTGAGGAATAAACCCAGGTGGTTGAGTCATATATACCTCCTCCTCAAGGATGCCATTGAGAAAGGCATTCTTGACATCGAGTTGGTATAATGGCCAGTAACGAGTTTCAGCCAGAGCCATGCAGATACGAACAGATGCCATCTTGGCAACAAGAGAGAATGTCTCATCATAGTCAATGCCATATGACTGAGAGTAACCTTTGGCAACCAACCGAGCTTTAAGTCGGTGAAGGGACCCATCAGGATGAACTTTAACTGTGAAGACCCACTTGCAACCAACAGCTTGTTTACTAGGAGGGAGAGAACAGAGATCCCAAGTTTTATTTTTCCACAGAGCTGACATTTCCTCTTGCAGAGCACTAAACCACCCTGGATGTTGCAAAGCTTCTGTCACATTCTTAGGAACAGAGTAACTGTCAAGACGTGTAGTAAAGGCATGGTGATCGGTGGATAAGGCTGCATAGGTACAAAAGCGATCTATGGGATATCTGGTACAGGTGCGTGATCCTTTGCGAAGAGCAATGGGAAGATCATGATTAGAGATATCAAGTGGAGGGCTAAAGGCAGGAATTGATGGAGGGTTAGGAGCTTGTGTAGGGGATGGTGCAGATTCAGTGGTTGGATCAGATTTGGTGGTTGGATCAGGCTCAGATTCGGTGGTTGGATCAAGCTCAGATTCGGTGGTTGGGTCAGGATGTATAGGTAATGTTACAGGAGAGGCACAAGTCTCATGATCCTGCATAGTCTGGATAGAGTTAGTATCAACATGGTGTTTCTTACCCCTTCGAGTATATACCTGAGTAATAGCAGGCGCAGGAGGTGTTGGTGATCCACCAATCTCAGGAGTTGAAGAAGAACTGATCAGAATATCAGGATATTTCAGAATAGACAGGACTGGTGTTGGAGAGGGAGAAGTACCAGACTCAGAATCTAAGTAGTATGGTACATACTCCACAAAAGTAACATAAGATGATATAAAATACTGCCTAAGATTAGGATTATAACATCGATAACCTTTTTGAGTCCCAAAATAGCCTACAAAGATGCATCGTAGGGATTTAGGATCAAGTTTTGTACGGCCTGGTCGGGTATCATACACATAACAGACGCAACCAAAAATCTTAGGTGGAACAAAAAATAAAGGTGCAGACGGGTATAAGATATTATATGGTATTGCACCATCAAGTACAAAAGATGGCATGCGGTTTATCAGGTAACACGCAGTTAGAACTGCATCTGCCCAGAAGTGATGAGGAACATGTCCATGAATCATCATTGTACGAGCCACCTCAAGAATGTGTCTGTTCTTTCGTTCGGCTACTCCATTTTGTTGAGGTGTATAAGCACATGATGATTCATGGATGATACCATTATCAGTTGTATATTGCACAAATTCATTTGTAAAATATTCTTTTGCATTGTCACTACGAAGAGTTTTAATAGTAGTATTGAACTGAGTTTGCACAAAAGAACAAAAAGCTGAAAATTTTGCAAAAATTTCTTGTCTAGATTTAATAATAAAAATCCAAGTTGCACGAGAGAAATCATCCACAAAAGTAACAAAATATCGAGAATCTGATATAGATTTAACTGGACAAGGACCCCATACATCAGAATGTACTAAAGCAAAAATACTGTCAGACCGACTAATGACTCTAGGTAGGTGGGAAGCACGAACATGCTTTCCCTGGATACAGGACTCACAAACTAATTCTGAAATAGACTGAAATTCAGGTCGTATCTTCTTCAACACCTGGAGAGATGGATGCCCCAACTGATAATGAACCACCTTAGCACTCTTAATACACAAGTATGCCACTCGCTGAGGTGAACCCTCCATGCAATACAAACCTTTGTCCTTATATGCAGTACCAATCAACCTGTTCGTCCCCAGTTCCTGAAAGGTGCATTTAGTTGGAGTGAAGGTAACTGAGAAATATAGTTGTTTTGTTATTTTGCTCACAGACATCAGGTTTTCAGGAAAAGAAGGGACATATAAGACAGATGATAAGGGCATGTTTTGTGAAATTTGGGTGGATCCAATTCCTTCTATATTACAAGTAGAGCCATTGGCTATTTGGACAGGTGGTTGTGAGGTAGTAGCAAGTCTTGACAGTACACTTTTGTTACCAGTCATATGGTCAGTAGCACCTGAATCAACAATCCATGATGATCTTGATGCTATAAAACAATTGGAAGTCATACTTGAGTGGGCTATAGTAGCCCTCGAAATCTGTGGCTGAGAGGTCATATCGGTAAGAGTGAAGCCCATCTGCTCAAGTCGCTTAACGAGTGTAGCGACTTCATCTGAATTAGAGTGTTCATTAGGTGATTGATCAATAGTCGCCACATGAGCACGAGGAGGGCGTGGAGAATCCTTAGGGCGCTTCGGGCAATCCCACTTCATGTGACCCCACTCTTTGCAATAATGACACTGCACATTCTTGCCACCACTAGAATTGGAAGTGCCCCCAAATCCTTTTTCTCCTTTCACAAATGACTGACCTGTGCCCTTACCTTTATAAGAATTGGCCACCAGTGCTGAGTTTTCAATAATGGGTGATGAAACACTCCCATCAGATGGAAACATCTCCCTCAGAAGATGATACGTGACAGACAGTGATGGTATAGTTGTCTGACCAAGAAGGATCGGTCGTGCTGAGGAGTATCTGGATGACATACTGTTAGTTTATAATAATCTAGAAGTCAATAATACGATAATTTATCATAAAGCTTTGTTCATGAATTGAATGTTTATTTATATATCATTTTGTTGTCTTGAGTATTATTGAATTTATGGATCATTTCGAGTTCATGACTGAAATTGTGAAACTCCATAATATAGATGATATATACTCTTAAAAAGTCACTGACCAAGGTAATTAGCAGGAACACTAATTACCGCGATAACGTTAGTATGTGGATTAAAAGATGGTTAAGTTTTACAAACCACCTGACACGAGATGTCATTTTAATCACATAGATACATGTTCTAGGAACATGGTATTTGACAGACCCCGAATGAAACATTAAATAGAATTGTGTTCGTGTCATTAATGTTTTCATTCAGTGTCAGGTTCTACAGTATGAGGTATTTATCGTTCCCACTGAGAAATATGTATGTGTGATTGTTATCTAACGCTGTCCGTAAAAAGCAGTCATAACGGTAGCTTTTCCATATGTATAGCTTAGCTGAGGAAGTGATAGTTTACCAAGAATACTATTTGTCCCTCGTATTTTATACGAGCTATAGCATCACTGGGCCCCTTGATAGAGTAAGATTATCTGCTAGCAGTATAATTACAAGAGTAATTATATTTGATAATCTGCTCAAGATCAAGAAAAGATTCAGTTAGCAAGGATGACACACATCTACCTTGAAACTAATCTGATAGCTATGAGACAAAAGAATAGACACAAGTAAATTGTTTACTGGATCGTGATATTGTACAGTACAGCATCATCTGTGTAATTGGATGGTCATGATGTGTTGCCAGATGCCGCTCATGATTATAGAAGTTAAAACAGTTTTAACTCTATTTACCAACATAACACAGATCCTATTGGGTCACACCATATAGGAGTTAATCGGAGAATCTTATTGTGATTGATTATAAATTGGTTATGATCAATAGTAAGATGGTTATAATTAATTATACGTGTTATAATTAAATTATAAATGTTATGTAAAAATAACAAGCAAAAACATTGGTTAATTTATAAACGTGTGTGACACGTTGTATAAAAGTTAACCGGTTAATTTATAAATGTGCCAGACACGTTGTATAAATTACCGAAACAACAACCGCAAGAAAAATATATATAATTGTTCAGAATAATTATACGAACATTGTTTGTGTTCGGGCCGAGGGCATTCGAGTCTTTTCAGATTCGTCCTTATCCGCATGACATGTCATCGATCCTATCCAGATGACACGTCATCGATACCAAAACAAACAACCGCAAGAAATATAATTGTTCATAATAATTATACGAATATTATTTGTATTCGGGCCGAGGGCATTCGGGTCTTTTCAGATTCGTGCTTATCCGCATGACATGTCATCGATCCTATCCAGATGACACGTCATCGATCTTATCCACATGACACCTCACCCCCTAGGTGGCATGCCTTGTCATAGGGGTATTTTGGTCTTTTCACACCATTTTAGAGGCTATAAATAGAGGGGTGCATGAGAGGATTAAAATACTAATTCACTTGTATCGTTTCGTGCAGAATCGAATCGGTATTTTCTCTCTTTCTCGGTTTCTCTCCCAAATAGTGTTTCGGTTGAGAAAAGAAAGTTATACATAGTTGACGTATAATCTTGCGGGTTGTTGTGGAGTATATTTACGGGATTGATGAATAGTGTTTTACCAAATTTCGCGGTATGTCAGTTTTGCATGTTGATGAAACTGAGCAACCGAAAATTCGTGTTTACAGGTTTTCGTCTTTTTCCCGTGAATAGTATTTTTGCAGAATTCCGCAGTTTACGGTATTTCTGGCAGAAGAAATAAACCGCTCTCTGGTTAGTCCTGGTGGATAACCGATAGAGGCATCAGACGTCTGATGCTCCGCTCCGAGTCGATTCCTTCCCTGGTGAGGATCTACTCGCTCGGTCTGCATTCCAACTGTGATTTGGAAACAAGGTATAAATATGTTATATTAATCTATTTAATTTGTAAGTAGATTAAAGTTTTAGAAATCAATCATGGAGTAGATCTGTAAAATGATTAAATTGGGTTTTGATGCCAAAGAAATACTGAAGGTGGACCGCCTTGGAAAGTTTCCTGACATACCCCGTTTAATCCTGAGCTTAAGTTGGCCGTAGAAATTTTTGTTCTGCGGTCATTCCGCACCTTAAGCCTAAACGGGTTTCGGTTAGCATCGCAAAACCCCAACACATACCCCCAATGAATGTGAGAGTATTCAGCCGATCCTATTGTGTGGCTATGTCTGTACCAAAGGGAAACAATTCCCTCATCTCATCAGATAACTTCTTGAATTTGGTGAAGTACTCAGTAAGAGTTACATCACCTTGTTCACACCTTGCATATGCCTGAGAAACTGCATATGCATGCGCCATGCTTGTCTTTTTTGAATATGTAGCTTTGAGATGATCCCACATTTTCTTAGTAGTTTTGAAGGTGTGAACAGTGGACAAAATATCAGGCTCCATCGCATTCCACAAGATCATGCAAATAGAGCTATCATCAGCTTTTCTATCTTCAGTATTTTGCAATTCTTCTATTAGATATTTTCCCTTTTGAAGGGAATCTAACCCAGTCTCAACAAATGTGGACCATTGTTCCCAATTAGAACTAGAGAGATTAAGAGGAATTTTCAGTTGTTGTGTAGATATTCGTTGTGTAATCGTGGATACGGTATAAGTAGCAGAGCGAGTGGCATATTCCTTTTCGGGATCAATTTCCATCAGAGCTACAATACAGAACAGAACATCGACTGCTACAGTGCGGAACAATACGCTGCTATAGTGCGGCGCTACAGGGCAGAACAGCGGCGGCTAAGGGTTTTGGTCCGGGCTCTGATACCATGAAAGTTATTGAAAGTGGAAATTTCTGTATATTCCAATTAACCATTCTGTACAAATATATAAATAAAAGGAAATCTAGAATAGGAAATAACAACTATTACCTAATTACAGCTATTACCTAATTACAGCTATTATTACTATTAGTTCTTTCCTTTAACAGGTAACACCAGTCAGGTGCCAGTAATTTCATTCTCAGCTACCAGCCCCACTCTTGCTTTCATGCAATTGCCCTACTTTATTAGGACAACCATAAATGATGCGGCACAAATAAAAACTATTACCTCTCTCATCAAAGCCTATGGATGGCGAAAGGTAGTTACAATCCATGAAGATACTGATTTTGGATGGGGCATTCTCCCCTTCCTTGCTAATGCCCTTGAAGAGATCAATGTGCACAGCCCTTATTGCAGTTTAATATCAAAATTGTCAACAGATGACCAAATCAAGCAAGAACTCTACAAATTACAGACCATGCAAACTAGGGTTTTTGTTGTACACATGTCATCTTCCTTGGGCTCTAAACTATTTTTGATGGCTAAAGAAGTAGGGATGATTGGTGAAGGGTATGTATGGATTATGACTGATGGAGTGACAAACATGGTCTATTCCTTAAATGAAAGTGTTACCAGTGCAATGAAGGGGGCTCTAGGTGTACGGCCATATATACCCAAGACTAACAAGTTGAATTACTTCACAATCAGATGGAAAAGAAGATTCCATGAAGACAATCCCCAAGAAATGTCTAATAAACCTAGCATCTATGCATTATGGGCTTACGATACCATCTATGCAGTAGCAATGGCAGCAGAAAAAGTAGGGGTTCAAAATATCAAAATCAACAACCCTACAGCTCCTCCGCCACTCCATGCCTCTTTGAATGGACCACGACTTCTCGAAGAGATCAGAAATATCAAGTTTCAAGGATTGAGTGGCAACTTTGAGCTAATAAACAGACAGTTGCAGTATTCTTCATTCGAAATAATTAACATTGTTGGAGGAGGGGTAAGAGAAGTTGGATACTGGCGAGAAGAACAAGGATTATCAAGGGTATTAGATGAAAGCAATAAGAACTATTCAACATCAAAAGAAGATTTAAATCCTGTCATTTGGCCAGGGGAAACAATTGTTTTTCCCAAGGGTTGGGAAATCCCAGTTAGTGGGACAAAATTACGGGTTGGAGTAACAATGAGTTCATATCCTGAGTTCATTAAGGTGGAGATAGATCCTGAGACAAATGCAACAAGAGCAAGTGGATACTCAGTTGATGTGTTTGAAGCAGCTGTAAAGCGATTGCCTTATGCACTCCCATTCGAGTATGAACATTTTGGAGTGACTGCGAATAGTTCAGTCAACTACAACGAATTTGTCTATCAAGTTTTTCTTGGGGTATCTCCTTATGATATAGCTTAATAATTTTTTTCAAAAATAATATGATCCTAATCAAGCAACAATTGCTATTACTTAAGTTAAATATGGTTGATGTTTTCTATAACTAATGTATTTCACATCTATGAAGTTAAAGTTTTTCTTCCTTGGATAAGAGTAAATCCATTCGAAAACTTAAATTTGTTCATCCAACTGTTAAGACTACTGTATTTCAACTCTCGTGTCATGAATATTTGAGGTATTACATTTTAAGTACCTACTGATAATTACATGTTGCCAATCATCTTTCACCAAACAACGACATGTATATATATCTGTGCTCCATCATCCATTATTTTTGTATTTACTTGCTATAATAGTTAGCCTTTATTTTTTAACTTTTCCCCACTTGTTTTGATCTATTATGATCAATACTTGAAAACACCAAATATCTTTTGACTAAAGATATTGTTGTCTTGCAGAAATATGACATAGTTATAGGGGACATTATAATAAGGTACAACCGTTCGCTCTATGCTGATTTCTCAATGCCATACACCGACTCAGGAGTAGGCATGATTGTGCGAGTCAAGCAAGCTGAAAATAAAAACACATTTATTTTCTTACAGCCATTATCTTTTGATCTATGGCTGGGGAGCTTTTTATTTCTCATCTACACTGGCATCACCATATGGATATTGGAGCCAAAAATGAGGGGCCCCATGAAGAGATCTATATCAAGGCATGTTGGAACTATAGTGCAATTATCCTTGTTTGCATATCGTAAGTTCTTTTATCAGAAAATTTCTCACAATACATAGAGTGGCTTTTTGTTATAAAAATATATATTTATACTCAATCAGAGCTATCCTAAAATTATCAAGTTAGTCACAAGCTAACATATTTGCAAATAAATGTAGAAGAGAAGCTAGAGAGCATCCTATCAAAGATAGTTGCTATTGTGTCCATCTTTGTTCTGCTTATATTGACCTCGAGCTACACTGCTAGTCTCTCGTCGATGTTAACAGTACAACAGCTTCAACCAACAGTAACTGACATCCATGATCTTATAAAGAATGGTGACTATGTTGGATATCAAAGAGGCTCTTTTGTGGAGGGCTTGCTTCAGCAGGTCGGCTTTGACAAAACAAAGATGAAAGTTTACTCCCGTGAAGAATTTGCTGAGGCACTTGACAAAGGAAGTGAAAATGGAGGGGTCACTGCAATCGTCAATACAATACCCTTCATCAAGTTGTTCCTTGCCAAAAATTGCAAGTCATATACAATGGTTGGACCCATTTACAAGACAGCAGGGTCTGGATTTGTAAGTTTAACATTTATTATGTTTATTCATATGGTAGAAACTAATTGGAAGGACATGGTTACACATACAAAAAGTTCATCCCAAAATCAACAACCACCTGTAGTCAATTAATAAGCATGTCTGTGTCTCAGCAGATAAAAACCAAGAGCCGGTATTATTTAACACCATAATCTTATGTACCACTAAGAGCATTCTTTTCATGTTCACTTTGTTCATTAATCTTCAAATTAAGGACACCATATTTACCTTCCTGCACTCCAATTGATGGACAGGCTTTTCCCAAGGGCTCTCCACTAGTCGCCGACATTTCGAGAGCAATCCTCAACATAACAGATGGGGATGAAATAATCCGAATTGAGAAGAAATGGATAGGAGACTCAAACTGCCCAAGCAGCATCACCATGGAGTCAAACAGCCTAAACTTTCTCAGCTTCAGGGGCCTTTTCCTCATCACCGGAGTTGTTTCAACAATCTGTCTACTAATATATGCAACCATGTCATTCTGTAAAAATCAGCTAAAGAAGATTAACATAATGAGCCTCAAAATGAGCACTGATGAGACAATTGATAATGAAGCCTTGCCTTCTATGAACCAAAAGGAAGACCAAGTCAGTGATGCTGTTGGTATATCACCGGATGAAAGTAACAGTGACGGTTCACCAACAAATGCCAACATGATATCATGATCAAAACTTTCAATATAGCTTTATTTTTTACGGGTTGTGGCAACAGATCTTAAGCAGCTATGTAAATTAACAAAAGCTTTGGCCAGTTAGATAGTACATATTAATGTGATCGATATGTATCCCAAATTTTTCAGATGAATAGTTCTCATTAGCCAGCCTATAAAAACTATATCCAGTGATTTAACTTTGATTCTCTTTAAACTCAAAGAATCAAAGATGTTGCATAGTTTACTACATTTGCTTTCCTCCTATAATATCCCCTCATTGTCATGATGAATAACATTTAGCCGCAGTGTCCCAGGATACAATGGCAGGATAAACATGCTGAGCACATCCCAACACCATCCAACTGTGTGCAAACTGCAAAGGTGACTGTTACTGGTCAATAAAGCAGACTTTTATGGGGTATAGTTTCTTGATTAGAGCTATAACAACATAATAAGATGCCCTATGACCAATTTGCTTTGCCATTCTTCAAGTGGAAGAGAAAATACACGACAACAACTGAAATGAAGGAAGAGATCCCTTTGTATTGAGCCCTAACAAAAGATTGTTATTCTACAATTGTTGAAGATACAAATGCTGACACACAAATGGATATAAATTGTTAGTGAAAAGTGTATGATTTGCACTTAAGACCTGATATGTTAAACAACTCAAGGAAGTACAAATAAGAAAAAAAATCAATAATGCACAACAGCTACTTGTCCTATTTACATGATTTGAACTTAAGACCTGATAGTCTCTCGATGCCAAAAAACCATACCTGTTTTGTTGAGAAATCAAAGCATCCTTTGTTTCTTCATCAATTTTATTGTCACTGTGAGGTGAGGTTGTGTGCTCTGACAAACTGACCTTGAATCTGGGTTAGAACCACTTTTCGTAGGCTCTAAAACTCTTCTAGAGAGTATAAAGCAGTTTGTTGTCCTGAAATAAGAACATGAAGATTGAGGTTGACATAGAACGGTTCTGAAACCCTAGCTGGGCAAAGCACCAAAGCTTGCTTAATTGCACATGTGAGGGTATTGGGTTCACTAAGTTCATTTAAACAGCTCAATTTTTGTTTATCGCCACAATTTTGGGAACATTTATCACCAATTTTACAGAACACCAATTGTAATCATTTGATAAGTTTATAAATAAGAAACCTGTTTAGATCCATCTCCACTTCTGTTGCATTCAGCATTTCTCAATGCCCAGCAATTGCATATCTAGAAATAAAATCAAATTCAATCCTTTCTTCTAATCTAAATACCAGTCAAAAAAGGAACTTCAAAGTACCTTAGATCTATACTGCCTGAACCCTGAAGCAGCACACCACTTAGCAGCTCCTTCTCTAACGAAGCCTTCAATTCCATAACCCGAATCCCCAATCTCTTGCATTTCTTTTGTCAAACACAAAACCTAGCAAAAAATGTAGTTACTGGGGTTTAGGATTCATTGCTAGTACTGAGGTGAACTTCTTGTGTGGAGAATTCTATCCATTATTGTATAAAAAATGGAGAGAGTGGAGAGACTTCCAATTCAAGCTTAGAGATTGTCAACACTCAACAGTTAATGATGGGCACAATGCATTTGACCAGTAATTAGCTACTGATATGGAAATTGGAAGTTTTATTCAGGAAACTTAAATTTAAATTTCAATAATTTATACCACTATTTGTTTAGCCATGACCTTGGGAGGGAGGGGAGTTGCTTGAATCTTGATAGAGAGAGAAGGTATTGGGTTTTGTCCATACGGTTTGGACACAACTTATCCATAGCCGGCCTAAACAGTGAGATATCTGGATAAAGATTTCAAATATATTAAATTTAAATGATTCCATAAATCTAAACCATCCGTGCGTATATTGGCACGAATCGGACGGTTTTGATCGGGTTTTGGATAGGACTTTGTTTTGAAGCGTCCATTTCCGCCCGGGATGATCCTTTGGAAGAGAAATTCGTAATGGGCTTGTAGGAAGTATAGACAACCTGCCCATACATGTAAGGCCTACGGGCTATCAGGCCCGTTAAGCTTCTAAAAGACTTCGCCTCTTTTCTCAACAAATTAATTTTTTTAACTATCTTTTCAAAATCCAGAAGTCTGACTACCAGACTAATGTTAGGATGTCACTGTTCAAACTATCAAAATCACTGCTAATTATGACTTTAATTTCAAAATCAACTATCAATACTGATCCGTCTCTATCAATATTAGTTTGAACTTTAATTACTAATTAATTCTTTAATTGGTAACATTTTGACCTAGCTATTATTGGAAGATATGCATATGCAACTTCACTATTTATTTCTCAAGTCATCTAATGCTTCCTTAGGTCTCACTGTGGTTTACAATTACAGTGTAATTTCGCACCTATTATTTTGGAGTGCTGATATTACCACCAAAAAAATTTATTATCGACAAAACAATTGTACTTTTTATGACAATATTACATTCATTATAAGAAACAACATTTAGTCTACTGTGTGAAAGATAATGAGTTCGAAATTCTGATGAGAAATCATTTGTTGTAATAACAATAGTATTAAATAGTTTGGTGACTTGCCCTCCAACTTTTATTCAACAAATATTACATTCATTATAAACTAAAACATTTCTTAGAAAAAGTTTCTCAATTTCCTTAAAAGCAAATTGTATAGAATTTTTTTTTATGTTTCTCAATTTCCTTTTAGTAGAAGTATTTTTTTTTTTTTACTATTGTAAGTAAATTGTATAGAATATTTGAATTTTTAAATATGGTAGAAGCAAATTGTATAGAAATTTCTGATATTTCTCAATTGTATATAAACTAAAACATATATGGAAAAAGAATTTTTACTATTTTTAGTATTTTGTTTGCTATATTTTAGATTTTTGAAAAATGAATTTTATTTTATATACAAACAAATATTATATTTATTATTTATAACAATCTTCAAAATCTGGAAAATATTAAAATAAATTATAGAATATTAAAATTTGATTTCCTATAAAAATTTAATATCTAGATTAAATTAAATCATTTGGACCGATGGTAGAGTCTGCTTGATTTTAATATCTTACTATAAATTTTCATATCTAGTTAGTATATGTTTAGATTCAATGCACTAAGTCTGTGTTTTTTTTTTGTTTTTTTTTATTAGTATTTCTTTGGATACACTACTTTTAGTTTGAATTCTACGTGGTCTAGAGTCTAGACCTATATATTCAAATGCCACACGGTTTGGTCAAGAAAGTTAGTACACATTTTGAAGTAAGTTGTAATATCTAGAATACATAAACGACTACTAAAGGTAGTCTTACTCAAAAAAAAAGACTACTAAAGGTAGTCGGTCCATGTAAATAATTTTTCTTACAATATGTCTTTTAGTGGGTTTACCACTAAACATCAAAAAATATATATATATGTACAGAGCAGGTTGACTTATCAATTTATAATTAATACTTAGCAGTTAAGTACTTGTCTTTCCTGATTTTAAAACTTCGCAGATTTTTAATTTCTTTGTAGCCTTTCACCTAATTAATATCTCACTTGATTCTTATTTTAAATATAAAAAACCGAATACTATGTTTTAATTTTTCAGAATAAAAGCTTTCACTAGAGGAAAAATTGAAATCAGGATCGGCCTATCTGGATCGGTTATATGAGGAAACCGACCCTAATAAGTATTTGGATCGGTTTTTTAAGAAAAACCGATCCTAATAACTATTCAGATCGGTTTTTAGTAACAACCGATCCTAATTATTAACTATTAGAATCGGTTTTTTGTGGGAACTGATCCTGATACTTTCAGGATCGGTTTTTCTAGATAACCGATCCTAATAGTTAATAATTAGGATCGGTTGTTACTAAAAACTGGATCGGTTCTCACAAAAAACCGATCCTAATAGTTCAATTATTAGGATCAGTTGTTTAGAATAACTGATCCTGATACTATCAGGATCAGTTCTTAGAACAAACCGATCCTAATAGTTGAACTATTAGGATCAGTTGTTTACAATAACTGATCCTGATACTATTAGGATCGGTTATTTAAAACAACTGATCCTAATACTTTTTTTTTCAAAGTTGGTTCTGCAAAGCAAAAAAAAAAAATAGTATTAGGATCGGCTTTTTATAAAAAACCGATCCTGATACTTTTTTTTTTCAAAATTGGTTCTGCAAAAAAAAAAAAAAAAAAAATTAGTATCAGGATCGATTTTTTATAAAAAAACCGATCCTGATACTAATTTTTTTTTTTTTTTTTTTTTTTTTCAGAACCAACTTTGAAAAAAAAAAATAGTATTAGAATCAGTTGTTTCAAATAACCAATCCTAATACTATTTTTTTTTTTTGCAGAACCAATTTTGTGTGGTGCGCTGTATGTAGTCTATATTCTTTTTTTTTGCAGAACCAATCAGTTGTTACATTAATTTTTTTTGATGAAAATTAATGTAATTTATATTATTAAAATTTATGTGATAATATAATTAATTATTTGACATTGATATTTCATTTTGAAGTCATTTTGACTATTGAATTTTTTTTATACAATCATGCATGATGCATCAATGACTTGTGCCATATAATAATATACATAGGACTTGAACCCTTGTTGTGTGGGGTTGTGAAGGAACGGATACGAACATCAGCATTTGGTCAATTGAAACCGTTAAAATGAAAGAATGTCATATTAATTTCACCATTATAAAATTTGATACAATTCAGGATTCATTTACTAGATCATCAAAGCAAAACAATATAGCAACATCGCACGGCCGTAAATAGTTTACGTTGGATCAAGACTTACAGTTGTCGGGCCTTCGGCACTTTTACGTTATTAATGTTCCATGTTATATCTTGATCATTTTAAAAATTATTACATGTCATTTAATTACAGACCCACCGTTGGATGATCATGCAGAAATGAACGGTCTGGATTCCATTTAACAATTTGATGTCATTAATAATAATAAAATTGTACAAAATTGATCATGGTAGAGTTGATTTGGCCATACAAACACAAATAAATAATTTTTATATTTTTCACATTTTTCTTAATATTTATCCGTGTACATGCATTACCAAACAGAAAAGAAAATAAATGGTAGCCGTTTGATGGTTGATAGACCATCAATATGAGTGGGGTTTACCTCAGTGATTTTTCTCATATATAGTATCAGGATCGGTTTTTTATAAAAAACCGATCCTGATACTAATTTTTTTTTTGGCAGAACCAACTTTGAAAAAAAAATAGTATCAGGATCGATTTTTTATAAACAACCGATCCTAATGATAACTCTCTATATAACCTGTTTAGGGTTCTTCTTATTTTCATTTCCCGCCTCTCATTTTCAACTTAGAGTCTCTGTCTCTATGTCTCCCTATCTCCCTCTCAAATCCTCAGTACTCTTTGTCTCTCTCTCTCTGTCTCCGTCTCTCCCTCTCCTCTGTGTCTCTCTCTCTCTTTCTCTCCGTCTCTTCCTCTCAAAGCCGAGCCTCTCGCACCTCCGGCTCAATTGTGTCAGTTTTTAATTTTTTTTATTGTTTCAAAAATTAATTAATGGTGTTTGTATATTGTTTTACAGTCTTGAGGACATCTCTCTCAAGTTACTTAATCATCCGGCCGATCAACTATCATGGTATTAGATTTATCTAATTTTCTCATTATTATACTTTTAAAACACATTTTTTTGTATTTTTTATTGGAAAATGTTTTTCCATCTAATTGTTACCTTTGTTTTTGTTTTTAGGGTCTTTTTTAATCTCAAGTGATGTGATTGCAAAAGAGGTAATTATTGATTTTTTTATTGTTGTGCTTTACATTAATTGCATAAATGTGTATATTGCATAAATGTGTGTTAATTGAAGAAATAGCCCAATTAGTCACTTGTATGTTTGTTAATTAATTTTTTTTGGATTTAAATTTCTTGTTATAATATGTAATGCTTCACAAAACTTTGTATGAACATGAATTTTTTGTAATAGTTCAAGATGTGTATATGATATTTGATTATTACTTCTTATTGTGCAAAAAAAAAAAATTAGGGTGCTGGCTAGCAAAATATCTATGGAAGCTAGTCAAATAAATAAAAATATTTTTTTAGCTTCACTAAAACATCAGGATCGGTTATTTTAAACAACCGATCCAGATTACTACTATTAGGATCGGTTGTTTACAATAACCGATCCTAATTCTAAAAAAAAAAAAAACTTTTAGGATTGGTTATTTTTATAACCGATCCTAAAAGTTTTTTTTTTTTTTTAGAGAATTATATCAAGATCGGTTTTACAAGAAAAACCGATCCAGATACTTAACTATCAAGATCGGTTTTTATGTAGAACCGATTCTGATAGTCTCATCTGGATCGGTTTTAATGAAATCCGATACTAATTGTGTTTTTTTAATTGGTATTAAAAAACGGGGGAAAAAATATTAGGATCGGTTCTCCGATATAACCGATCTAGATAAGTACTTATTAAGATCGGTTGGGTACAAAATACAAAACCGATCCTGATAGTATCAGTATCGCCTTCATCAAGATCGGTTATATTCCGATACTAATAGGCTTATATAACCGATCCTGATTCCTTATTTTCCACTAGTGTTTAAACTCTTTACCTACAAAATACAAATATTTGTAAATTTAAATATAAACAATTAGCACATAAGTATAAATAAATAAGAGTTAGGCTATTGGACTTTATGAAGAAAATAACATATTTTACTTCACATCTATATTTTGTGATTTTAAAGTTCAAACAGCGATCCAAACCTTTTAAAATAATTGTTTTTTATGATCCAGAATTTAGAAAAACAGCAATTTAGTCAATCATAAGTTCTTAGATAACATATCATAATAGAACTAAAGGCCCTCGCCAAAAAATAAATAAACCTCTGAATTTGAAAAATATAGAGTGAAGTAATAACAAAAATATTGTAGTTGGATGGCTTGAACTCTAACATTTACTAAAAAAAATGTTACATTCATTATAAACTAAAACATTTCTTAGAAAAAGTTTCTTAATTTCCTTAAAAGCAAATTAATTGTATAGAATTTTTTTTTATGTTTCTCCATTTCCTTTTAGTAGAACTATTTTTTTTTTACTATTGTAAGTAAATTGTATAGAATATTTGAATTTTTAAATCTGGTAGAAGCAAATTGTATAGAAATTTCTGATATTTCTCAATTGTATAGAAACTTAAACATATATGGAGAAAGAAATTTTACTATTTTTAGTATTTTGTTTGCTATATTTTAGATTTTTTAAAAATGACTTTTATTTTATATACAAACGACTATTATATTTATTATTTATAACAATCTTCAAAATCTGGAAAATATAAAAATAAATTACAGAATATTAAAATTTGATTTCCTATAAAAATTTAATATCTAGTTTAAATTAAATCATTTGAACCGATGGTAAAGTCTGCTTGATTTTAATATCTTACTCAATTTTCATATCTAGTTAGTATATGTTTAAATTCAATGCACTAAGTCTGTGTTTTTTTTTTTTATTGTATTTGTGTGGTTACACTACTTTTAGTTTGAATATAATTCTACATGGTCTAGAGTCTAGACCTATATATTCGAATGCCACAAGGTTTGATAAAGAATTAGATTCGTTGAAATGCCACACGGTTTGTAAAAAAATATGTACTGAGCATGTTGACTTATCAATTTACAATTAATACTTAGCAATTAAGTACTTGTCTTTTCTGATTTTAAAACTTCGCAGATTTTTAATTTCTTTGTAGCCTTTCACCTAACTAATATCTCACTTGATTTTTACTTTAAATTAAAAAAAAAAGAATACTGTTATGAATATAATAGTAGATGGTTCATTCATTTTGTAACTCTCATATTAACCCTTAATTTATTTTCCCACTACTCTATGCATATTGATGCCCACTACTATTGGAATTCATTTTTCAATTTATTATTTGTATGATTTTTATTTACAATTTGTAGCCTATAAATAGAGGCTTTGTAATCTTGTATCGTACATACATGAGAAATATATGAATAAAGATATTGCCATATTTTATACCTTCTCTATTTTGTTTATTCTTGTATATACTTGTTTATCTTTATTTTATAACAAATACTATATTTTTTTTTCAGAATAAAAGTTGTAAACTCTTTAGATACAAAATACAAACACTAGTAGATTTAAATATAAACATTTAGCATATAAGTATAAATAAATAAGGTTGGGTTATTGTATTTCATGAAATGACATATTTTATTTCACTTTCATATTTTGTGATTTAAAGTTCAAACAGTTGATTCAAATCCTTCAAAATAATCTTCATATGAAATTGTGTTTTTACATTTTTTTGAAAAAAGAAAAATACTATTTTTTAAAATTTTTTTAAAATGGTTGTTTTTTATGATCCAGAATTTTATAGAAAACAATAATTTTAGTCAACCAAAGTTCTTAGAAAACAACAATTTTAGTCAACTAAAAATAAGTTGCAAGAATATTTTCATTTAAAAAGTTAATAATTTGTTTTGGACATTTTAGTCAACCATTCCCATATTTTTTTCACAACTTCCACGAACTTCATTCAGCTTGAAATTTAATTTATTGATGTCCACTTCACGATGATGTCGCTGCGCAAATATTTCAAACATTGATGCTGAAACAAAAAATATAAAAAGAAGACCATTGTCAGGAATATATAGTTTCTTGTGGTGGGAGGAAGTCCTCTCAGAATTACGTGGAGCAGAATCTTTTATTCTTTTTTTAGAAAAGCTGAAAAGCAGGAACATGCATGTGCTTTTCTTTTTCTTTTCATTTTTATTATCTAACCGTTTATATATATTTTTTTTTATGCGAATCTTGACGAAGATCAAAAGCCGGAGTAGGCCATTTAGATATGATGAATACCGCTTTAACATATGTGTGTGCTCATCAATAAAGTTTTGGCAGTCTCTGCCAATTTCTCAAAAAAAAAAAACATATGTGTGTGCTCGTTTCAACATTCGTACAGATCAAGCACGCATACTTCCAGGAACGTAACTATGTTATGAAAAATGGTGGCTAGGCCTCCTATCAACACAAAATTTTGCATTTTGACCTTTAAAATTTTAATTTTTACAAAAAATATTATTATTTGGCTCACTCATAAAATAAAATTACATAACACTTATTTATCTAGTGTTCTCTATCTTAATTTTCTGATTATAATTCAGCTCGATTTTAAGGGTAAATGGATTCAACCATAACGGTTGGTTACAGGCTGGCTTTGATGCAAGGCACTTAGGGCTACCGCTCCAGGCCCCAAGATCCAAGGTGTCCCAAAAAGAAAAATTAATTTGTATATATATAAAAAAATAATTTATATATATTAAAAATAAATAAAATATTAGAGCTCAAATTTTGTATATTTAAAGAGTCCAACTTTCTATAAATATTTAAAGAGTCCAACTTTATATAAATAGGTATTATCTATTGGCA
This sequence comes from Carex rostrata, assembly GCA_964058875.1. NCBI lineage: Eukaryota > Viridiplantae > Streptophyta > Magnoliopsida > Poales > Cyperaceae > Carex > Carex rostrata. The sequence goes on from CAXKVT010000541.1 coordinate 753,008, forward strand.
TATTAATATATAAAAATGAGACCCGCTAATACGCTTTCATAAGTACTTCAACACCATATGTTTATGAGGAGGGATCAAGTTACAACATTTTTTGAGTTACAACAAATTACAACAAGCATTATTTACATTTTCAAAGTCCAAATCGTCGATCCAAGCCGTTAGATGTGATCTCTACAATAAAATGTGCTTGGAGACCAAATTTTACATTTTTTTGGAATTTTTTTACTATTTATTAAGATGGGTACAAAATTCAATGGTATGAATTTGACTAGTTTTTGTACCCACCTTAATAAATAATAAAAAAATTCCAAAAAATGTAAAATTTGGTCTCCAAGCACATTTTATTGTAGAGATCACATCTAATGGTTTGGATCAACAATTTGGACTTTGAAAATGTAAATAATACTTGTTGTAGCTTGTTGTAACTCAAAAAATGTTGTAACTTGATCCCTCCTCTATGTTTATAAGTTGTTTTTGCATTTAAAAAGTCCAAATAATCGATTCAAACCGTTTAACATAATATCCATATTAAACTGTGCTTGGAGTTCAAATTTTAGATTTTTTTTGAATTTTTTTTTACTATTTTTTATGGTCCACATGCTCGTTTCAATCATTATTTTTTATGGTCCAAATTTTTTGAATTAATGGATTTTCTACCTATCTTAAAAAAGTTTAACAAAAAAAAAAATGTAAAAATAACTTATAAAGAAATGATGTTGAAGTACTTTTGAAGTAATGAGGAACACACTGATACTTCAAAGATGTATTATTTGTTTTGTTTTTTATTACAGACCGTAGGCAAACTCACACATTCCTCTCCTGTTTTAAGCAATAATTGAACCAATGTTCTCTGTAGGAGAACTTGATGTCATGATCATCTGCTCTATGCAGTGGTGACAAAGATGTATTATATATCGTTGTAATAGAAGCTAGTCATTGATGTAACTTATTTTTAATAGACATTTAGTAGTGAATCTTTTATTATATAACAAAAGGATATTAATTAGTCCAAATTCATTAATTTCTTCTCAATCAATTAATTAAGTTATACAAGTTTCATATAGTAATATTGCATCTAACTGGCATACCATTGCAGTTTGCAATATTGATAGAAATAGTAATTTTGCACCTATATTCTGCACTTGTTATATTCATTTTAAAATATCTATACTTAACATTTAAATTATATATATCCAAATTCGTAAATATTTTAATCTAGTATACAAAGTCTTTATAATAGTGTTTTTTTGTGAATGATAATAAGTAAATTTTAAGTTACTAGTAACGTAAGTTATAAACGTATATATATCATCAAGCAAAAACTTTTCAAAAAAAAGTATAAATACATTTTGAGTGCAAGGGGTGCAGATAAAATTTGTCATTATCACTCATCATATTAATATTCACTTTTTTTTTGCTTGACTTTGGCAAAGTCATATTAAGGTATATATACATATACTCTCTAAAAACACTATAAAAGAAGCAGCATTGGAGGAACATACTGTACTCTAGCTATAAGCCTGATGCTAAAAATGGAGAGACCAATCAAGCTAATGGTTTTCTTCTATGTTACCTTGTTTTCAGTTGTTACAGCCCAACCTTGGAGCAACCTCACAATATCAGCTCAATTTCATGTAGGAGTTATACTAGATTCTTCAACCCTTGTAGGCAAAATTGGCCAAACAAGCATTGCAATGGCTGTAGAAGATTTCTACATGATGCATGAGAATTACAGAACCAGGCTTATGCTACATGGGAGAGATGCGAACAGTGACGACCTTCAAGCTTCATCAGCAGGTGTTAAAACATTTATTGATACTTTTTAGTTCTCTACTATTATTGTAGAAATAAATAAACCGGTTTTTTTAAGTGAATTTGTTTTTAATTAAACTGGTTCATGTCAGGGGTGCAAACGGATCGGATAGTGGTAAACCATATCCGTATCTGCTTTTATTTTTCGGATACGGATACGGATTGGATATCGGATATCTGTAGATATATACATATATATTTCTATAATATATATTAAATTATATGGTATATATCTATTATTCAGATACGGGTAATTAAAATTCAAATTTTCGGATATGGATCCGGATATGATCGGATATTATCTGATCCGTTTGCACCCCTAGTTCATGTTGTGGATGAGTATTTTTGTTTATTTTTGTTTTCGATGAGTACTATTTGATGAAACAGTATATAGTAGGATGTAATTTACTTTTGTACATCTCAGTAGCCTCTACTGAGTATCCAAAAGAAAGAAGACAAAAAGTATATTTACACTTTTAAGGATGCTCCTCTGTTTTCAAACCATTCCAATTTACAAATCTCAATTTTCCAATTTAATTTCTAAATGTTTTCAAACCATTGTGTTTGGGCCCAAGGGATCTATGTATCCTTTATATTGTAGTTATTAGAGAGGAAAAACGTGCCGTGACGTGACGTGACGTGACTAAAATATCAAGGGGTTGTCATGGCACACGAATGGTCACGCCGTGTCCAAACATATCATGACCAAATGTGTTTCGCGTGACTCGCGTGACTATTTAATCATAATTTAAGTTAGTTAATTCAAGAGTCACCATTTAATCAATATCTAATGATTCTAATTACACGTGACTCGCGTGATTACGTGTCGTGTCGTGCCGTGCCATGACTAAATTTTTTACATGACGTGCTGTGTCAAAGTTTCAAAGAATGGTCACAGCATGTGAATGGTCAAGGCACGGGACATGCGAGTCATGGCACAGGACATGCGAGTCACGACACGTAACTGACACACGTGCCGTGCCATTCCGTGACGGAGCCGGCTCCGCCGTGCCATTTTTTCCACTCAGTAGTTATCTTAAGGCGTAACCATAAGAATCAAGGAAATTTAGTTTACTGTCTCTCTTTGTCATTTGCTGTCTTCCTTCTCTTCTAGCCGACAAAACCCTAATACTAAACATTGTTGAATTAATTTCCCTCAAATTAAGGAGCGCACAAGTGACAGTCTTAGGTGGCAGTGGGCCCCTCTCCAAATTGTAAGGAATTTATTAGAGAGCACCTAACATGTCTATGGAGTATGACTGGACCAGACAAAATTAATAAAAAAAATGCAGAACATAATGAAAATTGAACAAAAATATGAAAAAAAAAATATGGATCATATGTAAAATTTAATGAAAAAAGGCAAAATAACCTGTGTAACTAATAATAAAACACTAAACTACTATGGTAATAATAGATAGTGACTCTAGTGGTCCACTGGTCCCTTATAGAAGCCTTTGCGGTATTCTTATATACAAATTTAAAATTAATATGCATAATTATTTAATTATTTTGTAAGGTAAAAAGTCTCCTACAACGACCAAAGGATGTAATCTCCACTTGGTCTGAGACTCATTCAAGGCTATCTATATAAAGAGTAAGGCTACGGTGCTATGGGTTGCATAGAAGGCTACGGTGCTACGACTCAATATTCGAGTTTTTAAAATCCTAACGGTCGATCCGAACCATTAATCTTGTTCTCCATATTAATATGTATTTGGAAACCAAATTTTACATTTTTTAGAAATTGTTTACTATTTTTTTTAGATAGATAGAAAATCACTTGATTTAAAAAATTCTGCACCATTCAGATATTTGATTTTCTACCTGTCTAAAAAAATAGTAAAAATTTTTCAAAAAATGTAAAATTTGGTCTCCAAACACATATTAATATGGAGAACAAAATGAACAATTCGGATCGACCGTTAGGATTTTGAAAACTCGAATATTAAGTCATAACACCGTAGCCCTCTATGCAACCCATAGCACCGTAGCCTTACTCCTATATAAATATATCCTTGGGTTTTGGTTGGCATCGAGGCATTGACCTTTGAATCTTTATTAATTGTACATACATATCAAGTGCGCAACATAGGGATGTAAACCGATCGGATATTATCAGATTTTGTCTAGATCTGAATCTAGAAAATTACTTATATTATCTGATCTGTACATATTCATATCTGTATCCGAAAAATTATAACAAATAAGGATACAGTTTGACCACTATCGTAGTATAGAAAATGAAAATCTACATGTAAATTTGCTCTAAGTCGACAAGCTAACATGTACTCCATGTAGCTAACTTGAGTAATTATAGTGGAATCACAGTGGATACAACACTAGGAGATGAATTCTTTCTAAAGGCAAAGTAGTTTAGGTTGTTTTTCCCTTTCAGTAACTTTTACATTCCTGTTTTTTTCCGTTAGGCCCACTGGAGGCTGTTTTCTATTAGTAGGATTTAAACTGTAATTCTGAACAATTTCAATTCAATCAAAGATGCCTAAGGGCTTCTTTTAAAAAATAATAATAATAAAAAAACTTAAAGAGTAATTAATATTGCACATGTAGTGAATGCCAAGGAATGAGCCATTAGATCCATTTATTACATAGCACAGCTAACATTTTAAAGCAAAATTAAAAATAAAGCAAAAGTTACTTGGAGCAATCGGTGTCTCATACAGATTGTACCCGCCCACTTCACCCACGCACACACTTCCCAGAGTTCAAGGAATTGATGAAGGGTGACGAGTTCTTGACCTGCTCGTTCTATTTCTTTTTGTTAGGGATTTCATCAGCTAGGTTTCAACAGTAAAGAACAAGAGAATAGAGCCACAAAAAACACAAGTTGCAATAAATTAAAATTTATTTAATTTCTCTCTTAGCAAGGGTTCAAAATTACATACTACATATAACAATAAAAATAAATAAGACATAATAATAATTTTCTTTTACTTCGTAAATTTTACTCTCTATCTTTAGCTTGAAAAAATATCACATCAATTCACTTATGTGGCATTTGTTAGTTCATTCATACCAGTTATCCACACTTTGTTCATCCTCAAACCTATCCTAATTGATCCAAGTTAGGCTCCTAATTAGAGGTTTTCATCTACATGCAGCACTAGACTTGCTACAGAACATGAAGACTCAAGCCATCATAGGACCGGAGAGATCCTCTCAAGCTGTCATGATATCCAAAATCGGTAACAAAACACAGGTGCCAGTTATTTCATTCTCAGCAACAAGCCCCACCCTCTCCTCCATGCATTTGCCATATTTTATAAGAACAACAATAAATGATGCTGCTGAAGTGCATGCCATTACTGCGCTCATCAAATCCTATGGATGGCGAGAGGTAGTTCCAATCTATGAAGATACTGATTTCGGAAGGGGTATAATACCTTTCCTTGCCGATGCACTCCAAGAGATTGATGTCCGAATTCCATATCGCAGCATAATAAACGAATTATCAACTGATGGCCAAATCCAAGAAGAGCTCTACAAGTTACAGACTATGCAAACAAGGGTGTTTGTCACACACATGACGCCTTCCAAGGGCGCTACACTATTTTTAAAGGCCAGAGAACTAGGGATGATGGAGCAAGGATATGTATGGATCATGACGAATGGATTGGTGAATGTCATTGAATGTTTCAATCGAAATGTAGTCACTGCAATGAGTGGAGCTCTTGGGGTACGACCTTATGTACCCAAGACAGTGAAGTTGGAGAACTTTGCAACTAGGTGGAGAAAGAGATTCCAAGAAGACAACCCCAAGGATGAACCCTGCGAAGTTACTATGTCTGCCATTTGGGCCTACGACACAGTTAACGCACTGGCAATGGCAGTAGAAAAGGTTGGGGTTCAAAGTACGAAACTTGAAGAGAACTTTACGAGTTGTGTGCACTTGCCTGTCTTCTCTAATGGACCACAACTTCTCAAGGCAATTTCCAACACCAAGTTTCAAGGCTTGAATGGCAATTTTGAATTGAGAGATGGGCAGTTGCAGTACTCTACATTTGAAATAATAAATGTGGTTGGAACAGGGATAAGGGGTATTGGGTATTGGAGAGAAAAACAAGGACTATCAAGAAGTGTAGATGCAAACTATAATAAGACTTACTCAACTTCATCACTAGATTTGAACCCCGTCATTTGGCCAGGGGAATCAATGAGAGTGCCGAAGGGTTGGGAGATCCCGGTCAGCGGGAGAAAACTGAGTGTAGGAGTGAGAATGAATCCGACACCTGAATTCATGAACGTGGAGATAGATCCTGTGACAAATGCCATAATAGCAAGTGGGTATGCTATCGATGTGTTTGAGGAAGCAATAAAGAGATTGCCTTATGCAGTCCCATTTGAGTACAAACTTTATGGAGGGACTAACCAGATCAGCTCACAGATGTTGACTTGTGACGAATTCGTGTATCAAGTTTATCTTGGGGTAAGTATCTCTTTATGGAACATGTATAGTTCCATTCCCTTCTCTTGTATATGTATATATATAAAAGAAGAATGATGCTATGGTAATATGCATATTACGGATTGATCCATGTATGGCTCTATATTTTGATTTTCATATACTAATTTTTTAGACAGATAGAAAATCAAATATCTATATGGTGCAGAACTTTTTACATCAACTAATTTTCTACATATCTAAAAAAGTAGTAAAAAATTTCCAAAAAAATGTAAAATTTGGTCTCCAAATACATATTAATATGGAGAACAAGATGAACAGTTTAGATCGACCGTTAGGATTTTGAAAACTCGAATATTGAGCTATAGCACCGTAGCCCTCTATGTAACCCATAGCACCGTAGCCTTACCCATATATATACTTGTATTTCTTCTTTTTACTTTCTGAACTCCCATAATTGATCAATCAATCCCATGAATACATAAACAATCTTCTGATTAAAGATTATATTGCTTGCAGAACTATGATGTGGTGATAGGGGACGTTACAATAAGATACAACCGTATACGCTATGTTGATTTTTCAGTATCATACACCGAGTCAGGAGTAGGAATGATTGTGCCGATTAAGGAAACCGTGAATAGAAACACATTAATTTTCTTGAAGCCATTAACTGCAGACCTATGGCTAGTGAGCATTGTGTTTATAATCTACACAGGCATTGCCATATTGATTTTGGAGCCAAAGATGAGAGCTTCACTCAGGGGTCCATTATCTATGCATCTCCATACCATAGTGCATCTATCCTTGTTTGCATATCGTAAGTAAAAACTCTTTTCACAAAAGAATGATCTCTGGATACCTTAAGGTTTTTCTTTTAATCCAAGAATGTCTTTTAAATATTATTAGCTATTACAGTTTACAGATCTATCACTCTTTATTTACAAACTAATAATTTAGCTAATAAATTGCAGAAGAGAAACTAGAGAGCATCCTATCGAAGATAGTTGTTATCGTATGGTTCTGTGTTCTCCTTGTATTAACATCGAGTTACACAGCTAGTCTAGCCTCAATGCTTACAGTCCAACAAATTCAACCAAAAGTAACTGACATCCATGATCTGATAAACAAGGGTGACTATATTGGATATAAGAAGGGTTCATTTATGGAGGGTTTGCTTCAACAGATCGGTTTCGACGAATCAAAGATGAGAGGTTACTACTTCCCTGAGGACTTTATCGAGGCACTCAACAAAGGAAGTGCGAACGGTGGAGTGTCTGCAATAGTTCATTCAATACCTTACATCAAGTTGTTCCTGACCAAGTATTGTGATTCTTACACAATGGTTGCACCCATTTATAAGACTGCAGGATATGGATTTGTAAGTATACCATTTCATATGTAAATTTATATGCTACAAACTAATTATAATGGCATACTTACACAAGCAATAACTTGTAACAATGAAACTCTTAATACTAGATAAACATGACAATTTTCTCAGCAAACAATGTAAGATTCTTCACAATCTTTAATTAAATATGGAAGAATTCACAAATAAGAAAAGAAAAGAGCAGAAAAGAGAAAGGAGGCATTTTACATTTTAAATTGTAAATTCTAAGATCAAGTATCGATACCAGTTTCATCTTACTAATTTCTAGTTCTACATAGGCGTTCGCCAAGGGTTCTCCACTAGTCCCAGACATATCCCATGCAATTCTAAACATTACTGATGGAGACGACATAATACGAATTGAGAAGAAATGGATTGGAGACAAGAACTGTCAGAACACTGGCAGCATCATCGTTGACTCCAACAGCCTAAGCTTTTACAGCTTCTGGGGACTTTTTCTCATCACAGGAGTTGTCACTACCATCTCCCTACTAACATTTGCAATCATGTCATTTTGCAAGAAACAGCGAAAGATGATCAGTATTACCAGCCTTGAAAGGAGCCCTGACGAGACAAATGACAATGGAACCTTGCCTACTATAAGCCAAGAGGAATACCAACATTTTTGGCCCATCATCAGATGAGCACAACACCGATCCTTTGCCATAGATGCCATAGATTGATCGCCAATAAGAAAATATCATGATTCATGGGATTCATGTCAAGAGATCATAAGAAGTATACATTACAATTAATCAGTTGAAGTTGTGGGCTTTTTATTTTAGTTAATAATTATAGGTAGGTAATGAGCATAGTGGACGTAATCAGGTAAGACGATGTAGCTGGTAAGTTTGTAATTTCAAAAGTAAGCTGCTCAACTATATCCAGTTTTTATAAGATTATCTTGAGTGGTATTAACTTTCAAGTCTATTTAAACTTGATAACTCGGAGAATTGTGACAATTTTTTAGGATCAAAGAAATAACCAGAGATTGCTAACATTTCTTTTTCTTTTTCATTTACAGACTTCAAAATTAATTGCACCAAAACCCTTGTTCATTTAATTAATCCATAACTAAACCAATAAAAAATTAGCTACATTTTGTCTCAGTGCAATGAGGGTTTGTTACCAAAACAAAGGAGTTGGATAATTTCACAAGCAGATGGAAAACTAGATTTCAAGAAGATTGTCCCTATGAAATGCCTTATGAACCTAGCATCTGTGCTTTACGGGCTGAAATGCCATCCACACACTAGCCATGGAAGTCTAAAAACTTCAAAAATGCAAAATCCTCCAAGATATCTGATTCCTCGGATGTTTCCAATGGACCCCAGCTTCTCGAGGCATTCTCCAAAATCTCATTTCAAGGCTTGAGTGGCAACTTTGTTTTAATAAAAATGGACAATTGCAATACTCAGCCTTCAAAATAATAAATGTGGCAGGTCATGAGGTCAAGGAACTTTATCGGTTTGGGTTAAAGTAGGACGCCAAATCAACTTGAGCACGGTATAAAGCCACGGAAGTGGGTAAGTATTTACCTTAGGATAACACCACCTTAATTGTTATAATTCAAATATTAGGAAAATAAGTAAATAAGTATAATCAAGTTATTACGATGAATCCATAATCCTATAATTCATCGCATAGCATTTTTATTATCAACTACATTCACATAATATAACTTGTATTTTAGGATTCAACCCTCATTTGCATAATTCAACCAACATTTGCATAATTCATCCTACATTCTTTAGGATTCAGCCAGCATTTCTTGAATACACCCAAAATGTTTGGTCTATATTAATGACAATTGGTTAACCAATACTTCCAATCATGGTTCCAGAAATCGGCCGATTCCGAGTCAACTCGGAATCGGACGGAACCGGGCCAAGTTTTACCCGAGTCTCGAGCTTATGTGAGTTTTTTGTTCCGGCCGAGTCAAAGCCGAGTTATACCGAGTTGAGCAATGTTAGACCGAGTTGAGCCGAGTTTTAAACCAACTTACACGGCGATCGAGTTTTCTTCGAAAATCTGGGTTGAAAAGTGATGAATCGGCCGAGTGAAGCAAGTCTGCACTGATTCCAGACAGATTCTCATGTTTTGGGTTGATTGTCTCACTGATTTTGCATTTTTTTTTTTTGTTCAATTTGGTTTTTCTAAGTAACTAGCAGAGGAAAGGGCGAACGGGTGAAGAAGAAGAAATGAAATTTCGAACTGGAGACAAGAAATAGGCACTCACGTGATTATTTCTTAAAAGGAGAGATATGTGGGCCCTCTCCTGTGACTTTTGAAATGAACAATATCTAGTGTTTTAAAATGCGGCCGCATGGGCCGCATATGCGTATGCGGTCGGCAGCCGTGCTCAGAATGCCCATGCGGTTTTTCCATGCGGCCGCATATGCGGTCCGAATATGCGGTCATGCGGTTTTTCCATGCGGCCATGCGGCCATGCGGTCCGAATATGCGGCCATGCGGTTTTTCCATGCGGTCCGAATATGCGGCCATGCAGATTGAAATATGCGGCCATGCAGTTTTTCCATGCGGTTTTGATAATTTGATTGTATTTTAATTAAAATTTATATTAAAAAAAATCAAAAAATTATTGTTGGTTATGTTATTATGTGAAAATAAATTCAAATATATGAATATGAATATATATATATACGTGAATTTTCATTTTAAAACCCGCATATATAAATCCGCATGAAAATCCGCATATGCGTCCGCATACCGCATATGCGGTATGCAGTGGCCTTCTGCATGCATGAACAAAACCGCATTTTAAAACACTGACAATATCTGATTTTGTTTGACTTTTAAAAGGAGAGATATGTGGGCTCCTCTCTTGTGACTTTTAAAATATACATCATTAAACAATATCTGATTTTGTTTGAATTTTAATTATTAACCTATAAGTATGTTTAACAGCATATCTATAGATTTATATTTTACTTTTTTTACTTTTATTTATTTTATTTTAATTTATTATCAAATATTGTTAAAATAATATAATACACAAGCAATATGTTATCTTGAAAGGACCCATCAGGGAATCGCCACAGATTTTGACACGGTGTGTGCCACTTTTTGCTTTCATTTGCAATATTGAAGCTGTAAACGAAGAAGTCATGGTCTCTGTGTATTTACAAGATGAAGGAAATTATTGTTTAAGAGGAATAAGTAAATTGTGATAGTTCAAGAGAGAAGAAATGAAAAAGTAAATTTTTTCTCGGACTTCAAGATTTTTTTTACATTTCAAAAAAAAAGAGATGGAAGAAGTGATATGAGGATGCTAGTAATTTAAGTAGTAATCAAGAATTTTTTAGCACATACAATTCATATGTTGGATATGAGAATATTAGTAATTTTTCATTTGATACTACATTAATGTTTTTATTTTTTGGTTCTGTATAACAATATTTTCATTTGTATTTTAATACAGAGAATGATGAGATGATCTAGCCAGCTCAGCATAGCTTCTGACAATAAAAGTGTGTTATATATGTAATGTTTGTAATAAATTATATAATTAGTGGAGTATTTGAGTGTAATATTTTATCTAATTAACATAGTTTTTTTACAAATTATTTTTATCAATTTTTTCCTACTTTTTGGCTACAAAAAAAAGCTTCTGCCAAAAAAACCCGAGTTACCGATCCGATTCTTCTGATTCCAGCCGATTCTTCCGATTCTAATTCCACGGTCAAAAATCCGATTCCGATTCCGAGTTTCAGAACCATGCTTCCAATACCTCTCTATCGTTCGACAACCCGTAGTACTATGAGGTACGGTTGTGTGCTAGCGACCAAACTGTGTTTAGAACTAAAGCTTATTTTGTTAAGCTACCAATCGTACATCAATACCAGTAAAGGCATGGCTGTTATTGTTGTGCTATTTCGACAATCTTCCCAACCAACAAGTGATGCTAGTAGAAACAAAGGTACACATGAGTTTCCATTAGACGTGAGATGCTCTTCCCTTGTGCTGCTTCACTACGCCTCTAGTGGTTAATAATATCTTAGATCTAATTTAAATTACTCATGGATATTGGTCCGAATAGTGATTAAATTTAGAAATTTAGAACCCTAGAACCTACCCGATTTCCGAACATTATTAGCACTTAAAACCTGAAAATATGTCAAACAACTGATAGCAGTGCAAATAAAAGAATATAATCAATAATACACAACAACCACTTTTCCTATTTAATCATCTCATGATGCCAAGAAACCATACCTGTTTGTTGAGAAATCAAAGCAGTTTTTTCATCAATATTATCATTACCACTATTCATCAGATTTTTCACTGTAAGGTGAGCTTGCGTGCTCTGACGAACTGACCTTATCTCTGGGTTAGAACCACTTTTTGTAGGCTCGAAAACTCTTCTAAAGAGCAATGTAGCAGTCCATTGTCCTGAAATATAAAATGAAGGGGGAATTTCATATATACCCCTCAGAAACTTCAATATTACGTATTTCTCCCTCAAAATTTTGTAATATCATATTTACCCTTCAAAATATCAGAAACTCACATATTTATCCAAAAACAATTAAATAATAAAATTTAACACTTAAAATTTAATAAACAATATTTATTAATCAAACATGACTATTATACTTATACCCCTCCCTTCTTTCTCCCCATTCTCTCAGTGCCTCCCTGTGCCATTCTCTCTGTGCATGAAATGTGAGGATTAAAATCCATCAAGTCATATCCAATGCAAGTAGTCATGTTTGGAGAGAATTGTTTTCAATAGGCACAAAAGGAGCCCGGAATTTAGATGTGGGTCTTGCTTAGAGGAAATTGGTCTCAATTTTCCGAAAGGAAAACATAATTTTAATGAAAATCATTTGAGTGGGTTCTCTAAAAGTTGAAATTATGAGAGCTCGAATAAATTTTCACGGGAAATGGTCTATTCTAAGGACGTCAATTCAGTTTTTCTCTCTACAAGCCATGACTTTGAGGAGAGAGAATATCACTACGGGTCAGTAAATGAAACATAGGAAGATGCTGGAGAGAAAAACATGGTTGAAGACTTGGAAAAAATGAAACTGAGAGTTGCATTGAAAATGTCAAAAGGACAGTTGATATTTACCAGTTGGCGGATGCACCACGTGAAAATTTTGATGTTACTCCAGTTAATGAAGAAATTGAGATGAAGGCTATAGGTCCATTGAACCTGTTGAGATTGAAGTGAAGGATGATTTTGAGATGTCGACTGCACATGGAGAGGAGAACTTGATTAATACATCTCTAAATGAAAGAATAGGAAACATGGAACAAATAGAGATGCCCCTTGAAGATGCCCATTCTCTCTGCTGATAGCGGAGAATTGAAGAGGACACATGGAGGCACAGCGGAGAATTGGAGAGGGCACAGGGAGGCACAAAAATAAGGGGGAGAAAGAAGAAAGGGGTATAATAGTCATGTTTGATTAATAAATATTGCTTATTATATTTTTAAATGTTAAATTTTATTATTTAATTGTTTTGGGTAAATATGTGAGTTTTTAATATTTTGAAGGGTAAATATGATATTACAAAATTTTGAGGGGGGAAATACATAATATTAAAGATTTTGAGGGGGATACATGAAACTCCCGCTAAAATGAAATAAGAACTTAAAATTGAGGTTGACATAGAACAGTTCTGAAACCCTAGCTGGCACAAGCACCAAAGCAGCATTGCTTAATTGCACATTTGAGGATGATGAAGATGCTAAATTGGGTCAAGCTGAGTCAAATTGAACAGCTAAATTTTGGTTTGTCATCACAATTTTGGGAACTTCGATAACCAAATTCAGTATAACACCAAATTGTAACAAACTGATAATTTTTTAAATAAGAATGTACTGTAGAGAAAAAGATTTTTCATAAAGAAAATTTACCAGAGAATCCCAATTACAGCAACAAAACATAGTTGAGTTTGAGTAGCAGAACTGACCTGTTCCAATTGAGACCTTAAAATACACCTGTTTGGATCCATCTCCACTCAGTAGTATCCAGCATTTCTCAATGCCTAGCAATTCCATATACAGAAATTAAATCAAATTCAATCTGTTCTTCTTATGTAATACCAGTAAGAAAATAACTTCAAAATACCTTACATCTATACTGACTGAGCCCTGATGCAGCACACCTCTCAGCAGCCCCATCTCCAATGAAGCCTCAAGAGAGGTCTCCTACTCGAATTTAACTTGAGAGGGGAGTTACTTGGTAGAGAGAGAATTTCGCTGTAGCGGAGAGGGAAAGCTGCAGAGGCGAGTGTGGTAGTTGCGATCGCACCTTGCTCCAATTCAAATCACCTAAGGTAACAGAAGATTTATGTTTAGATCCGGAACGTCCAAGAAGAATTCGCAAGATTATGAAAGGGAGCGCGTGCATTCCACCTCGGGCCAGATTGACCCAGATTCTGATCGAACGGATGTGATCTAAAAGAAAATATTCTGTTACCTTAGATCACATTGATCCACAGTCCACACAAAGTTCCATCGTAGCAAGGAGAAGCGTCAACCGTGAAGATCCTTTCGGAGAAAAAATCGTAATGGGCTTGTAGGAACTATACACCTCCTGCCCATACATGTAAGGCCTATGGGCTATCAGATCAGGCCCGTTTCGCCTCTTTCCTCATTCCTCAACAAATTTAAAAAATATCGTGCTAATTCTCGTACTCCTACTTCGGATGACAATGACTAATGGGCGAGCGACACGCCCTTGAGATATTCTGCGGCGAAATCAGCGAGTCAAATTAGTACCTATACTTAATTTGTGCGCTCTCCTACTCTCTGTTATCATAGTGACAACTTAATAGTTCGGAAAAGGTTAAGCAGAGTTAAAAATTTGTGATTCGGGAATAATTTGGATATAATTTGGAAATAATTCGGAAATAATTTGTTTTTGTAAACACCAAATCAGTATAATTCGGGTATAATTCGAGAATAATTCATTTTTGGACACACCAAATAATATACTAAAATACAAAAGTTGTAAAAAAAAAAAAGATTGTTTCGTTCATTTTAATTCTGCTCTATAAGTCCTATCAATTTTATAGGCTCAATTTAACAAAAAATCAACATAGTAAGTAAGAATGGGTACCAGTAAATAGTAAGCAAGAATGGATTTGATGAGATGTTCCACATCACTATTGAATATATATGGATTAGTGGATTATTCATTTTCTTAATCAATTAACAAATTGTTTTATTTGGAACTTCCTTTTATATAAGATTAGGCCATTAATATAAACAAGCTTTAAAAAAAATATACATACTGTGAGCAAAAACCAATAAATTCAAATGTAAAGAATGGACCCAAAAAGGCCTACCTCCAGTTTCTACTTATATCTAGTAAATTGCAGCCTATATCCAGTTTCTACTTTCTACTACTTGCTTTTTGCTCATGCCTAATCCTACAACCAAGGCAAAAAGCGTTGAGAGCTCTAAGTTCTTTATATAAGGAGGTTAAGGGGCATGAGAGGATTGTACCATTGGACAGGATCAATGAGTCACCACGGGGACTCGACTCGTGGCTTACTATTGGGCATTGGGCGGTTGCCCAAGAAAAAAGTTTAAATATCACGAATATTTTCGTTAAAAACGTGAATAATTTGTAAAATTCACGTTTTATTTGGTCAAAGGTTCAATCAACCGAATAGTTCACTGTTTGGTGCGGGAACCTCATAAAAATGTTTTATTCGCGAATTAAACGCGAATAACCAAATAGTTCGTTGTTCGGTGCGAGAACCCCATAAAAACGTTTTATTTGCGAATTAAACGTGAATAAAACGCGAACCTTGTTACTATGTCCATTACACTGCAGGCAACAATGTTAAGGCTGCATATTGTTTTCGTGTTGGCAATGCGGACTAGTGGTTTGCTCTCGAGTAGGGTATGGGTACCTCAGGTAAACCCGGGACGGGTAACAGGTAGGGCGGGTAACAGGTAGGACGGGTACTCGGATAGAACGAGTACAGGTAGGTGGGTTTTTTTTTCAAAAACTCTACCCTACTCATTTCATACCCGTGCCCGTCCCGGTAGGGGTAACGGGTACCTCGGGTAGGGTCCGTTTTTTTTTTCTGTTTTTTTTTCTGTTTTTTTCTGATTTTTTTTTTTTTACAGTGTTTTTTTTTCTGTAATTTATTTTCAATTATTTAGATTGGACGTCGTGTATCATATTTGAACAATTTGGAATTTGATTGTTAGCTCATCATAAAATTATTAGAATTTTAATCGTTAAAAATAAAAATAATTTGTTGGAAGGCTAAACGTTTTTTAAATTGATCAAAATTTAATACGTGCCCTATCTAAATAATTAAGAGCACATTTACAATTTTATTTTTTCAAAAATATGTACCATAAGTTCATACATGAATATATATACACGTGCAGTCACAAAAAATCTGAAAATAAATTGAATTTGGGGGAGGGGGGAATTTTGAAAAATTCGAATTAAAAAAAAAAAACGGATAAACGGGTAGGGTACACGGGTAAACGGGTTCGGACACAGGTGGCGGGTACGGGTATTGGTGGGTACAGATATGGGCGGATTTTTTTCAAAAAAAGTGGGTCCGGTCCGTCTCATACCCGTACCCGTGTACCCGTTTACCCGTTTATACTCGGCCTCGGATACGGGTACCCCAGGCAGCAGGTACGGGTGGACCGGGTTCGGATAACCCGTTATGGGTTTTAGTAAACCACTAGTGTGGACTACCCAACATGAAATTTTGCAAGGTTAGGATTCCATGCAAATATTTACTTACAATTGAGTTGTATCCTCTGAGGTGACATAATATTTGAGTTTAGATGCGGATTGTAATCCGGATCAATTCGGTCCGAGGTGAGATGAATATGTTTTTTTTTAATTTTCGTGATCTAAACTAATTTTTTTTTGTTCGTCTCAGGTGATATGAATTTTATTTTTATAGGATCTGAACCGTACGGTCCGTACACAATTAAAAATTCAGTGATTATCAATAGACAAATTAAGTAATCAATTCGTAACAAGGGAAAAGTGAAAATTTGACCCTTTTATTCCGATAAAATATTCACTATCATGAGACTCCAATGAGATTTTAAACTTGCCATATTACACACAAACTACACTTACGATAGATTCTCACAAATATTACATTTAAATTCAAAATTTTCATTTTTGAAGTTTAAAAAAAAAAATTAAGAGGTCAATGTCGATCGGACGCGTCACTCCCATATAACATAATACATGAACGGCTTAGATATCTCCCACTTCTTTTTATTAAGAAAAGTTGACTATTGTAAATTGAATTGTACGATTAAAATGAACAAACTAATTAAAGCCACACAAGAAAAATCGCTAAATTTTAAATTACTGACAAAAACATCAACCATCAACCCCCATCAGGCTCTACCAAAATTGTGGTCCACTCATAAGAATTGTTCTAAGTCACGCAACAATTCATTTGTGGTTTACGCTTTCACACTTATTCATTTTAGATTATCTATTATAAATGAGTCCGGCTAATATATGCTTATATAAAAACTTCATCACCATATAATTATAAATCAATTTTGTATTTTCAAAATTCTAACAGTCAAGCCGAACTGTTCAACATGATCACCATATTAAAATATACTTACATACCAAATTTTACATATTTTGAAATTTGTTTATTATTTTTTAAGATAAGTAGAAATTTCATTTATTTAGAAAATTTAAGACCATAAAAAATAATAATTTAATACCTATCTAAAAAAATAGTAAAAAAAATTTAAAAAATGTAAAATTTGTTCTCTAAGAACATTTTAATATGGATACCATGTTGAATGGTTCGGAATGACTGCTTGAACTTTGAAAATGCAAAAATAATATATCATGATGATTCGAATGAAGATTATATGGGTTAGTGTTAAAGGCACAGGTCCTCTACTGTTGTAAAGGCAATGTCCTATGTTGTAGAAAAAGATAAGGCACATGTTTTTTTATGTTGAAGATTATGAGTTTAAAATCTGAATAAAAGAAATGTTTTGTTATAATTACAAAAGTTTAAAAAAAAAATTATAGATAGCTTGACCTCCAACCCATTCATACAATAAATCGAGATCATTTTTTCTCATATCCAATGAAAAAAGGGAGGAAATAAATATGCCACAACAATATTATATCGGACAGGTTGGGTTTGTTAGAATATATTTTTGAGTGATCCCTAAAATGGTTAGGCCCGATAGAATAGATTAATTTTCAATGATGCTTCCGTGCATTTTTTTCTAAATACAAGATGTTCCCGTGCATTTGGTATTACCACTGCTAATATTAAAATATTTGTTTCTAGGATGTGGAATAAATACTTTGATTATTTTCAAGCTTCTAAATAGCGTTTATAGCGGTGTAGCGGGGAGACCAAAAAAAAAAGCTTTAGCGAATAGCGGAGCTATAGCGAAAGCTATTATAAATAGCGTTTTTTTATTTTAAAAATTATATTTTATATTTCTACTAATAGTAAAAAGAGTGATGCTTCTATGGACATAAGGTCCTATTTGTAAAATGAATATATTTTTATTTTCAAAGTTCAAACAGCCGATCCGAACCGTTCATCTTGTTCTCCATATTAATATATCTTTGGAGACCAAATTTTACATTTTTCTGAATTTATTTACTATTTATTAAGATGGGTATAAAAATTATCAAATTCAGACCATTGAATTTTGTACCCATCTTAATAAATAGTAAAAAAAATCAGAAAAATGTAAAATTTGGTCTCCAAGCACATATTAATATGGAGAACAGATGAACGGTTCGGATCGACTGTTTGAACTTTAAAAATAAAAATATGTTCATTTTACAAATAGGTCCTTATGTCCATAGAAGGCTTTGCCTAGTAAAAATGTCTCATCAAGAAAAAAAATATCAAATTAATTAAGAAATTATAATATTATTCATATTAAACCAATACAAAGTTCAAATTGTCATTCAAAATATCCCTAATTCAAAAACTATCGATATATTTTATATTCAAAATATACCACTACCATATATTAATGCATGATACAAAATTTAATTGATATAGCGGTATAGCCCGCACATGTTCCATTGTATTGATATAGCTTAATAAAGTAAAAAAAAAAAACCAATCTAGATATTAAGGCCCATTAAAATTGCAAAATCATGTTTTCAGAAAAAAAAAATTGCAAAATCATAACCCATGTAGCATAGCGGACCGCTATTACCGCTATTGCCGCTACGCGCTACGCGCTATAGCGGACCGCTATTACCGCTATAGCGGTCGTAGCTTGATTAGCGCAGTTTTTGCCCGTAGCTTAGCTTTCTGGGTCCAAAACCGCTATAGCGGCGCTATAGCTTCGCTATAGCTAGCTATTTAGAAGCTTGATTTTTTTACATTTTTGAAGTCCAAAAGGTCGATCTAAACAGTGCAACATTCAATCTATAATAAAATATGATTGGAGACTAAATTTTACAATTTTACAATTTTTTTACTATTTATTGAACCAGATTTAAAATCGCTATTTTTTAATCATTCTTAAATTGTTCATTGTTTATTAAAATCAGTAATTTTAAAACTGATTTAATAAATAGTAAAAAAATTCCAAAAAATGTAAAATTTGTTCTCCATACACATTTTAATATAGAGATCACATCTATCTGTTTTGGGCTTTGAAAATTGAAAAACCAATTGGTTGCATCACAACTTCTATATCTATCTATCTACCTATCTGTGTGTGTAGAAATTGGCTAATATCAAAATGTTTGTTCTATTATAGTAAAATAAAAAAAATATGAGGCACTAATGGGTTCAAAAATTATCAATTATTATTAGTTTGAACTTTAATTAGTAATTTGAGTAAAGGTTGGAGGTAACTTTAATTAGTAATTCTTTGGTCACATTTCCGGCTTGAATTCTACATTAATTGTCTAGACTCGTTGAATACCACACGGGTTAATGGCCAAGATTTGGGAGTAATTTCAAGTCATTTTTGACCTAGCTATTATTGGAAGATATGCTTATGCATGCAACTTGAGCTACTTATTACTCAAGTCATCTAATGCTTCCTTAGGTCTGACTGTGGTTTACAATTACAGCGTAATTTCCCACTCAGTAGCTTCTGCCCAGTTATCAAAAAAAAAAAAAATTACAGCGTAATTTCGCACCTTTTCATTTGAGGTGCTGATATTACAACCAAATTTTTTATTATGGACACAATAAATTTGAATTTTTACATATTTTGGATAAATATTCTGTATGTGTCCCTACTCTCTTTAACTTGTATTCATATATTTTAAATTAAAACATTTCCTTACAAAAAGTTTCTCAATTTTCTAATATCAAATTGTATAGAAATTTCTGACGGTATATGTTTCTCATTTTTTTTTTTTTGGTATCCATGAAAAAAAAGAGAGGAAATTACTATATATGACACTACAATTTATAAGTAATTGTTGAGTGATCCCTAAAATGATTAGGTCTTTAAAAATAAGTTGGAATTCAATAAAAAAAAGAGATATTTTGATAATTTTGACAATATATTTTGATAATTTCGATAATTTTGCAGGAGATCACTAGACTTTATCTTTTGTCACGAATTGATCACTTAAGTTTCATTTGTCCCTCTATAGCCACTGTACTTTGAATTTATTCCAATCAAGTCACCCCTATAACTTTTTCATCCAAAAAATTAATAAAATATACTTTTGTATTAGTATTTTGGACGAAATGATCGTATATTATGTTAATATTTTGGACGGAATGAGCATATTTGGTCAGTATTTTTGACAGAATGAGCATATTCCGTTAATATTTGAGATGAAAATGTTAGAGGGTGACTTAATTAAGACAAATACAAAGTTCAGTGGCTATAGACATACAAATCAAAGTTGAGTAACTAATTCATGACAAATAACAATGTTTAGTGACCTCCAATGAATTTTACCCTAAAATTATATATTATTTTTTTACCCCAATCTGGTTTGCAATTATATGACTAAATGATCTGGTATGCTATATGTTTTTTTTTTTTTCACAAACATATATATTTATGGAAAACGAAATTTTACTCTTTATAGTTTTTTGTTTGCTATTTTTTAGATTTTCTAAAATGACTTTTTTAACGATCTTAAAAATCAGGAAAATAGTTATTAAAATTTGATTTCCTATAAAATATTAATATCTAGTTTAAATTAAATCATTTGAACGTATGGTAAAGTTTGCATGTTTTAGTATGTGCTTAGATCAGAGGTTTAAATAGTGTTTACTACGCCATAGTAAAATGGCTAAAATAATGGCTTTATGTTCATATTTTGTTGCTATTGTTCTATAGTTTTGTATGATCTAAAAACACTATAGTGTCTTAGTGTGTTATTTAGAACGTTGGTTTAGATTGAATGAACTAAGTTTTTTTTTTTTTTTTTTTGAATAAAAAAAAGAAGTGCGGAAATTCTGCTTGTTTTAATTAGTATTTAATAATTTTAGTCAGTTTTCATTAGAAATTTTATGGTCACACTTTTAGTTTGAATTTTACGTGGTCTAGAGTTGTCCAAATGCAACACGGTTTGGTCAAGAATTAGACTCATTTTCGACCTAGTTATTATTCCAAGTTATGAATGCAACTTGACGACTTATTCCTCAAGTCATCTAATTTAATTAATGCTTCCGTAGAATAGATTGTGGTTTACAATTACAACTTCCGCACTTATTCATAAATTGAGTTCGTTCGGTAAATTATTGGAATAGAGAAATAATAAAGAAAACTGAAATTTGAAATAGATTTCAATTTTTCACTATTTTGATCATGTTCGGTTAATATTGGAAGAGTGAAATAGTGGAAGTGGAGGAATATTAGTAAACGAGTCAAATTCCTCTATTCTACATTAATTTCTCATAGAATAGAGAATTGACTCATAAATGAATAGAGGAGGAATCAAAATATAAAAAATAAGGATTTTACTACAAAAATTTAAACCCAATTTTTTTTTTTTTTTCAATTTTCCAACTCCACTAGCTTTTTTTCTAAAACATCTTTTTCACTCTATTTCTCTATATCATCTTTGTCGAACGAGTCCAAAGAAACTAAAATAAAAGATAAGATAATGATTCAAACACAAGACATTATTTTTTCTTGTAACCCTCAAAGAAAAAAAAAGGAAACAAATATACCACAATAATGTTGTAGTAGACAGTTGAGTAGAACTAAGGTATTCTTAAGTTTATCCAGTATTTTTGTGGACTTAACTCAAGAATATATGGGATTGATTTTAAATGACTTATTTAAACTGTTAAAATCATTCCACTTCATGAATGATGCATTTATATGTTAATTTTATAAATTTTTGAACTAATTTAGTTTAAAGTCAGCTGTAAAAAAAAAAGATGGTTTATAAGTGAAAATTTAATGCGTTCATTTTTCATAATTTTTTAACTACGTACTTGACTTTAATTTTACTAAATTAGTTCGAACATTTATAAAGTTGACAAGTAAAACCATCGCTTGTGAAGTAGAATATTGGTTTTAATAGTTTAGATGAATCGTTTAAAGTTAATTTAATAGATTTTTAAATTAAGTTCACGAATGAAGGAACTTGATTAATTGAAAAATATCCTAGTTCTACGAACTCTAGACAGTTTATCTTTTTGTGGTATAATTTTCTTGAGTGAGACTATGGTTCTAATTCAATATATGTATACATATGTATACATATATGTACTTGCTTATCAAATTTTATATTTTTTAGATAGGTAGAAAATTACTTGATCTGAAAATTCTGCACCATTCAGATCAAGTGATTTTCTACATATCTAAAAAAATAGTAAAAAAATTCTAAAAAATGTAAAATTTGGTTTGCAAGTACATATTCATATGGAGAACATGTTGAACAGTTCGGATCACCCGTTAGGATTTTGAAAACTCAAGTATTGAGTCGTTGCACGGAGGCCCTCTATGCTACGCATAGCACTGTAGCCAACTCCTATATATATGTATATGTACATACACATATGTATATGTACATATACACATATACATATGTATCTAGATATGTATGTATATATATGTATATATATATATGTATATATGTATATGTATATATGTGCTTGGAGACCAAATTTTACATTTTTCTAAATTTGTTTACTATTTATTAAGTATTTTACAAAATTGTTGATCCAACGGTGGCTGCTGATTTTACTGTTTTGTTAAGCCACCGTTGGATCAACAATTTTGTAAAATACTTAATAAATAGTAAAAAAATTCAGAAAAATATAAAATTTGGTCTCCAAGCACATATTAATATGGAGAACAAGATGAACGATTCGGATCGATCGTTTGGATTTTGAAAAGTCGAATTTGGACCGTATGTATTTTGGCCCATATACATTCGAATGCACATTAGTCACTCTCTCTATATATGTATATGTATATGTGTGTTTGTGTATACACACACACACACACACACACACACACATATATATATATGTATGTATGTATGTATGTATGTATGTATGTATGTATGTATGTATGTATGTATGTATATGTATATGTATATATACATATGTGTGTGTATAGAGAGAGTGACTAATATGCATTCAGTAGCATATGGGCCGAAGTGTTACCGGTCCAAATTTGAAATTTCAAAATCCAAAAAGTCGATCTGAACCGTTAGATGTGATATCTATATTGAAATGTGCTTGGAGAACAAATTTTACATTTTTCTGAATTTTTTTACTATTTATTAAGGCACTTTGAAAATCGTTGATCCAACGGTGGCTTCTAATTCTACTGTTTTGTTAAGCCACCGTTGGATTAGCAATTTTCAAAGTGGCTTAATAAATAGTAGAAAAATTCAGAAAAATATAAAATTTGGTCTCCAAGCACATTTCAATATAGAGATCACATCTAACGGTTCAGATCGACTTTTTGGATTTTGAAATTTCAAAATTTGGATCAGTAGCACTTCGACCCATATGCTACCGAATGCATATTAGAGCATCTACATCCCTGAAACTATTAGAGTTTCTAAGCTGATCATGTGACAGTTTCTAATCCAGTTTCAGGGATGTGGGAGAGTTTCTTATTTACAAAATATGCAGGAAAGTTTCTTATTAAGAAACTGTTTATAAACTCTATGTTGGCCAAATGATTGGCTCAAATTGTTTCTCCTTTTTCATTTGTTGCTGACGTGGCTTAATAGAAACTCTAAAATGAGTTTCAGGGATGTGAGAGTTAGAAACTTTAGAGACCATAATTTCTAAAAAGTAGTTAACAGTTATTTAGAAACCCTGTTGAGTTTTAGGGATGTAGATGCTCTTAGTCACTCTCTATACATACATACATACATACATATACAGACACACACACACACACACACACACACATATATATATATATGAGGAGGGATTCACTTACACCCTTTTTAAGTGACACCAGATTACATCCTATATTTTTAAAATTCAAACAGTCGATCCAAACCGTTCAACATGATAAATATGTTAAATTGTACTTGCAGATCAAGTTTTATATTTTTTTGAATTTTTTACTATTTATTAAGATGAGTACAAAATTTCAATGGTATGAAAATAATGATTTTGTAAAATACTTAATAAATAGTAAAAAAAAATTTTAAAAATATAAAATTTGATCTGCAAGCACATTTTAATATATCCATCATGTTGAATGGTTTAAATCGACTGTTTGGAATTTGAAAACTTTGAAAATAGAGAGTATAATTCGATGTCACCAAAAAAAGATGTAATTGCATCCCTCCTGTATATATATATATATATAGAGAGAGAGAGAGAGAGAGATGGGCTATGATGCATTGCAATGTATAGTCTCTTTTGTACATTGAATTATAAATCACCGGATTCAAAGTCCAAATAACCAATCCAAACTGTTAATCTTGTTCTTCATATTAATATGTATTTGGAGACCAAATTTTACATTTTTTGGAAATTTTTTACTATTTTTTTAGATTTATTGAAAATTGCTGTTTTTTTATGGTCCAGATTTGTCTGAAAACAACGATTTCAAAAAAATGTAAAATTTGGTCTCCAAACACATATTAATATGGAGAACAAGATGAACCGTTTGGATCGATCATTTGAACTTTGAATCCGGTGATTTATGGTCCAATGTACAAAATAGTCTATACATTGCAATGCACCATAGCCCATTTCAAGAAAATTAATCGTTCATTTAATCGTTCACCTAATTAGAGAAATTAAGATGTGTGGACCTGTTTTCTTGCGGTACATGTATCCGTTCGAGAGATACATGGGATTGTTAAAGGGATATGTCAGGAATCGATATCGTCCTGAGGGCAGCATCGTAAGAGCTTACACTGTCGAAGAGGTTATTGAGTTTTGTACTAATTATATGGATAATGTCAAAGCCATCGGCATCCCTAAATCTCGGCACGAGGGTAGACTTCACGGGGTAGGCACAATCGGTGCGAAATTATTCGTGCCTGATAGTACAACAATGTCACTAGCACATTTTCATGTTTTGCAACACCTCACTGACATTCATCCTTTTTGGGACGAGCATATGACTCTCTTGCGGCAACAGAATCCTAAGAAATCCGACAAGTGGTTAATCGGCGAACACAATAAAAAGTTTGAAAGATGGTTTACACGTAGAGTCATGCAAGCTCCGGAGGGAGAAAACATTAAAGAAATTGTCAAATTGTTGGCTCTTGGTCCAGTCCATGTCGTGAGGACCTTCCAAGGATATGACATCAACGGGTACACATTTTACACAAGAAATCAAGATTCAAAGAGTATCGTGCAAAACAGTGGAGTGACGTTAGTAGCTGTTTCGAGTGATTTGTCAGATCCTAAAGGTGCCGGACCATCGCATGCATCGATGTCATATTACGGGTTTATTGAAGAAATTTGGGAGCTCGATTACAGAAGATTTAATATCCCGTTATTTATGTGTAAATGGGTTGATAACCGTAGGGGGGTTAAAGTCAACGAAGATGGTTTTATTCTGGTGGATTTCAGTAAAACTGGATATAAGGATGATCCATTTATACTTGCAAGACAAGCCACACAAGTGTTCTACGTAACTGATCCCGCCGATCGTTCAAGACATGTTGTCCTCTCTGGTAAAAGACGTATAATCGGGATTGATAATGTGGAAGACGAAGAAGCGTACGATCATTTTGATGAGATACCACCGTTTTCTACTGGCATGGCATCTCTACCGGGCGATGAGGATAATGAAACAGGTCACATGCGCATCGATCATAATGAAGGAGAATGGGTTGAAGAAGTTTCCATTGGCAAGTCATAATATTGGTATGTCAGAAAATAAAAAAATGTGATTTAATTTTCTTTAATATTGCTGACTTAAAAAATTTAATATTTTTTTTTTCAGGATGCAATGAAACACCAGACGATGGGAAGCATGCAAGTTATTCGGAAAACACCTATTGTAATTTATTAGTAGCTTATTTCTAATTTATTAACTTATTTCTAATTTTCTAATGTTAATTTTTTAGTAGCTTATTTTATACGATGTTATAAGTAATTTTCAAGGTATTAAGGTTTTTAAAATAACTTATGTACTAAAGTAATTTTCAAATTTATTATTATACTAAAGTAATTTTAAAAAAATAAAAAACACAAATATCAAATAAGCTACTAATAAAAAATAAAAATAAAAAGTAAAAATATAATATACCGACAGAAAATAAAATACACTATCAGGAACGGTTCCTAGCTTAAGAACCGTTCCTGATAGATCCTGAGCGTTTTCACATTTAAAAAAAATAATTAAATTAACTATCAGGAACGGTTCTGAAGCTAGAAACTGTTCCTGATAGTTATTTTAATTATTTTAAATATTTTAAACACTATCAGGAACGGTTCCTAGCTTCAGAACCGTTCCTGGTAACTATCAGGAACGGTTCTGAAGCTAGGAACCGTTCCTGATAGTGTTAGGTTATGTCCCACCCACCCGAAATTCAAACCCCATTTTTCTCACTCTCCTCCTAAAACCTTTCTCCTCCTCCTTCCTTGGACGTCTCGGCCTCCCCCTCCCCCTCATTTTTCTCACTCTCCTCCTCCTTCCTTGGACGTCTCGGCCTCCTCCTCCTCCTTCCGTAGCCGTGACCTCCTTCTCTCCTTCCTTGGCCGTGACCCCTTTCTCTCCTTCTCCTCCGTCGGCTCCATTGGCCATTGGCTCTTCTCCTCCGACGGCTCGTTGGCTCCGCCTCCCTCTCGCTCTCAACTCGGTAATTGTTAGATTTATTTGGATAAATAATTGGGAATGTTTGTGTATGCTTAAATAGCGATTTTAGTTAATTATTTAATTAGTTTACAAATCGAAATTGTTAGATTAATTCGGGTATATTCTTGTGATACTTGTATAATTGTGAATGTGTATGCTTGTTTAGGGTTTAGGGTTTGCAAATTCGGGTTTATTCTTGTGATATTCTTGTATAATGCGGGTATATTCTTGTGATATATTCTTGTGATACTTGTATATGATTATAGATTCGGGTATATGCTTAAATAATTGCGAATGTGTGTATGCTTAACTAATGGTCAATGTGTTCATGCTTAAATCAAGATGATATTTTTGCTTAAATAAAGGTGATACTTGTGAATTTAGATAATTGTTGCAAATTTAGACTTGTGAATTTAGAGGTATGTCAAAAAATTTAGAATTGTTGCAAATATACTTGTTGCAAATTTAGACTTGTTGCAAATTTAGATCCTTGTTTGAAAGTGTTAGAAATTGAATTTAGAAACTCGGATTATTAGAAATTGTTAGAAATTGAAAATTTTGATACTTGTTATATTGTTAACCTATTTGCAAATTCAGATATGGAAAGCAATAATGAGACAGCCTCGGCTAAGAAACAAGGAAGAGGGCCTAATGCAATTAAGGAGAAGTTTAACGAGAAAGGGAAAAAGCTGGAACTTGACAAGTTTAACAGGCCGGTTGTTAATAAGGATACAACGTCTTTTCCAACTGAATTCGGTATATTGGTGAGAAGGAATATTCCTATAAGTTTTCAATTCTGGAAAGATGTTCCAGAAGAGAACAAGCTGAAAATATGGGAAACTCTGAAGGTAAATAACGTAGTACTAAGTTCATAAGTTTTCATTTGATATTAACTAACTCTAAATTTTGATTTCTATTTGTTTGGAAGCTGAACTAGGGTATAAAAGATGACGAAAAAGTGAGGAACTATTATTATCAGAAAATGGCTACTTGTCACCGGAAGTGGCGAAACGACATGACTAAAGTGTGGCGCGCGGGTGAGACGCCCGATTTTGCCAAGCAACACATGGAAGAAAAAGACTGGGAGGTATTTGTCAAGTACCGAGAGACGGAGGAATTTGAGGTATGTTTATTTTTGCGGATCACCAACCTTAACTGTAATTAAGAATTCAAATTTTCTTATAATTAAGGCCTACAATGACTGTCTTGACATTGTAGACTGCCAGCAAGATTGGAAAGGAGAAGCAGGCCAAAAACGAGTATCGGCATTTCTTAGGATCTAGAGGTTACATGGGTGAGGGTTTTCGGAGTAGGCTTACAGATGCTATGCAGGCGATTGCAGACGAGAAAGCATCTAGTGATCCGTCTTCCCAAGGCTCAACAAGTGCATTGAAACCAGAAGAGGTCCTTGATATGTCGATTGAGCATAGGCACGTCACCTGGAGACTAGGAAGACAAAAGCTCGATAAGGAGACCAAGGAACGATTTTATCCAGAAACATACGTACCGGTCATCAAGAAAATTATGAGAATTTTAGATATTGTCATTCATTAAAACCTCAACTTTAATTTATTAGTTTATAACATGTTGTTATTCCAGGAAGAACAAGAGGCGGCTCTGAAACAAGGCTTGTTGGCCGTCGAACGATACGACGATGTTCTCGGAAAATCTCTGCCAAATACGGAACATCCTGGGAGGGTGAGAGGAGTGGGAGGTTTGGTTCCTATCAGAAAAACATACGAGAAGAGCTCAATAAGGAGGAGACGCGCTCCTTCGAGTTCCGAAGCAAAAATGAGGGAAGAAATTGAGGAGAAAGTAAGAGAAATAGAGGAGAGACTACAAGCAAAAATGAGGGAAGAAATGAGGTCTGAACTTGCACTTTTGCTTCAGTAGTCAATGGGTCAACGAGTTCAGACGTTTACCCCAACAGTCCTTCAGAGCAGCAGCCAGTCAATCAAACCAATTGCAGATCTTTCCGGGTATACTGAGGTAATGCAAATTCAAATTCAATAATATTCAGATTTCACAATTTATTTTCCATTACATGTTCTAGTGTTCATACATTTTAGTTTATTCGAGTAAATACATATATCTGAACAGGAGGCAGAACTAAGCTGCAAACTCCAGGCAGTTGTCAATGGGAACACTATTCAAGTAGCCATGGGGACAATTCATGTTCCAGTTGCACCCGGTGGAACAATTCACAGCAGGCCGATGCCGCTCGACCATGCAAGAGTAATGGTGGATGGTATTTTCGATGCGGACTTCATAGATCACCTATTACCTGTACCAAATGGCGAGCAGTAAATCTTAAAGGATGCCCTCAGCAGTTTCACTGCATGGCCGATGCCCATGATAGTGATAGGTTCAGATGAGGTATATTATTATTACAAGTTCTTATACTTCCGAATTAGTATCTATGTGATAGAGTTATAGTTGATTCTGAATTTTACTTCAATTTATTATGAAATTTTGCAGGAACCAGGCAAAAAAATGATTATTCCTGGAGGTCCGAAAGCAACGAGTCACTGCAAGGCATTTGATGGTATCAATTTTGACAAGCTGGGACAGACATTCAAGCATATTCGTGATCGGTTTTTGGAGCTAGATGGCAGTCCAATCGAAATCGATTCCCCAGCTGATCTTTTATGTTCAGATGACTCCATACGCGTCTATGCAGATGATTATGCGGCCTTGCTTACACCACGGGAGTGGCTCACTGTACCAGTTGTTCAGATCTGGATGCTGTGAGTTAATATTTGTAATAATTGCAGAATTTTAGTACTTGTAATTCAAATTTTACAAAATTGAGATCACCTTTGTGTCTTTATTTTGTAGGTATTGGCACAAATACCTCAAGGAGGAATATCCCGATGAGCAGGTTGGTTTCATGGACCCCAATCAAATGAATGCCACCCTGTTGAATGATGACCAAGGACGTGTTCTTCAATACATAGGGAAAACACTCCGAGAAAATCGGGACAAGAGATTAATCTTCTTACCATACCATCAGATGTTAGTGTTATATATATATATTCTAATTTTATTATATTTCTTTCAATTCATATAAATTGAATAATATGACATGCTACAAACCTAACATGTAGAAATCATTGGATATTGGTCGTGCTTATGCCAAGAGAACGTGCATTGTATGTGTACGATTCCGATAAGAAGTGTAAAAGAATGCTGATGATCAGTGCTGCTATCGAGGAGTAAGTGCCTTTCCTAAATTTTACGTTTGTTTAGAATACTAATGATTTTATTATTATATTATCATTTCAAAAATGTCTCGTAAGTACTGATTGTTCAATGTTTTCATATTTCAACAGCGTCTTCATGAGGGAAATGGGTGCTTCTTTAACGGTTCGTAACGATTACAAGGTAATAGTTTCTATTGCGATATGATTATAATGACCTAGATGCACACATTTGTGAATATACATATAAGCCATTTGTATGCTCGTAATACAAACATTTTATTTTTTTGAAACTTGTTATATAGTGCCCACAACAACCAGCCGGCTGGGAATGTGCATATTATACCATGTTGCTCATGCAAGACATAATAAAGCGCTGTCTCGATGTTTTTCCGCAATTGAAGGTATATATGCATTTATAAAATTTTCAAAAATAAGCATTGTTGCTTCAAATATAATAAAATACACAATTTAATTGTATATATATGCTCTTCACAAATTCTAAAAATGTAGGATATTCCCGCTAAATATACGGTACAACGCTTGGCCGACTTTCGCCAAATGTGGGCCCAATTTTTGCTGAAAGAAATTAAGTCGAGAAGAAGTACAACAATTTAGGGTGTTTTATCCGAATTTGCATGCATATATGAACATGAATTTTTTGTAATAAGTTAGGATGTGTATGATATATAATTAATTTAGGATGTGTTTTATTGATAATTAATTTAGGATGTGTTTTATTGATAATTAATTTAGGATGTGTTTTATTGATAATTAATTTAGGATGTGTTTTATTAATAATTTAGGATTTGTGATAATTTGAAATTTTGGCCAGCTAAATAAATATGGAAGCTGGCCATTTAATAAAAAATATTTTTTAAAAATTCAATAAAGTATCAGGATCGGTTCTTACGTAAGAACCGATTCTGATAGTTATTTTCTGAATTTAAAAAAAATCTAATTTGAAATATACATCTGGATCGGTTCTACAATACAACCGATCCTGATAATTGTTTTCTGAATTTAAAAAAAATCTCATTTACAATATACATCTGTACCGGTTGTAAAGTACAACCGATCCAGATAGTAACTATTAGGATCGGTTGTAACAACCGATACAGATTTGTTTGGTATCTGTATCGCCCTGATCAGGATCGGTTGTGAACCGATACTGATATCCGTATATAACCGATCCTGATTCTATTTTTTCCAATGGTGCATGTGTCTCCCACTACTATATGGATCCAACATCATATATAATCTAACCCGTTTACCGAAGTGTCTACCAATTGCTGCATATATTAATCCTTTCTAACAAATTCGGAGAAAAGTTAGAAGATCTTGACCTCTGAGCAACAAATTGATAATGCAAAGAATTGAGGACTTGTATGCAATTGGACAATATAATTAGCAATGGAGAACTTTGCATCCAATATTGTCTGATAGTTTAGATGCACCAATCTCAAAATAGATGAATGGATGAATTGGGAATTGCAAGGCTTCTGTGATTCTTTGGAATCACTGCAGATTTATTTCGCACAGTAAACCGTGTAGTGTATTTATATAATAGAAGATTTGTGTTCAAATTACTTTTCAAAATTCATCTTTAAAATTAAAAGCTAACAGTGCGTTGAGACTTGAGAGTGTCTGTTTTGAAAATCTTTACAGAAGTTGCGAAATTATATATGAGAGTGAATGGAACTCTCGATTTTTGATTAACCAATAATTCTAAAACTTTTCTCCTAACAAACTGTGCTGCCTTCCCTTTTTCAGTGCGTTGAGAATGTCAATCCTATTGGTGGGATATTGCAAATCAAATAAAAACTTGGGTCACATTGCAAAAGAACATCAACAGCGTATAATCCGCTCCTTCATATCTCCACAAGTCCATGAGCCTTTTTGAAATTATTCCAAATCAAAATTCTCTTCTCCTCTCCAATTCACAACAACCCATGAGACCAAAACCGTTTCCTAATCTCCTCTCCATCTTTCATCACCTATGCATAACTTCTCTGGTGCTCATCAAACTCTCAACACTAACATCATCTCAGCCAATGAATTTCAAAGTCGGTTTCATTTTCGACCCAGACTCACCGGTCGGGAAGATCGCCAAGACAACCGTCCCAATGGCTTTGAATGATTTTTACGCCGCTCACCCCAACTCCATCAACCATGTAAGTCTCGTAACTCGACCCTCCCCTGGCGGTGATATAATCACCTCTGCTTCCGCCGGTTAGTTCCTGCTTGTATCTGTATTTTACTGTACAAATGAATTAGTTGTTGAAAGAATTTCTACTTGCTCAATCAGATAATAATATTATATATTTCATTCTTTGGATCTGTTCATCCATTCAGCCTTGGAGCTAATTACTACTGAAAAAGTGCACGCAATTCTTGGTCCAGGGACATCGCCTGAATCGGCTTTTGTAGCTGTTCTGGGAACCAAAGCAAAAGTTCCAATAGTATCTATCTCATCAACTAGCCCTACAGTGTCACACTCTATCTCTTCGTATTTCATCCGTGCTGCGGCAAATGACACAACGCAGGCCCATGCAATTGCAGCTCTTGTGAAGGCATTTGGGTGGCGCCGTGTTGTTCCAATTTACCAAGACGATGACTATGGTTCTTCATTAATTCCTTACCTTGTGGATGAGCTGGACGGTGTGGATGCACAGATGCCGTACCGTCAACCCATCGCCGACTCCACCAATGAAGATGAGATCAAAGCTATTCTTGCAGAGCTCCAGAATAAACAAACCCGAGTTTTCATCATGCACATGAGGGTTCGGTTAGCCACAAAAATATTTGATGTGGCAAAAACCATTGGTATGATGTCCGACGGGTATGTTTGGATACTGACAGATGGGCTCACAAGTCAGCTCAGCTGGATTCATGGTAATACTCAACCAGGATTGGTAGAAGGGGTGTTAGGCCTCACGACCTACTACCGCATGACAGACAAGTTACGCAACTTCAGAAACAAATGGCCCCGCCAATTCTTGAAAGATCATCCTGATGTGGACCCCGTCGTTGCCCGTGACATCAATCGGTATGTCATATGGGCATACAATGCCGCCTGGGCTGTGGCTATGGCTGCCGAGCACGTGAAACAAATTGACAACCAATTTGTTAATGCTACAAATGGTAGCACCGATCTTTCGAGCATGGGTATCTCAACGACTGGCGAGGAATTTCTCCCCTCTATCTTGAACACGACATTTGATGAGCCCCTAGGTGTTTTGTTCAAGTTAGTAAATGGTGAGCTAGACTCGTCACTTTTTCGCATCGTTAATGTAAATGGTGACAAGGATAGGACTATAGGCTATTACACCCCAAGTCATGGCTTATCAAAAAAATGGCATGTTCAAAGCAACGCTTCCTACTCGACCTCTCGCAATGACCTTGGTCCGGTGATATGGCCTGGCGAGTCAACAGTGCAGCCAAAAGGGTGGGTGGAGCCTACGGTTAGTAAAAATCTAAGAATAGCAGTGCCGGGGCCTGTACTCGAAGGGTTCAGGATGTTTTTGGACATGGAGACGGACAACGCCACAAACCAGACAGCAGCAACAGGATTTGTGATAGACATGTTCAAGGCGGCAGTGGAGAAGTTGCCATACGCATTGCCATTCGAGTATGTAGAGGTGGTGGATGTGGACTATGACAGCATCGTGGAGATGATCGGTAATGGGGTAAGAAAGCCTTTTCATTAAATCCTGGTTACATTTTTCTGGTTATCCTCTATTTCATATATAGTATTGCTGTTATTTTAATCCCTACTCTTAATAATTGAAGCTAATTTTATTCATCATAGAAGTAGTTATATGGTTACTAATTTACATGTACATACCACAAAAAATAAATTTAACTTCATAATGTGTGATGCACTTTCAATATTGAGTCTATTTATTATGGAATCATAACTAAATTCAATTCACCCAGCTGTTTACTTGTATATATATTTTTTTTCAGGACTACTATATAAAATTCACCTCTTGTCGTTACATATACACATTAATTTACTTTCTATTGTCAATAAGAAGATGTATTAATTCAAATATATATAATAGTATCACTAGCATTGATGGGAGAGTATTCGCGAGGGTAAAAAGTGACTATCCACGAGGGTATACCGAATAGAAAGGTGTTTTTTCTATTAGCGACAATAGCATTTGCGATGGTACACTAGCAGTAATATCACATATTTAGTTTCAGTTCTACGAACACGTTGACTTGAGTAATCTTTCATATGGCAAAGAGTTGATTGAAAATTGAGAAGTCACTTTCACCTTAGCTATTATTCGAAGATATGCACGCAACTTGACTATATATATATTAATACCTCAAGTCAACTATATATATGCTTTTCTATTACTACAATTAATATAATATATTGCCGTACGTCTTTTTCAATAGAATATATATATAGAGAGAGAGAGATTCCTGTTTCCACTAGCATTTCAGTTGATTGTTCTTCCGGTCTTGAAAACCTATCTAATAAGCTTTAATAATCTTTAAATGACAAATTCAAACTATTCAAACTGATCAATCTATCTCATGAATGCTTTATTTACATGCAAAATTCATAAATATTTGAATTTATTTAGTATGGAATCAAGTAGTCAACAAACGAGATTCTTATGTTAATCTTATATATGTTAATTTATTTAGATTTTTTTTTTTTTTTTTTAACTTCTTGGCATATTGACAAGGGTGACAGGAAATTCCATTTAGCAAGCTAATTCCATATTTTATATGCTGTTCATATAAAATCAATTTTGAAATACGATTGTTTGTTCTAAAAGGTAAATAATTTGAATAATTAATTATGTGTATTATTTTTCTCTATGAAGTTTCAGTTTTTCCATTTGATCTTTTATTAATTGGCCAGGTCTTTCTCTGTACAATTTGTTATGGCTATTGTAGAATTTTTCAACTCATCAATATAAAATGGCATGAACATGTTCATCTGTTAAAAAACTTACAAATTTCAATCCACATGGAATAAATAATAACCTACCGTTAAATAGTTCCATGTTTGAAATTCTATTCGGCTAACTAGCTACTTGTTGTGGATGCCATTTTCCTACTGATCAATTGGTGAAATTAGAAAATTATTTAGGTCCTGATGGTCTTCTTGGCCACTAGTACATATAATTCCGTATTATTAATATTTATATATGTTCTCATTTTATATTATTGGGGTATAGTTAGAAACTGCTATACTCAACATTCAATTCTCTTTTCATAATGTATTTTGAATATTGCCTATACAATTTTCTATTAAGAAATAAGTTAATATCCAAATAATCAAACTTCTCTCGTAGACCTATGATGCAGCGGTTGCTGATATGACAATCACCCACCACAGATCACTGTATGCTGATTTTACACTGCCTTATATGGCATCGGGTTTGGCGATGGTGGTGCCGGTGAGGAATGAACGGAGCAAGAATGCATGGATCTTCCTCAAGCCCCTCAGGTCTGATCTCTGGTTGGGTAGTTTGGCTTTCTTTATTTTCACCGGCGCAGTCATATGGGTTTTGGAGCACCGCATCAACGATGGGTTCAGAGGACCACCAGTGAACCAACTCGGCACTGTTTTTTATTTTTCATTCTCCACGCTTGTTTTCTCTCACAGTAAGTTTGATTTCTGCATCTTTTCCCTGACTATTTACCACATAATTTCATATAAAAGCAATTAGCAAAACTAAATTAAAAAATATATCATGTAACTGTTTGGATCAATCAAATTATTCAAATATGGTTTCGTTTATGAGGTAGAAGCTTTTTATTTTTATTTTTTTTATTTTAAGTAGTAAAGTCTATGTGAATGCCTGGAAAGATTTTAACACCTTAGGAAAAAAATAGGTTCCATGGATAAGAAATTCATTGTTCCTTATTGGGAGAGGTTAGTTGGAGCATAGC
The DNA here is from genome assembly GCA_964058875.1 of Carex rostrata. Classification (NCBI taxonomy): domain Eukaryota; kingdom Viridiplantae; phylum Streptophyta; class Magnoliopsida; order Poales; family Cyperaceae; genus Carex; species Carex rostrata. Next base: position 788,973 of record CAXKVT010000541.1, read on the forward strand.
CATCCAACAAATTTCATAATATTAAAAACTGATTAGGTCGTACAAAGAACAGGAAGAAAGAGGCAGTCTAACAATGCACCTTATTGCAGGGGAAACAATAGTTAGCAACTTATCAAGATTCGTCGTAATCATATGGGTGTTCGTGGTACTCATATTACAAGCAAGTTACACTGCTAGCTTGACATCGATGCTGACGGTTCAGCACCTTACTCCAACTTATTCTGACATAAATGAGCTTTTGAAGAGTAAAGAGAAGATCGGTTACTTCGAAGGTTCCTTCACGAAAGATCTCTTGCCAAGAATGGGTTTTGTTGAAGGTAGACTTCTTCCCTTTAATTCACCCGAATCGTATGAAGAAGCAATGTCGAATCACTCCATTGCCGCTGTTGTGGATGAGATCCCTTACCTCCAAGTCTTTCTGAACAAGTACTGTAACAACTACACAATGGTCAATCTACCCAACAAGACGAGCGGATTTGGATTTGTAAGTCCTCGCTCGTTACACTGTTTTTGTTGGAAAATTAGAGGTTGTTAGTTTACTGGTTAAGGAACAAAACCAACTTATAATAATGCTCAACACAATTATACAGGTATTTCCGAAAGGCTCTTCTCTAGTCTCTGATCTCTCTAGGGCAATCCTCAACATAACTGAAGGGGATACAAGCACAAGGATAATGAAAGAATGGTTTGGTGAGCCATTGTCATGTCCAAAACGAGATAACCCCTTCTTTTCCCAAAGACTCGACATCATAAGCTTTTGGGGCTTATTTCTCATTACTGGTGTGACATCAGTGTTCTGTTGCCTGATACATTTAGCTATGTTTGTAAAGCAAAACATGCACAATATAAGGCGCATTACTTCTGTAAGTTCTTTCAGATCGAGCTTTCGTTCAGTGGCAAAGCTATACGATGACAAAGATTTATCTAGCCATACATTCCGGAAAACACAACCGAGTTCCCCTAACAGTTTTCATCCATGCACTCCGATGAGCATATCAAATCACGGTGGACCATTTTCATCTGACCAGATGAGTCCTGTCAGAGATGAGGCGGAAATGCATAGCAATGCCGGAAACCAAACCCCAAATCATGGAAATACTTAGATCTTATATATATTGCTGAATATATATATGTAAATTGATAATTATCAGTATAGTATGTAATTTTTTTAGTGATAGGTATGTTACAAAATTTGTCATTTGGGACTGAGTGATGAAGTTTGGATTTGTTGAAAAAGGATCAAAAAAATATAAAATGCTATATTTGTAATTCTAAAATAATATATATATCTAGAAAGAAAAGAAATTCACATTAATTAGCTCCCACTTAATAAAATTTCCCGCAAATGAATTTTTTTTTTTTTGTTTGTGTCAAAGAGTCAGTCTCATATTGCCACATATTTCTGTTAAAATCCTTAAATTCAAAATAAGATTCGAAAAATATTATTAAATTTTATTTCAAAAAATAATGTTAAGATTGTCAAATATATAAATTTTGACAAATGTCTAATTTAAAAATAATTACTTCTTAATTTATTTAATTTAAATTTCTATTGGCTTAACTGGACGGCCATGATCCAAACAGAAATATTTTGTTACTCAGAGGATACGGATTCACTGCTGGACATGTGTAAATTTAACAAAAAATAAATAAAAAATTAGATAGGATGAACAACAGCGGCTCGAAAGAAAACTATAAGTAAGCCGGAATGAAATCATTAACCGCAGTGATTCATTGTGGTTGTAGTATTTTTAACATTTACCAAAATAATCCCCCACAAATTTAATTTTAATTTTTTTTAATGTTATGAAGGAAAAAAAAAAAAACGCATTTGATATCAGTCCCTCAAAATTAGCCTTTTTATTTTATGGTCTTCGTTATCCACTTATCCGTTGAAAATAATATAATTCGATTATGTTCCTTTGAAAGGTGCTATTAACTAACTAATTAATTATTTAATTAAATATCAATCCGGAAATATTCGTTTCACTAACGTCTGTTTATAGATTATTTGATTATTTTAGTTGTTCAGTCACTGTCATGAGCTGGCTACTTGTGTTTCTTCAAATTTGCACGTATAACTAAAATACCCATAAACCTAGAAGACGAATTCAGATTATACAGTGCAATACCTGAGCGTGTAGAATGATCTGAGTTGTCAGTCTATACTGGCACGAACTTATTCTAAATAGATAACGGAATTCCCTCATTTGAAAAAAAAAAAAAAAAACATTAATCTGTAGCTATCTAATGATGTACGTTGTCATTTGCATTGGTCCATAGAATATATAGCTTATAGGACACTACTACTTTGATCATCCCAAAAATAGATGTACGTAAGTTCATATGGGTAATAATATTTATATGATAATATATTTAATTAACTGATCTTTGTATGACCAGTCTAATGTGAGAGTTTTCTATGTTTGAAATAAAAAATGGAAAAAAATATTAAGCAGTATTTTCTAGGAATTTGCCAACACAATTAAATGAACGCTTTAAGCATTTAATAAATGGACAGGGTCTTGTACGAATTCAGATCTAGTGAAGTAACTCAATATTTGGGTTTTAGATCGGAACTGTTTGATTTGAATCTGTGACAATTTTTTTGAAGTGGAGTGTACACATTTCAAACAATGAATCCGAGTCCTGATCAGACGATCTCGAGCGACGGATTCGAATCAGACCATCTCAATCCAAAACCAAAAAGTTAAGTTACTTTAGGGGATCCGGACCCATCTGGTACTGTGGTCAACTTCTTTTCTGGAGAATTATTTCCATTATATAAAACATGGAGAGTTCCAAGCTTAGAGATTATCATTATTTTTTTTTCTTAAAAATATTGAGGTAAAGTCTTTAAATTTCATACTCATCTTATTACAATAGAGGAGTTTTTTCATTTTAATTTAAAACTCAAGACCTCTCACATCAGAAATCATGTGTTTTTACCATAGTAGGAATTATCGGTATCGGGATCGGGATCGGGATCGGGGTATCGGATCGAGATAGGCTCAAGATCGGATTTTTTTTTATTCTTTATGATTTGATACGTGAGGATCGGTTCAGGATCGGATCGGGGTCGGCTGATACCGATCCATATTGGCCGATCCGGATCGGTATCGGCTGATTATTCCTACTATGGTTTTTACCACTAGACCAAAAGTTAATTCTTGAGATTGTCATTAGTTAGTGCTGGGAGAAATGCATTTGACCCGTTAGCTACTGATATACAGGAAAATTGGAAGTTTTATTCATGAAACGTATAACATTAGCCAAATTAATTTGAAGAGAAAAATATTAAATTTTATATCTAAATTATTTGAATTAAATTATTGTTCATTTTTTTTCTGTTAAGCAGAAACTGCACTCCACGTTAAACAAACGGGTAGAAAATTTCTGATATATGATTTATTCAAACACTAAAATAAGGTGTCTTTACTCCTAAATATTGTATAAATATTTTAAATGGTCTAGCTAGTAGCTGAAATCGTCAGCATGAATATGGACGTTAGATTTTATACAAATGGTTTAGTTTTCCTTTAATAATTTTGACAGTTCAAAAGACAAATTGAAATGACCAGAATTCCTAAATATTGTAATGTAATATTTATGAATACATAAATTAATTATTACTCCTGATACATTGAGTCATTCATATATTGATTCGGTCAAAAAAATAACCGAATAAAAAATTGTTTGTTATGGATTGTTTTGTGGTTTTAGTGATAAATTTACTCAGTTGGATTTCCTAATTAATTCATATATTAACTTGGTTTTGTTTAAATTCTCTAAACTTTGAAAAATAATCTATGTATTAGCTAATTTTTGTTCAGTTGAAAAATAATGAAGAATCTACCAAACCTTAGTTTTCTGTTCTTAGTCCTGATTTATTCAGCACTTGTTCATGGAGCTGATGAGAACAGTACAAGTGAAATCACAGATGTAAAAGTGGGTGTCATAATGGATACTTCTTCATGGAATGGTGGCCTCAGCTGGAGCTGCATGAAGCTGGCCTTGGAAGACTTCTATGCATCGCATCCGAATTACACCACAAGAATCTCCTTTGTGTTGAGGGACTTGAAGAACGACAGTCCCGATCGTGCTGACAATGCAAACGGTGATGTCTTTGGTGCTGCAGTTGCTGGTTTGTTTCCTTCTGCTTATTGAGTTTTTTTAAGATTATTTAATTTACGAAGCAGGAAAGGGGACGCTGCGGAACAAATGTACAAATTAAAGTAATCCAAACTTAACTGGAAAATAGAACAGAAAACATTACATTTCTCTTAAGTTTTTTTTTATTATCACCTAAAACATATTGAATACACATTATTTTGTTGAATAATCAAAGTTAGAAATGTCCTTACTAGTTACTATGAAACTTTCCGTACTTTTGTGCAATAATCTTTAGCGTTATCTCTGTTTTTTATTTGTATTTTTTTGCAAGCATACAATGTTCAGAAGATTGCACAAAAAAAGGAAAAAAAAAGAAAAAGAAAAAGAAAAAAGAAGCTATAAACAAAAACACATAAAAAAACTAAGAAAACCCCAATGATGCACTCTACTAATTAGAAGCAGTTCCTCTGTTAAAAGTTTTTTCTGCCTTAAGTTTTCGTTCCAATATTCTAGTTTGCTCTTCATTCTTGAAACAAGACAGTCATTTATTGTTTGCGAAAATTGCAGCTTTGGATCTTCTGAAAAACATCTGAGTTGAAGCAATCATCGGATCACAAACATCAACTCAAGCAAAATTTCTCATCGAACTTGGGAACAAATCAAATGTACCGATCATTTCATTCTCAGAAAATAGCCCATCTATTTCTTCCAGCCAAACTCCTTACTTCATTCGAACCTCTTGGAATGACTCATCCCAAGCTGTCGTCATCGCCTCTATTGCCCAATTCTTCAACTGGACGGAGGTGGTGCCCGTTTTTGAGGATAATGACTCTGGCAACATGTTTGTCCCATACCTAGTTGACACTTTACAGGGAATTGATGCATTTGTCCCATACCCGTGCAAAATCTCTTCTTGGGCAAGTGATAGTGAAATAAATGCAGCCCTTGATTACCTGAAGGCCAACAGAACCAGAGTATTTGTTGTTCACATGTCGTACAAATTGGCACTTAAAATTTTCTCAAGTGCTAAAGAGAAGAACATGGTCACTGATGATTTTGTTTGGATTACAACATACGAGTTAACAGATATTGTGGATCTTGCCGGGTCAAATGCGAGCAATGTGATGCAAGGTGTTTTGGGTATTCGGCCATTCATACCAAATACAACAACGCTTCAGAATGTTTCCATGAAATTGAGAAAGAAATACCAGCTGAACAGACGGCCTACAGTTTTTGGTCTATGGGCATATGACACGGTGTGGTTGCTGGCCGAATCAGTTGAGCATGTAAGACAAGTGAATTTATCCTTTAAAGCCTCTGATTCACTGTATAACTCAACTGATTTTTCACAAATTGGGGTTTCCGAGATGGGGCCAAATCTGAAAGCTTCTATAGAATCTACCAATTTTATCGGAATAAGCGGTGATTTTAAACTGGTTTACGGCCAATTACAATATGGTTCCTTTGAGATAACTAGTGTTGTTGGTGCATATAATGATCCAGTTGGAAACTGGACTAGGGGTAATATTTCCATTAATTGGCCAGGAAAGAACCGTGATGTACCGAAGAGGTGGCAATGGCCGGCCAGTGGAACACTTTTGATTGGAGTCCCTAAGAAACCTGGATTTAGAGAATTTGTGCATCCTAACAATACATCTGAACACCATTTCTCTGGCTATAGCATAGAGGTGTTTGAAGCTGCGATTAAAAATCTGTCTTACGACGTCCCTTATAAATTTGAAGAGTTCACTGTACCTTATGACGAGCTTGTGTACCAGGTTTCTCAAAAGGTGTGTTTCCTTTGTTTTTTTTCTTCAAAATTTTCTAAAATATATTGTATGATGTTCACTCTTTGTTTTATTTCCAGATAAGAGTTGAAAATTGAAATGTCTTCATTTTTTGTCTCTATTGAATTTTCACTTTTTACTATTCTATTAATAGAAATTCTAAAACTTATGTCAAAATTAAAAATATTTGATATTATTTTCTCAACAATTGACATAATATGTTATAACTTCTCGATTTTGTTTTCATAAGAATCAATAAGTTGAAAAATCAGTGTTAAGAAGTTATCCAGATTAGTGTATTGCAAGGTCTTCATAACAAGAAAAACAAATTTGAAATAACATAAATTTTGAAATGTGGATAGAGAAAATAGTATAGATCAACAATTTTATTTTGACGTTTATGTTTTAAATTTTAAGTTACTGCAATTTTAATAAATAAATAAAAACATAATGGAAGCCAAAAAATGGACATATTTGAGCCCTTCTCTTTGTAGATAGGCTCTCAAAAAAAATCTTAAATTAGCTATAGCAAGTTAAATTAATTAGTGTCTCAATATTATCCTTGATGTACAGAAATATGATGCTGCTGTCGGTGATATCACTATCTTGGCCAACCGCTCCCTGTATGTGGATTTCACGTTTCCTTACACCGAGTCGGGAATACGCATGCTCGTCCCGATAAAGGATGTGAACAACAAATCCCCATGGGCCTTCTTGGATCCAATGACTAAAGAATTATGGCTCATCACTGGGGCGTTCTTCTTCCTCACAGGCATCACAGTCTGGTTCATAGAGCACCGAGTAAACCACGAGTTTAGAGGAGATCCTGCGAACCAAATGGGATCTATCTTCTACTTTGCTTTTTCCACACTAGTTTTTGCTCACAGAGAGAGGTTGGTCAGCAATTTGTCACGGCTTGTGTTGATAATATGGATCTTTGTTGTGCTTGTCCTACAGAAGAGCTATACTGCAAGCCTTACCTCAAACCTAACGGTTGAACGACTCCAGGCGACAATGACAAATGTAGAACAACTTATCAAAGAAGGGAAGAACGTAGGATACTTGATCGATTCATTCATGCCACATCTTTTGGAGCGAATGGGGTTCAATAAATCGAAGATAACTTGTTTATCAAGCCCAGATGAGTATAACGAGGCACTATCCAATGGAACAGTGGCAGCTATTGTTGATGAGGTACCATATCTAAGGGTGTTTCTCAAGAAGTATCCTAAGAATTATTCCATGGTTGGGCCGACTTACAAGACTGGTGGATTCGGATTTGTACGCTCATTCTCTCTCTTTCTCTCTCTCTCATTTTAAAAGCTTGGCATGGCCTGAATTTCTCTCTCTCTCTCTCTCTACCTTGTCTCTACACCCACCCACACACACATGTGGGTGATGCAATCATTCCAGGTATAGCAGGGATAGCAGGGATTGTTCAGGGATAGCATGGTATTTGGGATCGCTCAATTTTGTTTGGATGGTACATTCAAATCGCAATGTTTGGCCAAGCATTGATTCAGTGATTCAAATTGTTTTAGGAGGTTAATTTTATATAAATTGGTACATTTCATGCTAGTATGTGTGTATGGTAATCAGTAACCATCTCTAAATAACAAACATGCATGGATGTACCACACTTGCTAGAACAAAATTAACTTATGCATTGATACACTAAATACATAAATGAAGCATACCTTCTAAACGTAGTACCGTGATCATGCTTTTCAGTTTTCATCTAAATTGATTTCTTTTAGATTTTTTTCTTAATTTAATCATAGCATATGTCTCCCTTTTTTGTCATTAATTCTTTGCTTAGGCATTTCCAAAAGGATCACCATTAGTGCCAGATGTGTCAAGAGCAATCCTGGAAGTCATGGAGAGTGATAAGAAGACAAAACTTCAGGAAGAATATTTATACAGCAACTGTACCTTCACTGATAAAGGAGACACCACAAGTTCCACCAGCCTCACATTCCATAGCTTCAAGGGTCTATTTCTTTTAACAGGAGTCTCATCCATTTTAGCCCTAATCATTCACATGTTTTTTTCTATCTACCAGCGACACAATCGTTCGACAAGTACTGAAGCTGCACAAAATCGTCTCAAGAAGGATGAGAGAAGAGAAGAAGATCAGTTTAACAGGGACACAATGACATCACCTAATTTTAGCGATAATGTGGAGATCACCATAACTTCATCTGATTCTGAAAATGACTTTGGTGAAACTTCAGATGATGAAGGGACACCAGGAAGGGAAATTTCAAATAACGAGATCGAGATGCCTTCCTTTGGAGAAATACATGAACATACCATGGAGAGATCAAATGAATAAATCCGTGCAAGTAAAAGAATTATCCACGCTGGTTATATATGTTATTTTGTTATGTATCATAATCGTGTTAGAGGATGATGACCCCTGTTATCTGGCACTTACGGTGTCGATTCTCCAACATTTTTATTCTTCTAGACATAATTTGATAACTAAATTTCAAATTACAATGTACATAATTTGAGAATTAAATTTGGAAAATCATTGATTTTGTTATGCTCAGATTACATGCCTAAATACCAGAACAGTGGTTTGTAGGCTTTAGTTGTATGTCTTATAATACCGACATTGTTTTCTGGTCAATTTCTATTGCTACAGTTCTGTTTAGTTTAAAAGGACTTTTTTTAGTAAAGGTTGGAGGCCAAGCCACTCAAGTAAATAATATTCACAACGGATTGCCCCTTCTAGGTGTCGAACCTGTGACCTCCAATACGGAGAGCATTGTCTTTGCCACTAAACCAAAGGCTAGTTCTCAGTTTAAAAGGATTTGAATCTTTTGATCAACAAGTTTGCAAAAAGATCAAGATAAAAGAAAAAAAATTAGATAACCACGCAAGCCATATCTGCTAGTTCCATGATATTTCGCAATCTCATTTGGGCATTTCATCAAACAACTTGCATACATGCAATTCAATTGACATCACTTGTCAACTACATGGCAACTCGCCAAGGCCCACTAAAAGAAATAAGCTTAAGAAGCAATTGGCATACGACCAAATATTAAAAAAAAAATCTCAACAAAAAAAAAAATGAAAAACCCTCAGGTCGGCACTAATTATCATAGGACTCTAGGAAGTCCAATTAGATTAAAAGGGGGTCACAAATTAAATATTTTATCCAGCAATTATATCTCGTTTATCATCTTTTGCGAACATAAATCAATTTAGAATAGAAAACTAAACATTTTTAGTAGGTCACACTAGGAAGAAGAATATTGACCAAAAGAAGCAACTGAAGCAGCTGACTTGAGACGATTGTGTCAAAGTCTTTCAAGACCCAAAACTACATTTTTCCTTCTCTAAGTTTGTATTGGGTGATACTCCACAAAAAATAAAAAATAGAGACACAAGGATATGACATGAAATGATATAATAAAAAAAAAAAGACGATGATAAAATTTATCCAACACCTTTACATTCTATTATTTTTATTTTGAAGGTTATTGTCTTGACGCCACTAACAATTGTATTAATAAAAACAAATTACAAGGTAATTATTAAATTCATACGTATATACGGAAACAAAAAGAGTACCTCGTTTCTAACAAATATAGGAACAGCTGACTCAATGAGTCCAATCTAATATATGAAGATACGAGTGGAGGGTGCACGTTAGGAGCATAAAAGAGAGGGTGCATTTTAACCCTCTATATATATATATATATATATATATATATACGAGGTGGGATCCAATTACACCCTTTTTTGGTGACACTGAATTACACTCTCCATTTTTAAAGTTTTCAAATTCCAAACAGTCGATCCAAACCGTTCAACATAATGGATATGTTAAAATGTGCTTGCAAATCAAATTTTATATTTTTTGAAATTTTTTACTATTTATTAAGTATTTAACAAAATTGCTATATTCAGGCCATTGAATTTTTGTACCCATCTTAATAAATAGTAAAAAAAAATCAGAAAAATATAAAATTTGATTTGCAAGCACATTTTAACATATCCATCTAGTTGAACGGTTTGGATCGATTGTTTGGACTTTGTAAACATAGGGTGTAATCCGGTGTCACCAAAAAAGGGTGTAATTGGATCCCTCTATATATATATATATATATATACTAGTATCGTGTCTGTGCGTTGCAACGGAGTTATATTATAAGATTGAACTTTAAAATTGAACATATAGATAAATAAATAATAATAAATAGCAGTAGGAGATAGCATACACAATTTTTTTTTAGGATTATTTCTGACCCAAATAATCCATGTATACTAAATTCAAACAAGGAACAAATAATTATTTTATTTCTTCATTCAACGCTAATGGTGAAAAAACATATTCTTATTTATTTATAGCAAATAAGTATTGGTTATTAAAACTAACTTAATAAAGATGAACATAAATTGTTGTCGAAATAAGATGAGTGAAACTATAGTAAATTGTATCATTTTCTTTAGATTATTTTATTGCATTTCGAGATTTTCAATCAAGAGATTTTGAAGGTTAAAACAACAATTGGCTAGTATAGTTCTGGTAATCTAGTTAGGCTTTAAATTTTATGTTTTCAACATTTTGGTGATGTTTGGTTTTGGAGTAAAGTTAATGAGGCCTAACTTGGTTATAACAACTTAGGCCGATTTAAATTATTCATGTTTGGTTGATACGTAAAGTTATACCTTGACTTAAATTATTCCTTGTTTGGTAAGAATATAATGGCTTAAGGCATGATTTGATATTACAAATTATTTTGTCTTATAGAATTTGTAAAATCAATAATAAAACTATTCTTCATATTTTTCTTTTTTTATTTTGATTGATAGATATTGTACAAGAAAATGAATTACGTATAAATTAATTATATATCTTAGAGAAACACATTGTATTTAATGAATCTTATTTAATTAAAGTTATATGTGTACCAATTTATTTGTCAAAAATGTGTTAGGTTGATGAACAAAAAATTTATTATTTTGTAGTACAATTTAAAAAATATTTTATTTAATTATTTTCTAGATTGCATATTTTGTTGATTTAGAAAGTTATGTCATTTAAAAAAATATTGATTCTATAATTGATAAAGTTATAAGTTTTTTATAAGTAAATGAAATTTTTTTTTTGCTTATTTTATATTCCTTAAAAAGTGATTAAAATAATAAAAATAATGAAAAGTTAGATCTCAAACTCAATTAAAATTAAACTACCTAGAGAGGTGGGTTAGTTTAGGCCAATTTAGTCTGATCTAAAGATCGGCTTATTCTGTCTTAGTCCGACTTAATTAAATCACATTTGATGGAATAAGTAAGGCCTAAAGCCCTTATTCCACTGTTTAGTCCACAACCAAACATGACCATGTCTTTAATTTTGAAATGCAATAAGTTTCAAGAGAAATTCAAAAAATGCACTTAATTTACCATATTCGAATGGATGATAAATGTAGATGGTGATTTATGTGACTTGTGCAAAGATCACAAAAGAGCAGGTTTATATGAGCATTAGAAATTTATTTAAATAAGTTTTGAGAAATGATGCTAATATGCAACTATAGTCATAACCTATATGAATCGAGTTTGAACATAACAGTAAGCGTACAATTTGGCTGGACATAGACCCCTTTAATATAACTTAATTTACTTACCAAGTGATATGAAAAGAGAGTTTATTTGCTTTTTGGAGGCCTTAATTTTTTCCATGTGCCATAGGGATTTGTATAGAAACAAATAAAAAGAAATAAGGAAACATAAAAAATTTGATTTTATACAAAGAAGGCGAAATAAGAAAACAAGGAAACTAATAAAAAGTCACTAAAAAGCAATGTATTTAATTCTAATTGTAACATATTATGTAATCATATGTGTGGTGAGTATATTTTTAACTATATTTAAACTTCTACATGTAAAAAATATGTATTTAATCAAAAGAAGACAAATTATTTGATTGGAGGACTAAGATTAAATATAAAATTTCATCTAGCCGTTGGCGGATCGGACACCCAACGTGCTTTATATATATATATATATATATATATATATATATATATAGGATGTGGCTAATTTGCTGCCGGCAGCATTTCTGCCGGCGGTGCTGCCACCCATTTTTCTATTTTGTGATGTCCAAACAACAAATCCAAACCGTTAGATGTTTAATCCATATTATAATCTACTTGGAGACCAAATTTTACATTTTTTGAAATTTTTTTACTATATATTAAGCTGGTTTGAAAACCGCTGATTTCAATGCTGCAGAAATTTACTGAAATCAGTGGTTTTCAAACCAGCTTAATATATAGTAAAAAAATTCCAAAAAATGTAAAATTTGGTCTCCAACTATATTATAATATAGATTAAACATCTAATGGTTTGGATTTGTTGTTTGGACATCACACGACTAAATATAGCCCCGGCAGCACCTCTGCTGAAATGTTGCCAGCAGCAATTTAGACAGACCCATATATATATATATATATATAGAGAGAGAGAGAGATGAGCTACGCTACTATATTGAGTAAAACGCATTGGTGCTCTATGACACTATATTTTTATTTTGAAAATCCAAATAACCGATCCGAACTGCTCAACATGATCTCCATATTGAAATGTGCTTGGAGACCAAATTTTACATTTTTTTAGAATTTTTTTACTATTTATTAAGCAATTTTGAAAATCGCAGATCCGATAGTCCAGAAATTTTTATTGTTTTTACTGTTTACAGCAAAACAACATTTTTCAAAATTGCTTAATAAATAGTAAAAAAATTCCAAAAAATGTAAAATTTGGTCTCCAAGCACATTTAAATATGGAGATCACATCTAACGATTCGGATTACTCGTTTGGACATTCAAAATGAAAATACGGCGTGGAGTACAAACGTGTTTTACTCCATGAAGTAGCGTAGCTCATCTCTCTTTCTCTCTCTCTCTATATACACACACACACATACATATGTGTGTGTATACATATACATATGCTTATATATATACACGTATATGTATATATTTGTATATACACACATGTTCTTCATATTGAAATGTGCTTGTAGACCAAATTTTACATTTTTTTTAAATTTTTTACTATCTTTTTAGAAGTTCAATATCAGTGTTTTTAATTAAATAAAATAATAATAAAAAATTCAGAAAAATACTGATTTTGAGAAGTTCAGATTGACTATCTGAACTTTGAAACTAGAGATATGAGCGCAAATTACTGATTTTGAGAAGCACAGATTGACTATCTGTAAAATTTGGTCTCCAAGCATATTTTAATATAGATATTGACTTGAACGGTTCAGATCGATATTTTGAACTTTGAAAATTGAAAAACGAATTGGTAGATCCAAAACTCAGGAACTATCACTTTAATCTTAGTCAACCTCTCTCTCTCTCCATCTCTCTCTCTATATATATATATATGTATGTATGTATGTATGTAGAGATGGGCTATGGTGCATTGCAATGCATAGGCCATGGTGTGCATTGGACCATAAATCACCGATTTAAAGTCCAAATGACCAATCCAAGCCGTTCATCTTGTTCTCCATATTAATATGTTCTTGGAGACCAAATTTTATATTTTTTGGAATTTTTTTACTATTTATTAAGCCACTTTGAAAATCGCTGATCCAACGGTGGCTTCTGATTTTACTGTTCCAAACAGTCACCGTTGGATCAGCGATTTTCAAAGTGGCTTAATAAATAGTAAAAAAATTCCAAAAAATGTAAAATTTGGTCTCCAAGCACATATTAATATGTAGAACAAGATGAACGGTTTGGATCGGTCATTTGATCTTTGAATCGGTGATTTATGGTCCAATGCACACCATAGCCTATGCATTGCAATGCACCATAGCCCATCTCTATGTATGTATATATATAGAAGAGGGATCCAATTACACCATTTTATGGTGACATATCTTAACACCATATTTTTATAAGTCATTTTTACAATTTAAAAATTCAAATAGTCGATACGAGCCGTTCAATGTGATGTCCATATTAAAATGTACTTCAAGACCAAATTTTATATTTTTGGAAATTTATTACTATTTATTTAGAATGTTTTTTAAAATTGTTGTTTTTCAATGGTCCAAAATTGCCTGAAAACAACAATTTTGTACACATCTTAATAAATACTAAAAAAAATTCAAAAAATGTAAAATTTGGTCTCCAAGAACATTTTAATATGGATATTATGTTTAATGGTTCGGATCGTCTGTTTGGATTTTAAAATCACAAAAATGACTTATAAAAATATGGTGTCAAGATGTGTTACCGTAAAATGATATAATTGGATCCGTCCTCATATATATATGTATATTTTTTGAACGGTTGAAAAGGAGAAATGCAAGTGTCACATTTCATCATATCCTAAGTGAATCGGCTTCAATGATGAAGATCCAAATATATGTATTTTTTTAAAATTCGATAGAAAAGAAGAATCAGTGGCTGTTACATTTAATTAATTTAGAATTGGATCTTCATCATTAAGGCTGATCCATTTCTAACCTAATTTTCTGGGGCATCTATATTCCAGATTTTTCCATCAATATCTATTTTATTTTTTAAAATAAAATATATCGATGGATCTGAACCATTGAATTCGGTCCATATATTTGAATCGAACTTATTGAGTCAGATGAGTTAGATCATTCTATATTTGTTGAAAATAAGACACTCTTTTTGTTTCTATACATGTGATTTTAATAATTTCTATAGATAAAAAATTTCCGATTTTGTATGGGAGGGTTGTCAGTGACCCTACACGGACTGGTATAGGTACAGAGCAATAGGGGATCGGCATTGATGAGTCTTGCTTGGGTCAAGCAGCCAATGAATGGATGGTCCTTTTGGTCCCATGGCAAGTCATCTCGACATCATTTATCAGAAATTTCCATGGACTACTAGTCACGGACCTACTATGACCCAGTACTACTAATCACGCACCTACCAAGACATGTCTTCGGAGTAGGGACTCAAATCTGCTCTTTTTTTAAGAAAATAAATATTCTTTTATTATTCTATCTGAATCGTTCAAAATCGACCATATAGTTTTATTTAAATTTGATTCATTTTAATATATTATATTGTTATCAAAGAAAAAGTAATTAAAACCGTTTGATCGATTTTGAACGGTTTGAATGAAAAAATAGGAGTGTGCTCCTTTTCTTAAGAAAAGGAGCAGAGTTGAATCATCGGAGTGGGTCCGATGTCCATCGGACCTACTTTGATTCGATGGATCCAGTGACTATCCAATTGCATCAAGATTTGTGAGCTCTGTATTAAAATTTATGTGTGTTTGTATCAATTTTCTTGCGCATAGATCTCAATGGTAATCCTAAATTGTATTAGAGCTAATTGAATCTAAAAGTAGGTCCAATATCCATCGGACCTACTTCAATCTCCCACGACATAGTACTACTAGTCACGGTTCAATTATTCAAATTATATGACAACTTGGATGGATGTGTAGCCGCAAAGTATTCTCCTATAAACGCTAGCAAGTAGCAACAATTAATTTTGACTATGTTCTAGCTGTAAGGGGAATTTATTGATATATATTTTTTAATTTTTAAAAACATAATAATTATTTTGTCGGAAAGAAAATACATAATAATTTCATCGATGTCATAGAAAGAACTGATCAATCCTTCAGTCATTTCTAAGGAATCTTTATGCATTGAGACATTATTCTAGAGACAAAAAAATGGGACGGATAATATCTTATATGTGTTTAGGGGCGAAAACGAAGCGGATACGGAGCGGATAATGCTGATACCATATCCGCATCCGTCGGATAATGAGTGGATACGAATACGGATACGGATAGTAAACGGATATCAAAATTCAAAACCAAATCCGCCTTAAACGGATACAGATGCGGAACGGATTATTTACGGATACGGATTCGAATATGGATACAGAACGAATAATTATCAGAGAATTGAGTTATATAAACTTGGGAGCGAAAAGTTCAAGACGAATTCGAAATGAAAATTATTATTGTGCGCTCCAATAAATTGTTTACAATTAAATAGAGGTATTGTACATGATTTTGTAAATAGTAGGTTCATTATGTTATAATTATGACTAATTAAATTATGCCATAAATGATAATATATCAATATGTACAGAACATTTGTACAAGAAAAGACAAAATAGCTAGCTAATGTCACCAAGAAGTTAATTGGTGTTCCGATCCACCTAGAAATTAATTAAGTTACATAAGAAACAGAAAAAAATGATAGTTAACTGACATGTGTCCGAATGATTGGAATTAAGTGGAGTTAAGTGGTACAATGGTTCACGGGTGTTCTTCATAGTCCCAATGGCCCAATTCACGGAAAAAATTAGTGTCCGGATGGATTGATTTCATTAGTCCCACACTGGAATGAGTAGTAGACTGGGGGTAGTATATAAATATCTACCTTAAGCGCTAGCTGTATTGAAGTTGGCAGAGAGAGCAAAGAGATGCGCTTAGAACCACACGTACAGTCGGGTTCGAACTCTCCCCCCACTAGAGAACAAAACGGGTTTCGGATAGAGTCCGGATATCCGCTCCGTTTAGCAATCTGTGATCGAATCCGTATCCGAATCCGGATAATTGCTAACCTATCCGGACAAATTCTTAAAGGTTAGCAATTATCCGGATCCGTATCCGGTAATTATCCGCTCCGAATTAAACGGATTCGGATAATAGGCGGATTCGGAGCGGATATCCGTCGGATGATCCGGCTCCGTTTTCACCCCTATATGTGTTACATCCATATATATTAGAAAATTAGATATGGATACATAGATAGTTCTATTTTTTAATTATTTATATCTTAATAGTAGATATATACTATATAATTTTATATATATATATAGGGATAAGCTATCATACATTGCAATGCATGGAGGGTCTGTGCATTGCATTGTGAGCCGTTGGATTTCCTTCAAAATTCGTGCAGATCTGATAGATAAGATTGAAAAAATATCGCTGGATTTCAAAATTTTCGGAAATGGACCCTCCATTTCAAGCAAATTTGGCCAACCCGTCCCCTTCTCTCTCTCACGCTGAGAGACGCAACCCAGCCCTAAAGAGGCGATTCACCCCCACCATCTCCTCGGCGCCACCTCCAGCCCGCTCTCGATGCAAGATCTCGTAGTCCTCATGGCAGAGAAACCCTAAACCCCTCTTTCAGATCGTAGAAATCTCTCCCTCTCCTCTCCTGTCGGCGCCGCCATCTCCTCTTGGCGCAACCCCCTATCCTCTCTTTTTTCAGTGATAGTCGCCCATACCTCTACTTGTGCATCAGTAAACTGTGTTGACCCTTTTTGTTCTCTTAAACTGTGAATTTCTAATAATTTGTGTGTTCATTGCTTTTGGTTGGTTTGAATCTGGTTTTTGGAGAATTTCTTGAATTTTGAAAGACAACCGAACCACAAATTTTAGATACATAACACATAATTCATTTTAAGAGATAATTTCAAGCTCTGACACCTGTTAGCTCTCAATTCCTATGCATTTAAAATCTTTAAAATCGTTGTATAAAATTTGTAGTTTTAATTATGTGAAGTGATCTCTTAAAATGCCGAGGTCCTTGTGCTTAAAATGTTGCTGAAATTGTTCTGTGGAGTTGCTGAAATTGGGGCTAATCGACCTGATCCCGTCATTTTTGTTGAACTGTTATGGCCCCTCTCTATTTAGCATTGTAATGCACAGTTTGGTATTAGTTTCAGGTAATCGGTACTATGATTATCTTTAGTACTGTTATGAATTAAATTATTACAAATGGCTAATGATATTTCATGTAGTATTGGTAGGGTTGTCAGCGCCCTCTCACTCCATCTCTGCACACCATTGTTCTGATTAGTTTTTGGTTTCAACTAAGAGCCAAAGTTGCACATATCCAGAAGTAGAGAATTATGTTTGATTTCAATGGCCAAACTTATTTGATTTTCCCTAATAGTTCTATTTAAAATTGAAACTTCAAACTTGTATAGAAGGGTAAACAAAAGATGTATGATGACTGTGGCAGTCAAGAAGATGACAGTGAGTAAGAAGATGAACTGTGCTTAAGCAACCTCACTTGTTAGCGAATTGGGCAAGAAGAAATGGGAACAGTCTTACCTCATATCTGAAAACAAACTCTGGGGAAGAGCTAACATTAGATAGGAAAATGATACTGGTTTATTTTTTATTTCGCAGCTAGGGCATTAAGGGAAATATCAAAATTATATTAGGGGAGACAATAGGACTTAGAGATGCAGGCATACAATATTTCCCTTTCATTTTTTTTTGTTTTTTGTGATTGTAATTTGCTTAATATTTAATGAAGCAAGCAAGACATATTTTTCTCAAAAAAGGAAAGAAGATGAAGTGGGTGCTGGCATTTTTTTTTGTATCATGTTGTTTGTTATGTTATGTAATGCACTGGAACAATGAAATTGTTTGTGAATTGTGGCACTGGAACAATGAAATTGTTTGTGAATTGTGGAAAGCAATATTTATGAATTATGTGTTTATTTTTTAGTTTTTATGATGTATGTACTATAAATATTTTGTTGGATTGATATGCATATTACTTGGAAAAATTTTAAATTAGTATTTGATTTTTGAACATGTATGCTTTATGTGGATTTAATCTTTGTATTAGTTGAACATGAGTACATATCCATGAATTTAGCACGATTTTTGGATTGAAGGATTCATAGAAATATCAAACTCAGTAAAGATGAAAATTTGCTTATAAATAGATTTCATAGAAATCATGCTCATGTCTCCTATAATATACACAATACACTACTAGAATTTCCGGTAATAGCAACGGTACTAGGTGGTTTTAGCAAGGGTAATAAGAGCCCTTGCAATAGAAATTGAGATTCTAATTTCTTCCGAATAAATTACTATATTTGCAACGGCAGCTCCTTGCAAATAAGCACGCTTGCTAATATCTTATACTTACCCTTGCTAATGTCTCCTATTGCGCTTGCAAATGAGTCTCAGACGGTCACAACACACTAGTTGCAAGGGGCACCGTTGCAAATAAAATAAAGGGTTCTGTTTACATTATTTTATTGTGCAGGTCGTTATTATTTGCAAGGGGGGCCGTTGCAATTGTTTTTGAGTTGTGAAGGTCCTAACTATTTGCAAGAGGCACCCTTGCTAATGTTTTGTAAGATGCATTTTATATTATTTTATTGTAAAAGACGTTAATTAGTATTATTCAGAGAGACACCCTTGTACGGAGACAACAAAAATTAGTATTATCCTATAACTAATGAGACAATTTGATTAAAATAAAACAAGGTGTATATATCCCAATGGTTGTGCAGTTGAAGGCTCATCAAAAGGTCAACAGTTCAATATTGTATTCATTTACTTGTATAGAAGGTAAATGATATTAGATAAATGAAGAATCTGGATGCATTAACACAAAACAATATTACACTGGATTAGAGGTTGTAATATTTTTTTTTCAATATTACACAGGATTCCATAAAAAATATATATATATGGAAGGGAAAAAACAAAAAATATCACATCCTACTTTACAAAGTAATTGAGATACACAAATAATTCACCAAATTGCCACAACACATACATGTATTGATTTACCAATTAAAAATTTGATTTTCTTTTTGTTGAGTACCCACTGTGTACATATGAAATTAATGTATTGTATACAACCCACAGATTAATAGAATAGGCCCCCCCATGATTATCTTCATTTGAACCGACAGTAAATTCACCATACTTTCATATTAATGTATGTATTTGAGACAGGAAATTAATGTATTTGAGACAAATACTGACCATATATACAAACTGGTACGATAACAATAAGAAAAAATACTATCCATATGTAACAGAGAAACAATTAAAAAAAATAACATAAATGGCTTCTATGTTTGTATATCGTACCAGTTTGGAGAAACAATAAAACATTACCACAATGTAAACTTCAATCCCAGTTTCTCAGAAAGTTTTATGGTCATGCGTCTTTGGGAGACTCAGTTTTGGAGCCTTCGAACTTGACGCAACCTGCTGCAGCTTTCTGAACAGCACCTGGTGTGCCAGTTCAAATTGCTTTGTCTCACATTTTTCCCACACAGTACCCTTCAAAATTTTACATAACCCTCCCATATATATCTAATGTAATTCCACAAAATATCAAGTAAAAATAAGAAAGGTAACATCTGTTTTTGTACACATTTCTCCAACAGTCCATAATTTCTCAGAATCTGGACTGGTCATAGAAAATACTGTACCAGTAGACAATAGGGTATTAATTTTGGCCAAAATAAAATATAGTCATAATGTTAAGTACAAAATCTATACTGCTTCAGACAGCCCAATTCGCAATTAAGCCCATCTTACAAATGAATATTACATAATTATACCGCAAAATCTATACTAGCAATCTATTTCTTACCTATTGAGTTGCTGGATAAACTCGTCTGGATGGCAATTATGAACAATAATATACCGTCAGAGTTTGTTGATACAAGGGTCTTTCTAACATTTTCCCTCTAATTTAATTGACTTCACCACCGTCTCAATGTTTGGGAAAGCACTTGTATCAACACTCTGACGAGTAATCCGATTCATAAGAGTACTATAGGAGAAGAGATTAATTTTCTTTTATCTGGAGCATGTTTCTCACCTCTAATAGCTCATCTAATTTTGTTTCTATTGGAATCTGTAGATAAGGACCAATCAAAATTGAACTATAATCAAAACTGGCAATATTTGAACCTTTTCCAAACATAACTAAATTAAACTATTAAAGTTCATTATTTATCTCTAAAAGCCATTATCGACACAGCTATGCTTGACTCACTAATTACAATGCAACAAATCAACACGTCTGATTTGTCAACATATTCAAGTAACTATTTTGAACTTCTCAAGAAAATGAAATTGAAATTTCTTACAACTACCGGAAAAGAAAATGAAATTTCTTGGAGGATGTGGGTCCCCCTGAGTGGATGTGGTGGAGTCTACGGGAGATTGCCAGGGTGATGTTAGCTCGAGTCTCCCAGTTTAGCGGGGTCTGGCCAGAGCCTCGGTTCCCTATTTGGCAAAGAG
Source organism: Carex rostrata (assembly GCA_964058875.1). NCBI lineage: Eukaryota > Viridiplantae > Streptophyta > Magnoliopsida > Poales > Cyperaceae > Carex > Carex rostrata. The sequence continues at coordinate 809,948 of CAXKVT010000541.1, forward strand.
AAGCATGAAATTAGCTCGAGTCTCCCAGTTTACGATTTGACCTGCCCAGTAGACAACAAGGCAACAACTAATTATAGTTTGTGCAATTCTTTTAAGTTCATTGATTTTTGTCTTGCATGACAGATGCTTAACTGCATGGCTGAGAATTATTTGAAACTAACTTGAACATCTAGACTTCATCAGTTCCAAATTTGGGGTACTTGCCTGTTCTAAACAGACCATACATGTCTGTTCAATGGGGGCATTTCATCAAACACCTCGTGAGCATAGTGGAAGTGTAGCCAAATTAACAACAAAGATACCAAAGAAATTCAATTAACTAATTAGTAGAAACAACATCAGTAGTGGAAGTGTAACCAATTAATTTTAGTTGATCTTGAATTTACTACTTACCAATTTGTGTATCCTTAGCAGGAGGAACAAAGGGAGCTAAGCTCATATCTTCTCTAGGCTCAGCAACTTGAAGAGGGAAGGGTGAGATTGATTGGGGAAGTGAGGGGAAGCCTGAAGCGGGGAAGGCACCATGAGAATCGTCTAATTGCTTCTTTGGATTAATTATCGGGGCTGCCGGGAAGCCAGTGCTACAAATTCATCGAGGCTGCCGGATGAATTATCAGATTTTGTACAGAGTTGCTCCAAGTTTGAGATATCTCGGAGGATGTACAGAGTCGCTCCAATTATTTGGAGGCAACCAAAAAAATTGTGGAGGGAACAAAATAGTTTTAGAGGGAAGCGAAATAAGGGGAAGCCGGGAAGGCCATAAGAACTGAAAGGAACACCAGATGGATCAATACCCTTTCTGAATGCGATGGGAAAATTTTTTTGGCCAAGTACATATATCAACAGAGCAGTTTTAGCTTCAAAAAGTTTGTTAAATACATTGGACGTTCTTTAAATTATATAGGCCGTGTGCTGCATAAAATCAAAACTACTATGTTAACAAAATCGTCCAAACTAAGACATCAGAACCAGTCAATTTTTATCGGACGACACGGAACTTGATATTTACTAATTAAATAAATGTACAAAAAATAATATGAAAAGAATTCAAAAAAGAAAATTAATTTTTTTTTACATCTACTATGGTCAAATCATACTTTTAATGTAAAATTTTAAATAATTTCATTATTATTTGTCCCTTCGAATTTAGTAAATATTTGTGGACCGTTCATTTTCTCTTGCCATTTCGACGATTGATCTGCAAGAAAATAATTCAAAATCTATTTTAAAATGATCAAGGGAAAACATTGAACGTATGAAACATTAAAATTTTGAAGTTTGATTATGACGGGGCTTCGATTCAACAGGAAGTGCTTATGGCCACACGATGCGTCAATTTTCAATCAACTAGATGAATGGGTAAATAAAAGCCATTTTTCGTCAAACTTTGATACAATACAATAAATGTAGTGCTCTTTAATTCCAACGGTTCCGATCGACCAAAAGACAATATATTTCCGCGTGCCTTCACTAACTCACAAAACAAGAGTTTATGTTTCATATCAATGTGAAAACATAAACTCTTGTTTTGTGAGTTGGTGAAGGCACGCAAAAATATATTGTCTTTTGGTCGATCGGAACCGTTGGAATTAAAGAGCACTACATTTATTGTATTGTATCAAAGTTTGACGAAAAATGGCTTTTATTTACCCATCCATCTAGTTGATTGAAAATTGACGCATCGTGTGGCCATAAGCACTTCCTGTTGGATCGAAGCCCCGTCATAATCAAACTTCAAAATTTTAATGTTCCATACGTTCAATGTTTTCTCTTGATCATTTTAAAATAGATTTGGAATGATTTCGTTGCAAATCAACCGTTGAGTTCTCGCGTGAAAACGAACGGTTCGAATTTTTTTTTTATAAATTTGAATGGGCATATAATGATGAGCATATAAAAAAATGATAATAATAAGTATCATTCTATGATATAAGATGTAAATAATAATATATTTTTTTTGAAATTTTTTGCAAATTATTTGCTCTACATATATTACTCAATTAGTAAATATTAAGTTCAGATATTAAGTTTAAAACCGTTCGATAAGTAATGGATGGTCTTGATATGACTTCATTTTAGAGGGTGTGAGTAGAGTCCCTGTTCTCTGAGGTAACATAATATATCTATTTAGATTCGGTTGTAGATGATGCGCATACTCTTTTAATATTCGTGTGTAATGATAATCATACGACTCCGATCTAAACATAAATATAACGTTACCTCAGACTATATGAATCTGTAAGTTAGTAAACATGATACAAAGCGTTTCTGTACTTAGGGTTTGTTTTCATTTCTCCAAACATTTCATTTGGGCGCCCTCTCTCTTTGAGCCGACACCCAAATCAAAACCGCATCCAGGAGCAGTAAGTCAGGGCTACAATTCTCCGTAGGTCCGATTACTCGATTTCTGAAGCAAGGTGGTGAGAAGCCCAGAGAAGCTGGTGGAGACGGCCATGGTGGGGCACGACGCCGTAAATGCTTTTCGTGTGCGCGACGTCGCGCTCTTTCTCGGAGGTCAGTTCGACCATATTTCTCTTTGATTTTACTTTGCTCTAGAGGTTGGTTTCTTACTGGGTAGATTCCAGTACAGGAATATAACCATTATGGTACCCCTGCCTAGATGCCTTTTGTATTTGAAATGTGATACCATTCTATAGTGGATTTAAGACTTTTTTTGTGTTTCTGTTTGCATATATGCTCTCAGGTGGGGCGATCACTGTCCTGGTGCGGACGTGCAACGTGTGCTCAGGCGAGACGAGATTCGGGCGTGCGGGGCTGGTTGACTGATGAGGTGCAGGGCTAATGAGCACATTGGTCAGTGTGTGTTTAATTTAGGTTCATTTTGTAATTGTGTTCAAGTTTAAACTAAGAAGAAACGAAAAAAAAACACAGAACTGGTCCATTGAGTATCATATGGTGTATAAGTGATAAAAATGCTCACTTATATATTTAATTTCAAGTATAAAAATGCTCACTTATATATTTAATTTCATAATTTTTACAATTTATTTGCTATTTATTTCACTAACGTACATAATGTAAGGGGCAAATTTGGTCATTTTGACAACCTGCTTTGTTATTTTTGCACAGAACAATGTGCCAACTCCAAGTTGAGTGTCTTTATTATTAGTTGTATATTATCTTATTAAAATAGTAGATATAATTATTATGGTTTGTGGAATCCGCGTCAGTTATATTCTGTGGTAGGAATTCAATTCTGACTGATCTTTGAATTTGTGCTTAAGCTTTGCAAGTAAAATTTGCGAGTTTTTGCTAAAATTGAAAAGACTAGGTAAACTCTTACAATTTTTTTATAAGCTTGGCCTCCATTCCCTGCGCCAGTGCCACTGGTATCTCGTGTCATCTATATTTCAAACAAATAAATCTGGACATTATATTTTTTGGCAAATGATGTTCTCACTTTGCTCAGTATCTGAAGCTCGTATGGTTTCTGATGTTTTAGGTACATTCAGAGCACCTGTGCTGCATCCAGCGAGGGGTTGTATGAGGGTCTTGATTAGCTCTCTAACAACATTGTGAACAAGGTTATTATCAATGTTCTTTAATTCTATTAGCATTACCATTACGCCATTATGTTTTTAAGTGATTTTGAACTTTTGTTTACAAGTCAATTGTACAAAATATTAGTTATTTCTAATTGGTCCTTGTAGTTTCGTAATTTGGCTTTTAGTTCTTGAAATTTCCAATTTGTACCAAATTGTTCCTCTGGTTTGAAGGATCAAGGACCTTTGGTGCAATTGTGTACCAAATTAGTCGTGCAAATTGACATTGGTCTGAAGTTTACAAGCCAATATTGGAACTTAAAAAATTTATGTCAAGTGCTTGTACTTAAGCCTTCTTCTGTTATGGATTTAGCCGGGTCGTAAATTTTATCTAAGTGAATTTTACGAGATGTGTAAAGTTTTCACAAGATGATGCAAGAAAATATCCAACATGTTGTCTCAATATTGTTTTCTCAAATACTCATTATTTAATATTTTGATTCTTTGTTTCATTAGATATCTGATTGCGAAGACTATCTTGAACATTCTTAAATGCTGCTTCTGATGATTGGTGCTAATGGCAAATTTCAGAATTTTGCAGCTAATTTCTTGACCGTAATTTATTATGTAAATATTGTTAATGGGTGGTCGATGTATTTTGGGCATATATTTAGAAGTTCATTTAGAACATTTCAGTACTGTTGTTGTAATGTATATTGGTACAATGTATAATAATTGTACTATATTGATTAATGTTTATTAAATGTTCTCTCTATATTTCAATGTGTTTATGTAAATCTGGTTAAATGGAAATGTAATAGTTTATTAGATTGGTATTGGGTTGGTATCGAGTTGGTACCAGAATGGTACAATGAGATAGGACTATAGAATTAGAGCATCCAAAAAGTATTAATGATGTCCCTCCAAATAATTAGGTGGGACCCACATTCATTAATCTTGCAAATACTCAGGTGGGGTCCACGTTTGTTGGCCCTTGCAAATAACTAGATGGGGCCCACATTCGCTAACCTTACAATTGCTCCGATGGGGCCCACGCTTAACATCCTTGCAAATACTCCTGTTGGATACCAACTCTAAAAGTATTTGCAAGCGTACTTTTTTGCAAGGGCGGCTCTTGCAAAAGTCTAGGGAAAAGTATTAGCAAGGGTAGTCGTTGCAAAATGACTGAAATTGAGTATTTGCATGGAGGCTTAAAGCAACGGTAGTATTTGCAACGGTAGCGCTTGCAAATGACCTTTTTTGGACTTGTAGCAACGGTAAGCCGTTGCAACAAGTCAATTCCTACCGTTGCCATTACCGGGAATTCTAGTAGTGATAGTGCACATTCAAAAAGAAATTTATTTACATTTATGCGCAGTTCACTCCCACAAAACATCAAATTACATAAAGCATCAAAATAGTAATTTCAACTAAAGATACATCCGTTATGCTTCATTATTGCTTCGAGGCTGATCCGCTACTTATCTCATATATATCCTGGAAACAATGAGAAGGATCAAAATTTACGTCAATATTGAAATTAGTATTTTGGATAAAGTGGACCACGCTCACTTGTTTTATTGAAACATAAAAATTCTTACATCTGGTACCGACTGATCTCAAAATTATGTTCTATTGAAACATAAAAATTCTTACATCTGCTACTTATCTCATCTGGTACCGACTGGTACTTGTCAACTGATCTCAAAGGAAACCCTTCCGTGAAGAAAAGTGCTGGCACATGGAAGACTTGTCCCTATATTTTAGGTATTCGCTCGAGCCTTTTGTCGCACTGATTGATTATGTGCCGAGGTGACTGTTTTCTGGATCATTAGGAGGTTTATACCAAGTGACTAGTCTGCATCATTAGGGGGGTTTAAACCATTGCTTACATTGGTACCCAATTGGCCAAAGGCGCTAAAGATTATTTGTACCCAATTGAAAAAAATTCTCCAACTATCTCTAGTATTCTATGATATCGTCAAATTTGAACCCAAAGGACAATTTAATCATCCTTATTAAATTAAATCATCTAGTAGAATAAGGAGATTCTATGATACTGTCTCTAGTAGATTTTTTTTTTCAATTGGCCAAAGGCGATCCTAAGTTCCAAATTAAAACATAGAGTCCCATTTCACGATCATCTAGAGACAGAACATTAAAGGAAATTAAAAGCTATAGAGGCAATGCCCTAGGTCGCTGGAGGTCGTACCTCTGACAATGGTGGTCGCTGGAGGTGGAGCCGACAGGAGAGGAGAGGAGCGGGAGAGCTGTCAGTGAGGATCGCCTAGGGCTGGTGACTGTCGGTTTCGCCAAGGGCTGGTTAGGCGGGGTCGCTGGTGTTGGCACCGACGAGAGAGGAGAGGAGCGCCATTTTTCACCTAGGGTTGCCTGTTGAGGTTAAGAGAGAAAGAAGAGACGGGTGGGAGTCTACTTGCGAAATGGAGGGTCCATTTCCGAAAATTTGAATTCCCAGCGACATATTTTGCCTCTCCCATCTATCAGATCTGCACAAATCTTAAAGGCGATCCAACGGCTGACAATGCAATGCACAGACCCCTCCATGCATTGCAATGTATGATAGCTTATCCCTATATATATATATATATATATCCTCTATATTATGCACCTTAAATTGAATTGGATGATAGAAAGTCGTGTGGCTGAGATTTATTGATCGAAATTCATATTGAATCTGAGTCATCTAAATAAATAATGTCTTATTTTGATTAAATACATCCTCTATATGTGTAGAAGTCTAAATTTAGTTCAAATTAGACCCGCCACATGTATAGCCACACGTATTGTCACAACTAATATTTTTGTTCTGCACCGTTGGATCTGAATTAAAAATTGTGCACATTGAATCTCAGATGCAAATTTTTTTTCGCTGGGACGCTTGTTACCCGTCCCCCTCCCCGATCCCTTCTTTCCAAAGAAAAAGAAAGAGAAAAAGAAACATAATCGCCTCAACCATCTCCACCATCTCTCTCGCTCTCTCACCTGACCCGCACCGAGCCATCTCTCCCCCTTTCACTCAGACCGATGGCCTTCCCCTCTCTTTATCTTACCCGAGCACTAAGGCGCCCGCCGTCTACGCCACCATGAACAGCCTCTACAACGTCGATGGTGGTCATCGCGCAATTGGCTTCAATTGAAACGACGGTATTAAAGACAAGGTCTCCGATCTCTTCTCTTCCTTCAATTTTTGCTACAGAATATGTGTCAGTAGAGTCGAAATAGCGAATGAACTCTTAAGAGGTGTTAGGTTTTTTGATTTGATTTCATAATCCTGGTTGTAGAAGGGAGTTGGTGTCAGAACCTGTGATTATTCAGTTTTTACTTTTTAATTTGTGCCTTTTTCATGTTAAGTCTTGTAGTTGCAATTTTTTTTCGAAGGTTTCTGAGTCACGTCTCTTAATGAATTTGAATTGAAGTGAAAACCTTAAAGTCCGAAACTACATTTTGAGTTTAGAGTAAAGATGTTGTCCCCTTGAATCTGTCCCCTATCTGTCCCCCTAACAACCTTCTTTTTTTTGTTCCCTCACGTGGTCAAAACCCATCCTCTTCACATCTACCCACGTCGACAGTTGTGATGGCGGTCGAGATCCGGTGAGGCGAGCGTGGTGCACTGTCGAGATCCGGCGAGGAGAGCATGGTGCACCGTCGAGATCCGGCGAGGAGAGTGTGGTGCACCGTCGAGATCCGGCGAGGAGAGCGTGGTGCACCGTCGAGATCCGGCGAGGAGAGCGTGGTGCACCGTCGAGATCCGGCGAGGAGAGCGTGGTGCACCGTCGAGATCCGGCGAGGAGAGCGTGGTGAATCGTCGAGATCTGACGAGGAGAGAGTGGTGCACCGTTGAGATCCGACGAGGAGAGCATGGTGCACCGTCAAGATTCGGCGGGGAGAGCGTGGTGCACCATTGGAGAGGGTCCATGGTAGCCTAGCGAAGGTTGTCACAGTGCAACATATGAATACTTCATTTGTTAGATATGAATACTTCAGTTGTTAGAGATGCATATTTCATGTTACATATGAATACTTCTTGGAAGAGGTGGGATGAGAGAGATGAATTTGACTTTGAATTTTGAATTGTATAAATTATTTCGAACATGTATGAATACTTCGTAATCGTCAGTATGAATAATTCTTTAGTTAAATATGAATACTTCATTGTTTTAGATATGCATATTAGTCTGTTGAGAATATTTCTTGGTCCCAATTTGGGCAGGTGTGAATATTATTAGTGTCAGATGTGAATATTGTTAGTGTCATGTGTGAATACTTCATTAATTAGATATGAATAGTTATATATATGAATATTTCATTTGTTAGATATTGAGTACTTCATTAGTTAGATATGAATACTTCATTTGTTAGATATGCATACTTTATGTTAGATATGAATACTTCTTGGAAAAGGTGGGTGAGAGATGAATTTGACAATGAATTTTGAATTGTATAAATTATTTTGAACATGTATGAATACTTCTTGGAAGAGGTGGGGTGAGAGAGATGAATCTGACTTTGAATTTTGAATTGTATAAATTATTTCAAACATGTATAAATACTTCGTAATTGTCACTATGAATACTTTATTTGTTTATATATGAATACTTCTTTATTTAGATATGAATAATATATAGTTTCACTGTAGTGGTTCCCAATTTTGGCAAATGTCGCTTTCAGACGATTGCGATCCCCAATCCAGGCTATCACAAGACGTCAGCGGTCCCCCTGGTCGTTACTGGTCCCCTCCAACTTGTGTTTACATATGACGAATGATTCTGATAATAAATATGAGTACTATAAATTCGTAGGTATGAATACTATACGTTTTGACTATTAATAAAATAGTATTAATCTTGCTTTTTGGTGGTAGTTAGCACGTTTTAACTATTTTTTTTGTCTTTTAGTGTGGGGGACATATAGGAGACTGAAGTAGGGGGACTGTTAGTCGATCCCTTGAGTTTAATACTAAAAGTTGAAGTTTGTATATGCAGGTATGCCCTGAAGGAACCCACTTTATGATCCCGTGGTTTGAGAGACTGATAATCTATGATGTGCGGGCCCAACCCCATCTTGTTGAGAGCACTTCTGGTAGCCGTGATCTGCAGATGGTATTTACGCTGATTTATTTCTTCTGTTATTCGATCAAAAACAATTTATAGTGGATCCTACTTTAAAAAAGGCCAAAATAACCCATTAGTGGCATGATTCTGATCCATTTGTTTTATATCAGACAGATCAGTCTGGAAAAAACAGGGTCTGGGTCGAGAATGACATTAGTTATGGACCTGTATTTACTCTTTCTAATTTACTTAATTTTCTTTTTATTAAGCGATCCTCATATTTGTAGTCTCAATTGCTTTGTTACACTAATTTTGCTGTCAATCTATTGCAAACGACTATGAAGACTGTATAGAAGGTTCTATTTAGCATGAGAACCTTAGTTTCTAAATATATGTTCAACTGGGTTAAATTACAAATTAAATTAATAGTGTTTCATTACAATTACAACTGAGATTAGATTTGATTTGTTAGAAATAAAGAAGAATTGAAAATGCTTGCCTACGTGTATGAACTTATCTTGCAATGCCCATTTTCCTTTTTTTTTTAATAGATTTAGTGATAACTAATATGTATGTTTACAAAATTAAAATAATATAAAAGCCTTTGTTCTTTGTGAGAAGTCTCAGCTAACATTAGTAGGTGAACAATCTCTTTATTAAATAAAGATCTTGTTTTCTGTAAGAGATGGTTTTTATCATTTCTCTCAATTATGAATTATCTTCATATCTTTTCTGTCAATGTAACTACAATATTTGGGACATGTCATAAGCTGAAACCACTATCACCTCAGACAAAGTCAATGTGGCGAAGAGAGATGGATTGTTTTCTCTCAATTTGTGTTTCATACTAGACCCATCTCCTACAGAACAAACTATGCCCGGAGGACATGCAAATGAAGTGAGAAAATCAGCACCAATCTCAAAGTTCCTTAAATTAACCAAAGAATTTCAATCTTCATCAGTGACACTGATATGGTGCTTTAAAATACTAAGAAAGAAAAGATAACTAAATAAAGGTAATAATTTCTAACATGCACAAGATAATTAAGTGGGTTCTTCATAATAAATCCAGAAAAAAATTCCCTTGATGTAAAAGATATGAAGTCAGAACAATCACTTCAATTTATTTTAAAAATATCCAATTTTGCAAGTGCTTATCTACCTATTTTTTTGTCCAAAATTAAAATGTGTCTTTACATATTCCCTAATGTATACAGGTAATGGCAACAAAACCAAGGATGGATATTATGATGAACCTCCCTGCACTTGAGAAACTGAAAAACATGTTACTGGTAAGGCGTCACGCTACTCCTGGAATTCTAACTATAGCCCATGAATGATATTTTCACCTAGCTTCAACAAGCATGAATGTTACTGGTAAGGTGTCACACTGCTCCTGGAATTCTAACTATAGCCTATGAAATAGATTTCCAAATCTGACCTAAACGCATGCAACATGAACCAGTTCATAAGAAAATTCCTTCTTTTGTTTGGATATTAGTGTGCATGGTGAAGTCACTCAACAACAAGTTTATGGTACTGGTATATGGTACCAGTGTATGCTGCCAGCGGTGTTGATGCAGTTTTGAGGTATGGTACAAGTGTATGCTATCAGGGGTGTAGATACAATCTGTGTTAGTTCCATTATGTTTTTTAGTTATTTCAAATTTGTACTACATTCTTATTTTATTACAAGGACAAAATGGTTACATTCAAATAAAATATGAGGATAAACCAAAAGTTACTTCACAAAATCATTCTTTCCTTGTATGGTTGTGGAGCAAGTAACTCTATTTAAGGAGCGTTGAATCAATTGAGGATTCTAATCCTAATTGTATAATGTTATCTCCACAAGACTACTTAAACCAGTCTGTGGTTCTTCCATTTCAGTCTCGCGGTGAGACTTTCGCAATAACACGTGTGGACATATCTGTGTCAATCAGCAATTCAACATACTTCAGTCCAGGGATTATTTCTGATGAATGGTTTGTTTGGTGCATTTTATTATTGCTTTTAAGAATCAATAGTATTTATTTTGGTTGTGGGGGTGCAGGAGCGCGCTGACATCAAAGCTTTGGTCAGATGGTGCGTATTATGCTGAAATTTTTATTAATAGGAAATTAATTAAATAAATATTCAAAATGAAGAATGCTTTTGCATTTTTTCGAGATATAGGGAAAGCATGATAGTTAAGCACGTCCTCTGGCCGTTATAGACTATTACGGTCAGGATTAGCACTAATCACCGCACTTCTTAAAAAAAAAAAAAATTCCTGGCCGTGATTATCAAATCCATTGCAATATTTGACCGTGTAGAATGAGATCTGAGTTTGTCCATTTTAATATGGCATGATGCATGCCTGGCCGTGATTGATAATCACGGCCAGGAATTTTTTTTTTAAGTGCGGTGATTAGTGCTAATCTTGGGCGTGATAGTCTATAACGGCCAGAGGACGTGATTAACTATCACATTTTTTGTATATCTCGAAAAAACACAAAAACGTTATCTAATCTCGATATTTAATTATTATATTTCCTATTAATAAAAATTTCGGGCGTTTTATGGGCTTACTGCACAACTTACGATGGTTTCTACAGGACAAAGGTTTGACCTGATTTTGGTATTGTGCTTATTGTATGTTGTGAATTGAGTGTGTGTGTGTGTGTGTGTGTATTTATACGTGTGTTTTGAACAGAATGAAGAATGTGATCTTATTGATATCCAGATAATTTCATTGGGTTTATTTTTTAATTTAAATATGCTATTTGCATCAGAATTTTTTTTCTTTTATAATATATTCCCGTTGCAACGCACGGGCACGATACTAGTATATATATCCAATCCGTATATATATCTGAAAAAAATATGTTATTCACCATTATAATTAGATAAATATCCAATCCGTATATATATCTGAAAAAATAAAAATAAATAAGGTTATGATTTTATCACTATTTAATTTGTGTTTGATCCACTTTCATCATTATGAGTGATTCAGTTCCTTTATGCAACGCTACAAGTCTTAGGTTTGCCACAAAATAATTCTGAAAATTTAAAAGATTTGGAACATTGTTTCATCATCTTCATGCATTGATGCTAAAGGAAGTGTAGCAACCTAGCAATAATTTGATTCCTTTAATTTTGTATTTTATGTGGTCAAATTTGAAGACTTGTAATTATTGATAAAAACCAGGTAAACATTGAAAATTAGTTCAAATCTCACATAATATATCTGTCATTGAATGTCAGAATTGTTTTGTTAATAGCTAATTAGGTAAGGGGTATGGAGTTATATAGCTAAATAGTTAGTAGTTTGTAATTATCCTATTCCAGTTTGTTTCCTCACACCAGGTCTCCCTCCCCTCACCAGATTTCCTTTACTCATTATATTATTTACTCTCATGAGCCCCTTCTCCAACGAAGCCTTCAATTCCATAACCCGAATCCCCAATCTCTTGCATTTCTTTTGTCAAACACAAAACCTAGCAAAAATTGTAGTTACTGGGGTTTAGTATTCATTGCTTGCTATAGTTCTATGCCGTATTTTCGTTCTTTTTGTCAAGGAGGTTCGTTACCTTCTTTTTGTAGTTACTGAGGTTATTAGTTACCTGATAGAGAGAATTTTCTGCAGAGGAGAGTGCGAAATCTGCAGAGGCGAGTGTGACGGTTACGATCCGCACCTCATTCCATCCCAAAGTTCAATGGTGGCGGAGGCGGAGAGCCGGAGAGCCGGAGACAAGTGAGGAGAAAAATTCGTAATGGGCTTGTAGGGACTATACAATTTGTGTCCATACATACAAGGCCCATGGCCTCTAGACTCATTAATTTTAAATTTTATAAATTACTATGCAACTATGGAAATGCAATTCTGAAACATAATGATTTCAACGATTTGTTTTCAACTCTGATTTGGAAGTTAGAACGACAAAGAAATAAGATCCAGACTGCAAAAAGCCCATGCAGTGTTGTTTCTGTGTAAGCGGGCCTAAAATGGCCCAACTGTTGACTGTATCTATTGTAAATTTAATTTGTTGATACGCCATTTGGTGTATGGTATACGCATCTCACGACTAGCTGTATTTTCTTATGTATAATGTAGATGAGAAATTTGAATACGGAAAGAATATTTTTCTCTTATTAATACTTCGTAATTGGTCTCACTACATATATATTACAGTATTCCATTTATGGTTCTCAATCTGTACATATAGTAGCTGCCATCCAGCTTCTCAAATCAAAACACCTATCCAGCTAGTTAATTTAATGATAACCGGAATAGGATTTTACGTCTTCAATACTCCCCCTCAAGTTGGAGCATGAGGATTTGCAATGCCCAACTTGCTTGACAACATGGCAAAACAGTCTTGGCCAAGTGGTTTAATTAGTAAATATGTCAAGCCTTTAATTAAGTTGTATTTTCCAAGAATTTCGCTTACCCAAAATGAATGCTTCAAGCCTTTAAATGGATCGGGTCAGTACTGAGGTGAACTTCTTGTGTGGAGAATTCTATTCATTATTGTATAAAAAAATGGAGAGAGTGGAGAGACTTCCAATTCAATCTTAGAGATCTATTGTCAACACTCAACAGTTAATGATGGGCACAATGCATTTGACCAGTAATTAGCTACTGATATGAAAATTGGATGTTTTATTCATGAAACTTAATTATAAACATATTTGCCAAATTTTTAAGAGGAGAAATTTAAATTTCAATAATTAATATTTTGAAATTTAAACAATGAAAAATTTGAATTGAGTTCTTGTTGATTTTTATTTTTATTTTTTTTAGCCGATGGTGAGTAGGAGGATTGAATTTGGATTTCAGTGTTTTTTCGTAATGGGCTTACGGGCAAGGCCTATGGGCTATCAGGCCCCTTAAGCTTCTAAAACAGTTCGCCTCTTTTCTCAACAAATTAATTTTTTTTTAACTATCTTTTCAAAATCCACAAGTCTGACTACCAGACTAATGTTAGGATGTCACTGTTCAAACTATCAAAATCACTGCTAATTATGACTTTAATTTCAAAATCAACCATCAATCCCCATCCGTCTCTATCAATTATTTGTTTGAACTTTAATTACTAATTAATTCTTTAATTGGTTACATTTTCGGCTTCAATTCTACATTGTCTTGAATCGTTGAATGCCAAGATTTGGGAGTAATTTGAAGTCATTTTTGACCTAGCTATTATTGGAAGATGTGCATATGCAACTTCACTATTTATTCCTCAAGACATCTAATGCCTCCTTAATTAGGTCTCACTGTGGTTTACAATTACAGCTTAATTTCGCACCTATTATTTTGGAGTGCTGATATTACCACCAAAAATATTTATTATTGACACAACAATTGTACTTTCTCTGACAATATAACATTTATTATAAGAACCTGACACATCATAAAGACACATGCATAGTCTCTATGAGAAATCACAAGTTCAAAATTCTGATTAGAGAAATTATTTATTGTAATAACAAGAGTATTAAATAGTTGAATGGCTTGATCTCCAACCTTTGCTCAACAAATATTACATTCATTATAAACCAAAACATTTCTTAGAAAAAGTTTCTCAATTTCCTTAAAAGCCAATTGTATAGAATTATTTTTATGTATCTCAATTTCCTTTTAGTAGAATTTTTCTTTTTACTATTGTAAGTAAATTGTATAGAATATTTAAATTTTTGAATATGCTACAACTAAATTGTATAGAAATTTCTGATATTTCTCAATTGTATAAAAACTAAAACATATATGGAAAGAGAAGTTTTACTATTTTTAGTATTTTGTTTGCTATATTTTAGATTTTTGAAAAATGGCTTATATTTTATATACAAACAATTATGATATATATTATTTATAACAATTTTTCAAAATCTGGAAAATATTAAAATAAATTAGCGAATATTAAAATTTGATTTTCTCTAAAAATTTAAATCTAGATTAAATTAAATCATTTGAACCGATAGTAAAGTCTGCTTGATTTTAATATCTTACTAAATTTTTTCGTATATAGTTGTAGTATATGTTTAGATTCAATGCACTAAGTCTTTTATTATTATTATTATTAGTAGTATTTCTTTGAATACACTACTTAATTTTAGTTTGAATTCTACGTGGCCTAGAGTCTAGACCTATATATTCAAATGCCACACGGTTTGGTGAAGAGTTAGAGTTGTTGAAATGCCACACGGTTTGTAAAAAAATATGTACAGAGCAGGTTGACTTATCAATTTACAAATAATACTTAATTAGCAGTTAGTACTTGTCTTTACTGATTTTAAACCTTTGAGGATTTTTAATTTCTTTGTAGCCTTTCACCTAACTAATATCTCACTTGATTCTTACTTTAAATTCAAAAAAAAAAAAAACGAATACTATGTTTTTTTTCAGAATAAAAGCTGTAAACTCTTTAATTACATACAAAATACAAACACTAGTAGATTTAAATAGAAACAATTAGCATATAAGTATAAATAAATAAGGTTGGCCGGGTTATTGTATTTCATGAAGTAAATGACATATTTTACTTCACGTCCATATTTTGTAATTTAAAGTTCAAACAGTTGATCCAAACTGTACCCTTCAAAATAAACTTCATATGAAATTGTGTTTTTACATTTTTTTTTAATTTTTTTACTGTTTTTTAGAATTTTTTTAAATGGTTATTTTTTATGATCCAGAATTTTCTAAAAAACAACAATTTTAGTCAACCAAAAGTTCTTAGATGACAGATCATGATAGAACTAAAAATAAGTTGCAAAAATATTTTCATTTAAAAAATTAATAATTTGTTTTGGACATTTTAGTCAGCCATCCAATATATTTTTTTTTCACAACTTCCACGAACTTCATTCAGCTTGAAATTTAATTTATTGATGTCCACTTCACAATGATGTCGCTGCGCAAATATTTCAAACATTGATGCAGAAATAAAAAATAAAAAAGAAGATCATTGTCAGGAATAGTTTCTTGTGGTGGGAGGAAGTCCTCTCAGAAGTACGTGGAGCAGAATCTTTTATTCTTTTTTTAGAAAATTAAGCTGAAAAGCAGGAACATGCATGTGCTTTTTTTTTTTTTTTTTTCTAACCGTTTATATATATATATTTTTTTTATGTGCAAATCTTGACAAAGATCAAAAGCTGTACTAGGCCATTTAGATTTGATGAATACTGCTTTAACATATGTGTGTGCTCGTTTCAACATCCATTCAGATCAAGCACACATACATCCAGGAACGTAACTATGCTATGGAAAAAGGTGGCTAGGCCTCCTATCAACACAAAATTCTGCATTTTGACCTTTAAAATTTTAATTTTTACAAAAAATATTATTATTAGACTCACTCATAAAATAAAATAAAATTACATAATACTTATTTATCTAGTGTTCTCTATCTTAATTTTCTGATTCTAGTTCTAGCTCGATTTTAAGGGTAAATGGATTCAACTAGAACGGTTGGTTACAGGGCCGGCTCTGATGCAGGGCACTTAGGGCTACCGCTCCAAGCCCCAAGATCCAAGGTGCCCCAAAAAAAAAAAGAATTTGTATATATATAAAAAATAATCTATATATATATTAAAAATAAATAAAATATTAGAGCTCAAATTTTGTATATTTAAAGAGTCCAATTTTCTATAAATAGGTATTATCTTTTGGCATATCAATAAAAATGAGACCAGCTAATACGCTTCCATAAGCACTTCAACACCATATGTTTATAAGTTATTTTTGCATTTAAAAAGTCCAAATAGTTGATCCAAACCGTTCAACATAATAATATCCATATTAAAACATGCATGGAGTCTAAATTTTAGACTTTTTTTGAATTTTTTTTTCACTATTTTTTAAGGTAGGTAGAAAATCATTATTTTTTATGGTCCAAATTTTCTGAATTAAAGGATTTTCTACCTATCTTAAAAAAGTTTAATAAAAAATTCAAAAAAATGGAAAAATAACTTATAATTAAACAAATGATGTTGAAGTATTTTTGAAGTAATGAGGAACACACTGATACTTCAAAGATGTATTTTTTTTTTTAATTACAGCCCGTAGGCAAACTCATACATTCCTCTCCTGCTTTAAGCAAAAATCGAACCCATGTTCTCTGTAGGAGAACTTGATGTCATGATCATTTGCTCTATGCAGTGGTGACAAAGATGTATAATTGCTGTAAGAGAAGCTAGTTATTGATGTAACTTTTTTTTTTTAATAGACATATAGTAGTGAATCGTTTATTATATAACAAAAGGATATTAATTAGTCCAAATTCATTAATTTCTTCTCAATCAATTAATTAAGTTATACAAGTTTCATATAGTAATTTTGCACCTATATTCTGCACTCGTTATATCCATTTTAAAATATCTATACTTAACATTTAAATTATATATATCCAAATTCGTAAATATTTTAATCTAGTATACAAAGTCTTTATAATAGTGTTTTTTTGTGAATGATCACAAGTAAATTTTAAGTTACTAGTAATGTAAGTTATAAACGTATATTTTATAAACGTGTTTCACAAAAAGTATAAATACATTTTGAGTGCAAGGGGTGCAGATAAAATATGTCATTATCACTCTATTAATTAATATTCACTTTTTTTTTGGTTTGACTTTGGCAAAGTCATATTAAGGTATATATACATATGCTCTCTAAAAACACTATAAAAGAAGCAACATTGGAGGAACATACTGTACTCTAGCTATAAGCCTGATACTAAAAATGGAGAGACCAATCAAGCTAATGGTTTTCTTCTATGTTACCTTGTTTTCAGTTGTTACAGCTCAACCTTCGAACAACCTCACATCAGCTCAATTTCATGTCGGAGTTATACTTGATTATTCAACCCTTGTAGGCAAAATTGGCCAAACAAGCATTGCAATGGCTGTAGAAGATTTCTACACGATGCATGAGAATTACAGAACCAGGCTTATGCTACATGGGAGAGATGCGAACAGCGACGACCTTCAAGCTTCATCAGCAGGTGTTAAAACATTTATTGATACTTTTTAGTTCTACTATTAATTATTGTAGAAATAAATAAACCGGTTTTTTAAGTGAATTTGTTCTTAATTAAACTGGTTCACGTCAAGGGTGCAAACGGATCGGATAGTGGTAAATCATATCCGTATCCGCTTTTATTTTCGGATACGGATACGGATCGGATATCGGATATCCGTAGATATATACATATATATTTCCATAATATATATTAAATTATATGGTATATATTTATTATTCGGATATGGATAATTAAAATTCAAAATTATATCTGTATCAGTATCTGCACGGATATTCGGATATCGAATATCCGTATCAAAATTTCGGATATGGATTCGGATACGGCCGGATATTATCCAATCCGTTTGCACCCCTAGTTCATGTTGTGGATGAGTATTTAGTTGTTTATTTTTGTTTTCGATGAGTACTATTTGATGAAACAGTATATAGTTGGATGTAATTTACTTTTGTACATCTCAATAGCCTCTACTGAGTATCCAAAAAAAAAGACAAAAAGTATATTTACACTTTTAAGGATGCTCCTCTGTTTTCAAACCATTCCAATTTACAAATCTCAGTCTTCCAATTTATTTTCTAAATGTTTTCAAACCATTTTTTTGGGCCCCAGGGACTATGTATCCTTTATATTGTAGTTATTGGAGTGGAAAAAACGTGCCGTGCGTGCCGTGACTAAAATATTAAGGGGTGGTCACGGCACACGAATGGTCATGCCATGTCCAAACGTACCATGACCAAACATGCTTCGTGTAACTCGCATGACTATTTAATCATAATTTAAGTTAGTTAATTCAAGAGTCACCATTTAATTAATATCTAATGATCCTAATTACACGTGACTCGCGTGACTACGTGTCGTGCCGTGCCATGACTAGATTTTTCACATGACATGCTGTGCCAAAGTTTCAAAGAATAGTCACGGCATGTAACTAATACACGTGATGTGCCATACCATGACAGAGCCCGCTCTACCATGCCATTTTTCCCACTCTAGTAGTTATAGTTATCTTAAGACGTAACCATAAGAATCAAGGAAATTTAGTTTACTGTCTTTCTTTGTCACTTGCTGTCTTCCTTCTCTTCTAGCCGACAAAACCCTAACACTAAACATTGTTGAATTAATTTCCCTCAAATTAAGGAGCGCACAAGTGACAGTCTTAGGTGGCAGTGGGCCCCTCTCCAAATTGTAAGGAATTTATTAAAGAGCACCTAACATGTCTATGGAGTATGACTGGACCAGATAAAATTAATAAAAAAATGCAGAACATAAAGAAAATTGAACAAATATATGAAATAAAATATGGATCATATGTAAAATTTAATGAAAAAAGGCAAAATAACCTGTGTAGCTAATAATAAAACACTAAACTACTATGGTAATAATAAATAGTGACTCTAGTGGTCCCTTATAGAAGTCTTTGCGGTATTCTTATATACGAATTTAAAATTAATTAATATGCCTAATTATATAATTATTTTTGTCTTAGACTCATTCAAGGCTCTCTCTATAAATATATCCTTGGGTTTTGGTTGGCATCGAGGAATTGACCTTTGAATCTTCATTAATTGTTAGTCGCTACCTGGTTTTCAAAAAAGAAAAAGAAAAAAAAAAGAATCTTCATTAATTGTACATACATATCATGTGCGCAACATAGGGATGTAAACCGATCGGATATTATCCGATTTCGTCCGGATCTGAATCCAAAAAATTACTTAAATTATCTGATCCGTATTCATATTTATATCCGAAAAATTACTTAAATTATCTGATCCGTATTCATATTCATATCCGAAAAATTATAATGGATAAGGATACAGTTTGACCACTATTTAATCCGTATCCGACCATTTACACCATGTAGAAAATGAAAATCTTCATGTAAATTTTCTCTAAGTCGACAAGCTAACATGTACTCCATGTAGCTAACTTAAGAGTAATTATAGTGGAATCACAGTGGATACAACACTAGGAGATGAATTCTTTCTAAAGGCAAAGTAGTTTAGGTTGTTTTTCCCTTTCAGTAACTTTTACATTCCTGTTTTTTTCCGTTAGGCCCACTGGAGGCTGTTTTTTATTAGTACGATTTAAACTGTAATTCTGAACAATTTCAATTCAATCAAAGATGCCTAAGGGCTTCTTTAAAAAAAAACTTAAAGAGTAATTAATATTGCATAAGTAGTGAATGCCAAGGAATGAGCCAATCGGTCCATTTATTACATAGCACAGCTAACATTTTAAAGAAAAAATAAAAATAAAGCAAAATTTACTTGGAGCAATCGGCGTTTCATACAGATTGAACCCAATGCCGGCAGACTAGTACCTTGTACCCGCCCACTTCACCCACGCACACACTTCCCATAGTTGAAGGAATTGCTGAAGGGTGACGAGTTCTTGACCTGCTAGCTCGTTCTATTTCTTTTTGTTAGGGATTTCATCAGCTAGGTTTCAACAGTAAAGAAGAAGAGAATAGAGTGACAATAAAAAAAAATGCAATAAATTAAAATTTATTTAATTTCTCTCTTACCAAGGGTTCAAAATTACATACTACATATAAAAATAAAAATAAATAAAACATAATAATAATTTTCTTTTACTTTGCAAATTTTATTCTCTATCTTTAGCTTGAAGAAATATCACATCAATTCACTTATGTGGCATTTGTTAGTTCATTCATACCAGTTATCCACACTTTGTTCATCCTAAAACCTATCCTTGATCATCTACATGCAGCACTAGACTTGCTACAGAACATGAACACTGAAGCCATCATAGGACCTCAGAGATCCTCTCAAGCTGTCATGATATCCAAAATTGGTAACAAAACACAGGTGCCGGTTATTTCATTCTCAGCAACAAGCCCCACCCTTTCCTCCATGCATTTGCCATATTTTATAAGAACAACAATAAATGATGCTGCTGAAGTGCGTGCAATTACTGCGCTCATCAAATCCTATGGATGGCGAGAGGTAGTTCCAATCTATGAAGATACTGATTTCGGAAGGGGTATAATACCCTTCCTTGCCGATGCACTCCAAGAGATTGATGTCCGAATTCCATATCGCAGCATAATAAACGAATTATCAACTGATGGCCAAATCCAAGAAGAGCTCTACAAGTTACAGACTATGCAAACAAGGGTGTTTGTCACACACATGACGCCTTCCAAGGGCGCTACACTATTTTTAAAGGCCAGAGAACTAGGGATGATGGAGCAAGTATATGTATGGATCATGACGAATGGATTGGTGAATGTCATTGAATGTTTCAATCGAAATGTAGTCACTGCAATGAGTGGAGCTCTTGGGGTACGACCTTATGTACCCAAGACAGTGAAGTTGGAGAACTTTGCAACTAGGTGGAGAAAGAGATTCCAAGAAGACAACCCCAAGGATGAACCCTGCGAAGTTACTATGTCTGCCATTTGGGCCTACGACACAGTTAACGCACTGGCAATGGCAGTAGAAAAGGTTGGGGTTCAAAGTACGAAACTTGAAGAGAACTTTACGAGTTGTGTGCACTTGCCTGTCTTCTCTAATGGACCACAACTTCTCAAGGCAATTTCCAACACCAAGTTTCAAGGCTTGAATGGCAATTTTGAATTGAGAGATGGGCAGTTGCAGTACTCTACGTTTGAAATAATAAATGTGGTTGGAACAGGGATAAGGGGTATTGGGTATTGGAGAGAAAAACAAGGACTATCAAGAAGTGTAGATGCAAACTATAATAAGACTTACTCAACTTCATCACTAGATTTGAACCCCGTCATTTGGCCAGGGGAATCAATGAGAGTGCCGAAGGGTTGGGAGATCCCGGTCAGCGGGAGAAAACTGAGTGTAGGAGTGAGAATGAATCCGACACCTGAATTCACGAACGTGGAGATAGATCCTGTGACAAATGCCATAATAGCAAGTGGGTATGCTATCGATGTGTTTGAGGAAGCAATAAAGAGATTGCCTTATGCAGTCCCATTTGAGTACAAACTTTATGGAGGGACTAACCAGATCAGCTCACAGATGTTGACTTGTGACGAATTCGTGTATCAAGTTTATCTTGGGGTAAGTATCTCTTTATGGAACATGTATAGTTCCATTCCCTTCTCTTGTATATGTATATATATAAAAGAAGAATGATGCTATGGTAATATGCATATTACGGATTGATCCATGTATGGCTCTATATTTTGATTTTCATATACTAATTTTTTAGACAGGTAGAAAATCAAATATCTATATGGTGCAGAACTTTTTACATCAACTAATTTTCTACATATCTAAAAAAGTAGTAAAAAATTTCCAAAAAAATGTAAAATTTGGTCTCCAAATACATATTAATATGGAGAACAAGATGAACGGTTTAGATCGACCGTTAGGATTTTGAAAACTCGAATATTGAGCTATAGCACCGTAGCCCTCTATGCAACCCATAGCACCGTAGCCTTACCCATATATATACTTGTATTTCTTCTTTTTACTTTCTGAACTCCCATAATTGATCAATCAATCCCATGAATACATAAACAATCTTCTGATTAAAGATTATATTGCTTGCAGAACTATGATGTGGTGATAGGGGACGTTACAATAAGATACAACCGTGCACGCTATGTTGATTTTTCAGTATCATACACCGAGTCGGGAGTAGGAATGATTGTGCCGATTAAGGAAACTGTGAATAGAAACACATTAATTTTCTTGAAGCCATTAACTGCAGACCTATGGCTAGTGAGCATTGTGTTTATAATCTACACAGGCATTGCCATATTGATTTTGGAGCCAAAGATGAGAGCTTCACTCAGGGGTCCATTATCTATGCATCTCCATACCATAGTGCATCTATCCTTGTTTGCATATCGTAAGTAAAAACTCTTTTAATCCAAGAATGATCTCTGGATACCTTAAGGTTTTTCTTTTAATCCAAGAATGTCTTTTAAATATTATTAGCTATTACAGTTTAAAGATCTATCACTCTTTATTTACAAACTAATAATTTAGCTAATAAATTGCAGAAGAGAAACTAGAGAGCATCCTATCGAAGATAGTTGTTATCGTATGGTTCTGTGTTCTCCTTGTATTAACATCGAGTTACACAGCTAGTCTAGCCTCAATGCTTACAGTCCAACAGATTCAACCAAAAATAACTGACATCCATGATCTGATAAACAAGGGTGACTATATTGGATATAAGAAGGGTTCATTTATGGAGGGTTTGCTTCAACAGATCGGTTTCGACGAATCAAAGATGAGAGGTTACTACTTCCCCGAGGAATTTATTGAGGCACTCAACAAAGGAAGTGCTAACGGTGGAGTGTCTGCAATAGTTCATTCAATACCTTACATCAAGTTGTTCCTTGCCAAGTATTGTGATTCTTACACAATGGTTGCACCTATTTATAAGACTGCAGGATATGGATTTGTAAGTATACCATTTCTTATGTAAATTTATATGCTACAAACTAATTATAATGGCATACTTACACAAGCAATAACTTGTAAACAATGAAACTCTTTATACCTGATAAACATGACAATTTTCTCAGCAAACAATGTAAGATTCTTCACAATCTTTAATTAAATATGGAAGAACTCACAACTAAGAAAAGAAAAGAGCAGAAGAGAGAAAGGAAGCATTTTACATTTTAAATTGTTAATTCTAAGATCAAGTACGGATACCAGTTTCATCTTACTAATTTCTAGTTCTACATAGGCGTTCGCCAAGGGTTCTCCACTAGTCCCAGACATAACCCATGCAATTCTAAACATTACTGATGGAGACGACATAATACGAATTGAGAAGAAATGGATTGGAGACAAGAACTGTCAGAACACAGCTGGCAGCATCATCGTTGACTCCAACAGCCTAAGCTTTTACAGCTTCTGGGGACTTTTTCTCATCACAGGAGTTGTCACTACCATCTCCCTACTAACATTTGCAATCATGTCATTTTGCAAGAAACAGCGAAAGATGATCAGCATTACGAGCCTTGAAAGGAGCCCTGACGAGACAAATGACAATGGAACCTTGTCTACTATAAGCCAAGAGGAATACCAACATTTTTGGCCCATCATCAGATGAGCACAACACTGATCCTTTGCCATAGATGCCATAGATTGATCGCCAATAAGAAAACATCATGATTCATGGGATTCATGTCAAGAGATCATAAGAAGTATACATTACAATTAATCAGTTGAAGTTGTGGGCTTTTTATTTTAGTTAATAATTATAGGTAGGTAATGAGCATAGTGGACGTAATCAGGTAAGACGAGGTAGCTGGTAAGTTTGTAATTTCAAAAGTAAGCTGCTCAACTATATCCAGTTTTTATAAGATTATCTTGAGTGGTATTAACTTTCAAGTCTATTTAAACTTGATAACTCGGAGAATTGTGACAATTTTTTAGGATCAAAGAAATAACCAGAGATTGCTAACATTTCTTTTTCTTTTTCATTTACAGACTTCAAAATTAATTGCACCAAAACCCTTGTTCATTTAATTAATCCATAACTAAACCAATAAAAAATTAGCCACATTTTGTCTCAGTGCAATGAGGGTATGTTACCAAAACAAAGGAGTTGGATAATTTCACAAGCAGATGGAAAACTAGATTTCAAGAAGATTGTCCCTATGAAATACCTTATGAACCTAGCATCTGTGCTTTACGGGCTGAAATGCCATCCACACACTAGCCATGGAAGTCTAAAAACTTCAAAAATGCAAAATCCTCCAAGATATCTGATTCCTCGGATGTTTCCAATGGACCCCAGCTTCTCGAGGCATTCTCCAAAATCTCATTTCAAGGCTTGAGTGGCAACTTTGTTTTAATAAAAATGGACAATTGCAATACTCAGCCTTCGAAATAATAAATTTGGCAGGTCATGAGGTCAAGGAACTTTATGGGTTTGGGTTAAAGTAGGACGCCAAATCAACTTGAGCACGTTATAAAGCCACGGAAGTGGGTAAGTATTTACCTTAGGATAACACCACCTTAATTGTTACAATTCAAATATTAGGAAAATAAGTAAATAAGTATAATTAAGTTATTACGATGAATCCATAATCCTATAATTCATCGCATAGCATTTTTATTATCAACTACATTCACATAATATAACTTGTATTTTAGGATTCAACCCTCATTTGCATAATTCAACCAACATTTGCATAATTCATCCTACATTCTTTAGGATTCAGCCAGCATTTCTTGAATACACCCAAAATGTTTGGTCTATATTAATGACAGGTTAACCAATACTTCCAATACCTCTCTATCGTTCGACAACCCGTAGTACTATGAGGTACGGTTGTGTGCTAGCGACCAAACTGTGTTTAGAACTAAAGCTTATTTTGTTAAGCTACCAATCGTACATCAATACCAGTAAAGGCATGGCTGTTATTGTTGTGCTATTTCGACAATCTTCCCAACCAACAAGTGAGGCCAGTAGAAACAAAGGCTACACATGAGTTTCCATTAGTCGTGAGATGCTCTTCCCTTGGGCTGCTTCACTACGCCTCTAGTGATTAATTATATCTTAGATCTAATTTAAATTACTCATGGATATTGGTCCGAATAGTGATTAAATTTAGAAATTTAGAACCCTAGAACCTACCCGATTTCCGAACATTATTAGCACTTAAAACCTGAAAATATGTCAAACAACTGATAGCAGTGCAAATAAAAGAATATAATCAATAATACACAACAACCACTTTTCCTATTTAATCATCTCATGATGCCAAGAAACCATACCTGTTTGTTGAGAAATCAAAGCAGTTTTTTCATCAATATTATCATTACCACTATTCATCATATTTTTCAATGTGAGGTGAGCTTGCGTGCTTTGACGAACTGACCTTATCTCTGGGTTAGAACCACGTTTTGTAGGCTCTAAAACTCTTCTAAAGAGCAATGTAGCACTTCATTGTCCTGAAATATAAAATGAAGGGGGAATTTCATATATGCCCCTCAAAAACTTCAATATTACATATTTCTCCCTCAAAATTTTGTAATATCATATTTACCCTTCAAAATATTAGAAACTCACATATTTACCCAAAAACAATAAAATAATAAAATTTAACACTTAAAATTTAATAAACAATATTTATTAATCAAACATGACTATTATACTTATACCCCTCCCTTCTTTCTCCCCATTCTCTCTGTGTTTCCCTGTGCCATTCTCTCTGTGCATGAAATGTGAGGATTAAAATCCATCAAATCATATCCAATGCAAGTAGTCATGTTTGGAGAGAATTGTTTTCAATAGGCACAAAAGGAACCCGCGATTTAGATGTGGGTCTTGCTTCGAGGAAATTGGTCTCAATTTTCCAAAAGAAAAACATAATTTTAATGAAAATC
The DNA here is from genome assembly GCA_964058875.1 of Carex rostrata. Taxonomy (NCBI): domain Eukaryota; kingdom Viridiplantae; phylum Streptophyta; class Magnoliopsida; order Poales; family Cyperaceae; genus Carex; species Carex rostrata. The sequence continues at coordinate 835,903 of CAXKVT010000541.1, forward strand.
GTTTGATTGGGTTCTCTAAAAGTTGAAATTATGGGAGCTCGAATAAATTTTCATGGGAAATGGTCTATTATAAGGACGTCAATCCAGTTTCTCTCTCTACAAGCCATGACTTTGAGGAGAGAGAATATCGCTACGGGTCAGTAAATGAAACATCGGAAGATGCTGGAGAGAAAAACATGGTTGAAGACTTGGAAAAAATGAAACTGAGAGTTGCATTGAAGATATCAAAAAGACAGTTGAGATTTACCAGTTGGCGGATGCACCACATGAAAATTTTGATGTTACTCCAGTTAATGAAGAAATTGAGATGAAGGCTGAAATGGATAGGTCCATTGAACCTATTGAGATTGAAGTCAAGGATGATTTTGAGATGTCGACTGCACATGGAGAGGAGAACTTGATTAATACATCTCTAAATGAAAGCATAGGAAACATGGAAGAAATAGAGATGCCCCTTGAAGATGCCCATTCTCTCTGCTGATAGCAGAGAATTGGAGAGGGCATAGGGAGGCACAAAAAAAGGGGGGAGAAAGAAGAAAGGGGTATAATAGTCATGTTTGATTAATAAATATTGCTTATTATATTTTAAATGTTAAATTTTATTATGTAATTGTTTTTGGGTAAATATGTGAGTTTTTAATATATTGAAGGGTAAATATGATATTACAAAATTTTGAGGGGGAGATACATAATATTAAAAATTTTGAGGGGGATACATGAAATCCCCCCTAAAATGAAATAAGAAATTAAAATTGAGGTCGACATAGAACAGTTCTGAAACCCTAGCTAGCACAAGCACCAAAGCATTGCTTAATTGCACATTTGAGGATGATGAAGATGCTAAATTGGGTCAAGCTGAGTCAAATTGAACAGCTAAATTTCGGTTTTTCATCACAACTTTGGGAACTTTTATAACCAAATTGCAACAATTCCCAAACTGATCTCTTTTGAAATAAGAATGTGCCGTAGAGTAAAAAAAGATTTTTCATAAAGAAAATTTACCAGAGAATTCCAATTACAGCAACAAAACATAGTTGAGTCTGAGTAGCAGAACTGAGCTGTTCCAATTGAGACCTTAAAATACACCTGTTTGGATCCATCTCCACTATGTAGCATTCAGCATTTCTCAATGCCTAGCAATTCCAGTATACAGAAATTAAATCAAATTCTATCTGTTCTTCACTTATTCTAATCTAATACCAGTAAGAAAACAACTTCAAAATACCTTACATCTATATATACTGACTGAGCGCTGATGCAGCACACCTCTCAGCAGCCCCATCTCCAATGAAGCCTCAAGAGAGGCCTCCAAGTCGAATTTAAGTTGAGGAGGGGAGTTACTTGGTAGAGAGAGAATTCGCTGTAGCGGAGAGGGAAAGCTGCAGAGCAGGCAGCAGAGGCGAGTGTGGGAGTTGGGACCGCACCTTGCTCGAATTGGAATAGGTAACAGAATATTTATGTTTAGATCCGGAACGTCCAAGAAGAATTCGCACGAATATGAAAGGGAGCTTGTGCATTCCACCTCGGGCCGGATTGACCCAGATTCTGATCGAACGGATGTGATCACTTTGCTCGAGCTCCAGGTTCCATCGTATGGAGGAGAAGCGTCCACCCGTGAAGTAAGTAGTAACATCCTTTCGTAAAGGGCTTGTAGTTGTAGTATAGACAACCTGCCCATACATGCAAGGCCTATGGGCTATAAGGCCCGTTAATCTTCTAAAAGACTTTCTCTTTCCTCAACAAATTAAGGGGCTAATTCCCCGTACACGGTACACCCACTTGACTTCCAAATTCCAATGACGATGACTAATGGGCGATTGAGATATTCTGTGGCGAAATCAGCGAGTCAAATTAGTACCTCTATTGAATTTGTGCGCTCTTCTACTCTCCAACATCCGTTGCACTGCAGGCAACAATGTTAAGGCTGCAGATTTTTGTGCGGGCCAGCCAATATGAAATTTATGAAGGGTTAAGATTTCGTGCAAATATTACAAAGAATATAGGATTGACATAATATTTGAGGTGAGATGTATATGATTCTTTTAATTTTAGTGCTAAAGCACCGGATCTAAACTAAAAAAAATTTGTTCATCAAGTCATATGAATTCTGTAGGATCTGAACCGTGCCAATTAAATAGAACTAGCATATAGCCTCGCGTTGCTTCAGAAAATATTTTTGAGGTGAAAAAAATGTATATTGAAATGTTTTTATGGTAAATATGCTGTAAAAATTGTGTTAAGTGGCAAATCATGTGTTTATTTTCGTGGACGCAAATTTGAATGGTTGATAGATGTTAAATGTATATTGAAACGTTTTATGTAGATAGATAAATATATAGATAGATAAAATTAGATATGTACAACTGAAGGTGGTTAATTGCATGGATATATTACACAAACTGCATGTATATATTACATATCGAGTTTTCATTTTCATACAATAAAAATTTCATATTAGGCATAGTTGGAGCACAAACTATGTTTGGAAGAGGGATAGTATGCTTTGTGTAAGTGTGCTATCCCTTGGTAGCAATCTTCCAAACATGTTTGGTTGTCATGACAATATAAGTTAACTATTTTGCTGATGTCCATATCAATACAAAATAGTATGTACAACTAAACAAAATATGGTAGCATTTCTTTCAAGGCTGAGGGTAGTTATTCCAGCTTCTCCTTTGCTTTGCTGCTGCCTTCACCACTGTTTAAAATGAGAAATTGCATAGTTTATGAGATGCTAGTTGTATTCATAGTTTTAAGTGCTATTGAAATCAACTAATTGTTATTTTAAGGTAGAAATCAGCCCTTGGTTTTTATTTGGTTTATCTATTTAATTGTTAGTATTATTGAGAAGGCATAACTGTTGCTTAAATTTACAAAAAATATTTGTAATTTGTAATGCATGATGTACAATATTGCCAATTCATAAATGCCAATAACAGATAATACGCAATGAGTGTTGTATTATGCCAATTCGTGGATGCCGGATAGATTGCGTGCATTTCCTCTCACCGTTAGGCGTTGATCAGATTTGTTCAAATATTGCATTTGAAAATGATCGTAACCAAGATCTGATCTATGATCAATATCTTCTCGAGTGTTGTCAAAAGTGTGTGGATCCTGTTCGCAAATTCGAACGCATCTTCCCACCACAGAAAAAGATCTCTGTCGCACTCTTTTCCCTCTCCTAATTTCTGGTGACCTTATTTTGCTCTGATTGTTTCCAATCATGACCTAAATCAATACTATCTAAAATTGATGATGAACAGTGACTAATAATTGTAATACTATAATGTAAAAGAACATAGTAAACTAAGTATTCAATATTTCTATTTAGTTGAGAGAACCATCAGAAAATCATTACTAAAGAAATACAGTAGCTAAACTAACCATTGATTTGTGAACTGTGAGTGGTAAAGGAAAACTCTTTAGTAATAGATTAGTATCGTCTCTTAATTGGTACACCGTTTTCAATTGAAAATAAACCTGCAAACATAAGAAAGTCCATTATTTTGACACATGGAGGAATAAATTTATAAGAAAAAATGTTGGAAATTGAATAATGCCCAAAATTCCAAAAGAGGCAAGGCAAAATGTTAACTTTTTAATATTTTTTCTGTATAATAGAATTATATGATACATTTATATCAAAATGCTGAAAATTTAGGCATAGTATCACAGCATATTATATTTTAATCAATCAAAAATAGATTTTGAATGATGACAACAGCTAATTTTAGTGCAAATCAAAGTCGTTTTATTGGTAACATTGTTCAGGCGAACCAAAAGTTTTAGACTAAAAAGTATGTAGGAATTAAGTACATAAAAGTAACATCTCAAGGAAATTGACCTTGTTACTAATTAAGCAATTGTAGTTATGTCTAAACCTTCAAAGATAGCAGCCTCCAATCACCTGCAATTTTTTTTTTTTAAGTTTTGTGTACAATTACTAATGGAAGACACAGTTGTGTTGTACTTGTACAGTACATGGACATTTTTAGCACATTGTTGTGATGTAAAAAAAGTACACATGCAAAATTTGGAAAAAATGTCATGCAAAAATAAAGTAGATAAACTAATTGTTGGTTCGTGAACTGCAAGTGGTAATTGACAACTGTGTTGCAGCAGATTACTGTCTATTTTTTTGGTAGACCGTCGTCAATCAAAAATAAATCTGCAAACATAACAAATTACATGAGGCAAAACTAAAATGACCATGAGCATAATATCGTGACCTATAACACTCTTACCAATAGTTTGTAATTGGTGCTAATTTGATTTATCTTTTTGTTTCGTATCAATATTTAAAATTAACGATGAACATTCTAGCAATGACTAATAACTGTAATACTATATTGTAAGAGTATAGTAAACAAATTATTAAGTATGTGAGAAATGACACTCCTATATATCCATTTATCTTCTCATAAGAAAAACATACCCATCAACAATCTTTCCCTCTTGGACTGAAAAGAAGAAATTTAAATGCAAACAGAAACAATTACCTTAAAGACTGTACAAACCACAACAGAGAATTTTTCTTAAATCCCAGTAAGTAAACTGCCAAAACAAATATCAGACGCAAGAAATGAAGAAAGGATCAATTTTTTTGAACTCCATCTCTTGCTAACTAAAAAGAAATAAATACAAATAGTAGGAATAACCAGTAATGAAGCAAAGCCAACTTGTTTCTATTTATGGAGTCAATATTGCAATTGTAAATATAAAACTGAACTTGTAATTAGATAAGGACGAAAAAAAGGACAATCTGAAACCCATATATATATTAAAAAAAAATAGGTGTAACAGGTTTTAATTTTAAACTACATCTTTTGAGAAGATAAGAGCATACCTTCGACAAAATGTACCGAACTCGAGAAATATTTCTGTAGCAAAAACCTGAGCTCCAAAGTCTTGTCCCGAAGAACCTTAAATGCATAAATGACAGAATTTATAAGTCTAAAGCAGGTACAAATCTGAAATATACAACTCTGTGAAATGGTTACAAATCTAAATAAGTCCAAAGAGTGTACAAATCTGAAGCAATTCAATAACAACAACAAAATAATATGACAAATAAATTAGAAGAAAGAAGGAATAAAAGAAATAGGAAATATACAACTCTGTGAATTAGAAGTTAGAAATATAATTCTTACATATCTATGCAACAATTCAGGTACCAAATGACGTAAGCTTAGATGCCATTGCAATTAATTGGTACTTATTTCTTTGTCGTCAACAATTTTTCACTTCGACCAATCTTAGTTGTCGCTGGAAATGTGTATACTGGCAAAGATATTCGAGGAGCAATTAATTCCCTTTGCAATTTGTGTAGAGCGGCAACTAATTCCCCTTCAATCTCATGATATTCTACTATTGTGCAGCGGCAACCATTTCTAAATAAGTTTAAAGTGGGTGCTTCAATACAAAATTAATGTGACCGATCATATACCCCACAAAATTAATGTGACCGATCATATACCCCACAAAAAAAATGTGTGACAGAAGTAAGGTCACATATTTTCTCTGCTATGGCGGTGCTATGGGCATTTATTACGGAAAGTTTGAAGAAATCATCAATTTCTTCTAATAAAGAGAAAAAAAAATAATAGAAATAGAATAAATGCTATAAATAAGAAGAAACAAAAATCAACCTATAAAGATCGCAGACACCTCTGTAGACAAGCCTATTGTACTCTCTGAATTCTCTGAGTCGTGTGCAGTCCCACTGTCAATTGCGTCCTTACAATCCTTTCCTAGGGTTTCGTGATTATGGGCCGATAGAAGAGACTCCAATAGCTTAAGGAAAAACAGGCAGGGAAAAAGAATGACCGAGTTCCGAGCGAAGAAAGGAAGTTTTTATGTACGCCGATCTGCCTCGAGGAGGCGATTAAGAGGGCAAAGGAAAGTTGAAGAAGAAAAGAGGAAAAAACGAAAAAGGAGAGACGGTGAAAGAGGAAAGATATCTGGGTGAGAAAAATCTAGAGAGTGAAATTAAAAAATTATTGGGCCCCATATGTCAGCTTCACTGTAGCTATTACTGTTGTAGTACTGTAGCGGAACCCCATCAAGATTATATATATACTAGACAGGTAAGCCTCGCTTTGCTTCGGCCGGCTATTGGTGAGAGAGGAAAAAATTGTTAAAAAAAATTATATGAGAAGATTGTATATAAGAAGTTATGAACACATAACACACTACACATGTAGATGTTATATCATTTGATAAGTGTTATGTAATAGCACGTTATCCCTTTGTTAAGCTACTACAAAGCACACCTTTTTAAGCACATCGTTTTGTCCAAATAGAACTAAGTGTTCTCTGACACTAACAAAATATTGTTTACACAATCAACAAAATGCATCGAAGTTTTTGTGTAAAGAGGATGTATTTACTCTTTGTTATTTGAGTTGCTACCTTCACCACTGCAAAATTAAGAAAATATGTTATTATGTTCTATAACAATATATAAAAATGTGCATGTGCAAGAAATAAATAGTGCATGTGCATGTGCAAGTGCAAGAAATAAAAAATAAAGAATTGGTACCTGAAGCAAATCGAGGCTTACCTCTCTAGGAGTTTTTATTTTAGCTTTAAAAAGCCTCGCTTTACTTTGCTCATAACCTAAATGAATACCATGTAAAACTGATGATGAACATTGAAGCAGTGACTAATAATTGTAATCCTATACTGCAAAAGCACAGTAAAGGAACTATCCAATGTATCTACTTAAATGAGAAATCACTACAAAGTTATTTAATTAAAAAAATATAGCAGCTAAACTAACCATTGATTCGTGCGCTGCAAGCGGTAACAGACAACTCTCTTGCAGCAGATTACTTCATGTTTATTAGTAGACCACCTCGAAAATATATCTGCAAACATAACAAATTACATTATTTGATACATTGCGAGATAAATTCATACCAACAGTAATGAAAATGAATGATGCCCACAATTCAAAAAGAGGAAAGGTGAAAAGTTTTAACTTTGTTTTATCTTTACTGTGTAAGAAAGAATTATATGATTTACTCTAAAAGTGTACTATAGATTTACGATAAATGAACTAAGGTAGGATTTACTATAAAAGTGTACTACATATTTACGATAAATGAAATGTCCAAAATATGTACTGAAATTGAAAAGACTACCATAAAGTTACTAAATGAACCAGTGCAGGAATGGACCTAAGTGTATAATATAATCGTAAATATAATTGTTGAATGCAAGATATTTTCTTCTTCTTTGTCCGGTATTTATGCTATGGATATATCTCGCCTACATGCTATAATGAACTGAGACCGATCACAAATATATTTTTAGAGAATTTTTTTTTTCAAGAACAGTTTCTGAACAAATTTGAACATTATTTTTTTTATGTGTTAAATAAGTTCTACACTAAATCTATTTATATCTCACATGCTATGAACATCAGTTACTAACCTTATATGCAGCTTTCTGAGCAACTGCCTAACAAGGAACTGACACCTTCTACTATCATGTTCTTTTTTGGTCTTATTATGTTTCGGAACTGTAAGAAAAAAGTGAAACAAAACATAAATCAGAATTATTAGACTTGAAACTTTATTGAACATATTTGAGACAATGTATCACAATTTAGGTTAGTGCATGTTAATTAAAACAACACACACGAACACATCTCTCATGTCTTATTATACTATTCTAAAGAAAATGACACATTTACATGTACCTTTTTTATTTCTGTTACTTCTTATTTATAATATTTTCTTCTGTTACATCCATGTACCAATCCAGAGCAACATAATGATTTAAAGAAATTCAAATCTATTATGCTTAGGATACCATTTTTAAAGCTAAAATGAAAATTAATTATTTCAAAATACTAACAACATCCAACCGCACGTATTCCTTTAATATTGAAAAGCCTATTTAAGTAAATGTTTCTTAATATAAATCTGTTATAAGCATTTACTATGAAGAATCAGAGGAAAATAAATTTTTAGCGACATTAACCACAAAGGAGGATAAGGGAGACCACAATTTTTATTGACCATCAATTCTATAGTTTATATTACCCCCAGAGAATCATCCCAATACATTATTTGGTGGTACAGCTGGACCAACCTGGAAAAAAAAATGTAAAGAGAAGGTAATTAAAAAAAAATCAACATGGCATTGTATAAAAAAACGCAACTAACCTGATCCTCAATAACTAAGCAGCAGACAAATTATTACAGAATAACGAAATTTGGTATAATCTCAAATCCACGTGAAACCCAACTAAATTGCCAATCATATCAAGCAAAATCAATTGCAAACCAGGGGACCAGAAGCCTAATTATAACACACTAAAATCCAAAAGATAATTCAACCCTCCCACCCAAAATAAAATAAAAAATAATCCCAATCGAAGTTATAATGACAGAAAATATAGATTGACGTAAATAAAACCTGACAGATTCAGCTCGAAACCAAATTGACAAAATCAGCATACCAGATCCAGATAACCTAGGGCTAAAATTGACCAAGTCTAAAATGACCTGAGCAAAGCAGACGCTATTAGTACCTCTTGTTGAGGCTAAGTGAGGCCTAACAAAAAAATAATAAAATATAATCAACACCTATTACAAATAGTATTTCAGCAAGGCACAAACAACTAATCTTCAACAAACTTCCAATCCTAAATATAAATATGCTATGTACTACACTAACCTTGAGAGTAGATTGTATTGGTTGCTGCGAACCGGTATTGGAAGTGCAAATAGAAGGAAAACAGATGGTAACTCAAGCGTTGGCGGAACATGTCATCAAGTAAAAAATAGGACGGAGCAGTAATTTATTAAAAAGGGTAAAGGGAAATGGAAAACGGACAATGACTCACAGCGTAAAAGGAGATACCCCAACCGATAATGGCTTGCTCACCACGCAGGAACGTGTCGCACATGGAAAGAAAAGTAAAAGACATCAGAAAATATAAGTTGATTACTCCATTAGTCCAAACATAAATACATGACCCCTGATTTGAGGGGAGGGATATTATTAATTTAAAAAAAAAGAGGAAGGGGAAGAAAAAAAAAAATACAAATAAGAAGCATCTCCCAGCTAATAAAAAAGGATAATACATCAGAAAATATGAAACTAACGACAAATTCAGGTTTTTTTTTTCTTTTCTTTTTTACTGAGGCTTTTTGAATGGTAGTAAAAAACTTCTTCAAATTGTTGTTCTATTACTGGAAAAATGAAAGCATGACTACTAAAAAAATACAAATCAGAAGCATCTCCCAGCTGGTAAAAAAGGAGAATACATCAGAAAATATGAAACTAACGACAAATTAAGGTTTTCTTTTTTTTTTTACTGAGGCTTTTTGAATGGTAGTAAAAAACTTCGAATTGATGTTCTATTACTGGAAAAATGAAAGCATGACCACTGATTTTAGTAGAATTTTAACACGACTGAAAAGGACAAAACAAATGAGTAATATTTCCAAACAATAACTTACTTTAGTCAATGAAGACAGCAGCTACAAACTTGTAATATGAATATCTTGTTCGGTCATGGCAGCACCTGCAAACATCTCCGTGTTATCTAATTTTAAAGTAAAAGAAGCAGCTTTCCCAATAATCGACTTGTCAGCCACTCAGCCTACATAATTTTTAAAACTGGGCTGTGCTACAAAGGTGAAACTAAGAAAGTCAGGAAGTGCCAGATTTTTTATGATAATATGATTTCGAAAGGGTATGAGCCTAATGGCGTGCTCTACAACACTCTTATACCTTAGCTATGCAAGAAAGGTAAATTTGAGAAGACTTTGTTTTTTTTTTCTTGAGGTATTGGTTTGTAAATGATGTCAGTCTAGTATCAAGGCCTACAGTACTGATTTGTGGGGAAGTCATTGAATTTTGATTTCCAAATTGACTAAGGTTGATTTGAGATGGCAATGATTTGTAAAGGATAGGATATCTTGCATTATGAATCCAAAAGAAATATGTTTTCTCTGCTATAGAATAACCCCACACAGCTCAACTTTGGATTTGTACATGTTATGGACTATGGGAAGAAAAAAATTAAATTGTATTGATGAATCATCAATTTAAAATTTGAGACTAAGTGGTCTTAAAGATTTTACCATAATCATCAATTTAAAATTTGTTGGATTGGCATCTATGATTTAAGTAAACTGCTTAGTAATTTCTTTTGACTGTTACAGCTTACTGGTAAATATCAACTCTAGCAGGTAAATATGCTAATACGAATTTAAGAGAAGAAATTAAATCATTCCAATCTTTTCTAGAAAACCTTTCATTGGCCTTGAAATTCATTTTCACTGCTTTCAATTCACGTGCCAATACTAATGTGAAGTATGCATCAAATAAAACCTGGTCTTTTTTTATGAAGTGGAACATACAATTTTTTAACTAAAGAAAAAATGCAGTGTTAAAATTTAGAAATCTTACCAAAATAGTATCGAGAATCCCAATTGTATAAAAAATTACTGATAGCATAGTTCAGGAACAGATCATAATAAGAAACGCTGACAGCACATCAAATCTAATCTCAATTAACTGATTCACAAAATAGGGAGAAAAAGGAAAAGCCGAGGAAAGTATGAATTAAATGTTTTGAACTGAACTCAATTAATTAACAGGAAAATAAAAGAACAAAATTAATATGTGCATAAGTAAAATATACCGAATGACAGATATGCTCATCAGAGTCCAGCATGTTGGTGAATAAACTTAATTTGTCATTAAATTCGTGACTGCACAGTGGACAAATTTTAAGGCAGTTTTAAATGAGGAATTGAAGAGGCAATTCTAGATCATTTTGAGCAAATGAAGAGTCTATTTCATGTGTTTTTAAGTCTAGTTTCTGATGGTTCAAGTATAAAGTCATTTGGAGTTCCCTATAATAAGTTATGGCAGTTTTAGTACCAAAGAGTCAGAATTTACTGCACTGCACGTTTTTCTGTTTTGAGTTGTTTTGAATTCTGTTTTTGTTTTAATTACTGTACGAATTTTAAGAGTCATGTCTAAGGCTATAAATAGAGTTGTATCTCAGTTGCAAAGTAAGAGAAGAACATTTGTTTAAGAGTTAATAGAAAGAAATTGTGTTCTTGTTTTCTCTTCCCTCCACCAAAATATATATCAAATACTAACAAATTGGTATCAGAGCCAATGGCAAATTACGGGAAAATGTCGGGTATGCCACTACCACGACTGACGAAAGCCAACTACAACAACTGGAGCATTCAAATGCAAGCACTACTCGGGGCCCAAGATGCATGGGAAGTAGTCGAGAACGGTTTCACCGAACCAGAGAATACAGAAGATATGACAGTAAATGAAATCAAGACATTGAAAAATACACGAATGAAGGACAAGACAGCGCTATACATGCTGTTTCAAGCGGTTGACGAGTCGGACTTTGAAAAGATAGCGAGCGCGACAACTGGCAAGGAAGCATGGGATACGTTGCAAAAAGTATTCAAGGGGGCTGACCGAGTAAAGCAAGTAAGACTCCAAACTCTACGCGGCGAGTTGGAGAGTATGAAGATGAAGGAGTCGGAAGGTGTATCCGACTACATCACGCGTGTGCAAACTGTGGTAAATCAGCTCAAGTGCAACGGTGAAACTCTAAAGGACTCGAGGGTTGTGGAGAAAATTTTGCGGTCACTAACTAATGATTTCGAGAATGTCGTATGCGCTATTGAAGAGTCGAAGGACCTGGAGGAGCTAACCATAGACGATCTCGCTGGGTCACTAGAGGCACATGAGCAACGCAAGAAGAAAAAGAAGAATGAGTCGCTTGAGGAAGCACTGCAAACCAAGGTGTCTATCAAAGACGAAAAGGTACTCTATACTCAAAACTTTCGAGGTAGAGGGCGCGGCGGTGGAGGTCGCGGTCGAGGTGGATACTATGAGGAGAAGGGGCAGTCAAGCCAACAAAATTGGCGAGGTAGAGGACGTGGTCGTGGGAGAGGCGGCCGGTCAAATCAATCAAATGTTGAGTGCTACAACTGTGGCAAGCATGGGCACTACGCAAAAGAGTGCAAATCAAATGTCGAGTGCTATAATTGCGGCAAGCATGGGCACTATGCAAAGGAGTGCTATTCCGAGAAAAAGGTAGAAGAAAACGCGAATCTAGTCGCGGAAGAGGAGACAAGAGAAGATGGTGTTCTCATGATGGCCTACAAAAATACCGTTCCTGACAGCGACACGGTGTGGTATCTTGATACTGGCGCTAGTAATCATATGTGCGGGCACAAACACCTTTTTGTGGAGATGCAAGAGATAGAGGATGGGCACGTGTCATTTGGAGATGCATCGAAGGTTCAAGTAAAGGGCCGAGGTAAAATATGTTTTTCTCAAAAAGATGGTAAAGAAGGCTCGATTGAGGATGTTTATTATGTGCCCGATTTGAAGGGTAATATCCTTAGCATGGGGCAATTATTGGAGAAGGGATATTCAGTTTTCATGAAAGACCGAATGTTGCACTTGAAGGACAAAAATAGTCAGTTGCTTGCACGTGTGGAGATGGCCAAGAATCGAATGTTCAAACTTAACTTGAGAAATGTGCGAGAAAGATGTTTGCAAGTCAACATGGAGGATAAAGCCTTGTTGTGGCACTTACGATTCGGACACTTGCATTACAGTGGCCTAAAAGAGTTAGCAAAGAAGGATATGGTACACGGGTTGCCCGATATGGATTACATCAAGAAATTTTGCGAGGGATGTGTACTCGGCAAACAAGCGAGGAATATTTTTCAAAAAAAGTCAGAATATCATGCAAGGAGGTCTCTCGAGTTGATACACACCGACATATGCGGTCCTATCACACCAAAGTCATTCAGTGAGAAGAGGTATTTTATCACTTTTATTGATGATTACACAAGGAAAACTTGGGTTTATTTTTTGAAAGAGAAATCTGAGGCATTCGAGGTGTTCAAGAAATTCAAGGTGTTAGTAGAGAAGACAACCGGGCATTATATCAAGGCTTTACGGTCAGATAGAGGCGGGGAGTACATGTCAGCTGCCTTTACGAAATATTGCGAGGAACAAGGAATCAAGAGGTTTTTAACCGCACCCTACTCACCTCAACAAAACGGTGTGGCCGAGAGGAAAAATCGGACTATTCTTGATATGGTTCGGTCGATGTTGAAAAGCAAAGACATGCCTAAAGATTTCTGGGCAGAAGCAGTGCAATGCGCCGTGTATGTTCAAAATCGGTGCCCACATGCAAAATTGGTGGACCAAACACCACAAGAAGCTTGGAGTGGACGAAAACCGACCGTAACGCATTTCAAAGTGTTCGGTAGTGTGGCCTATGCGCATGTACCGGATCAAAGAAGGACCAAGCTCGATGACAAAAGCAAAAGATATATCTTTATCGGCTATGATGAAAAGACAAAAGGTTTCAAGTTGTTTGATCCAATAGAGAAGAAAGTAGTGGTCAGCCGAGATGTGCATGTAAACGAGTCAAGTTCGTGGGATTGGGAAAAATCAACGGAGGTGATATTCGAGAAAGGAGAAGCATCTACCGGTGCAATCACTACACCAACAAACACACCGGCAAATTCACCAACAATCGATGATGAAGATGAGCCAAGACAACCAAGGATGCGAAGCATGCAAGATTTGTACGACTCAACAAGTGAGGTACATTTAATTTGTCTTTTGGCGGATGCCGAAATAATTACATTTGAAGAAGCGGTACGGAATGAGAAGTGGCAAGCAGCCATGGATGAAGAAATAAAAGCAATTGAGCGAAACCGAACTTGGGAGCTGGTTGAATTGCCAAAAGGAAGTCAGCCCATAGGAGTAAAATGGGTATACAAAAAGAAGATGAATGCTCAAGGCGAGATAGAGCGGTACAAGGCAAGGCTAGTTGCAAAGGGCTATCGACAAAAGGCGGGGATAGACTATGATGAAGTCTTTGCCCCGGTTACAAGAATGGAGACGATTCGCCTTCTCATTGCTCAAGCAGCTCAATTCAAATGGAAAATTTTTCAAATGGATGTCAAGTCAGCATTTTTGAATGGTGTGCTAGAAGAAGAGGTGTATGTAGAGCAACCACCCGGGTACATGAAAATTGGGGAAGAAAAGAAGGTACTGAAATTGAAGAAGGCACTTTATGGACTGAAGCAAGCACCTCGAGCTTGGAATACCCGCATCGACACTTACTTCAAGAAGAACGGGTTTACTCAATGCCCATACGAGCATGCATTGTACGTGAAGAAAGAAAAAGGTAACTTGTTGTTTGTAGCTCTTTATGTTGATGATCTTATATTCATGGGGAATAATGAGGAGATGATAAAAGATTTTAAAGAGGCTATGACTCGGGAGTTCGAAATGACAGACTTGGGTTTGATGAAGTACTTTCTTGGTCTGGAGGTTAGACAAGAAAATACTGGGATTTTTGTGTCACAAGAAACATATGCAAAAGAAATTCTAAAAAGAAACAAAATGGAGGATTGCAACCCGGTATTGACACCAATGGAACCCGGGGCGAAACTTTCTAAGTTTGATGGTGCGACCAAGTACCGAAGTCTAGTTGGGAGTCTTCGTTATCTCACATGCACAAGGCCGGACATTTCTTATAGCGTTGGTGTTGTAAGTAGATTCATGGAGGAGCCGGTCTACACGCATTTGAAAGCAGTAAAGAGAATTTTGCGGTATATTCGGGGAACTGAATCCTTTGGGTTATTCTACACAAAAGCCGAAGATTTCATGCTAGTAGGATATTCCGATAGTGATTGGTGCGGTGATGTGGATGATCGAAAGAGTACATCGGGATATGTGTTCTTTTTGGGGGACACGGCATTCACTTGGCTATCAAAGAAACAACCAGTCGTAACACTCTCTACGTGCGAAGCAGAGTATGTGGCAGCAGGAGGTTGTGTGTGTCATGTGATTTGGTTGAGAAGATTGCTGAAGGAGCTAAATTTTGCTCAAGAGAAGGCCACACAAATTTACTTGGATAGTAGATCAGCAATTGAATTGGCAAAGAATCCTGTCCATCATGAAAGGAGTAAGCATATTGACCTGAAGTTCCATTTCATCCGAGAGCACGTGAAGGCAAAGGAGATAGAACTGGTGCATGTGAAAAGTGAAGACCAAGCAGCTGACATCTTTACAAAGTCACTGTCCACAAGACTTTTTGAGAAAATGAGAAATCTACTTGGCATGAATGACAGAAGAGAATTAAGTTTAAGGAGGGGTGTTGGTGAATAAACTTAATTTGTCATTAAATTCGTGACTGCACAGTGGACAAATTTTAAGGCAGTTTTAAATGAGGAATTGAAGAGGCAATTCTAGATCATTTTGAGCAAATGAAGAGTCTATTTCATGTGTTTTTAAGTCTAGTTTCTGATGGTTCAAGTATCAAGTCATTTGGAGTTCCCTATAATAGGTTATGGCAGTTTTAGTACCAAAGAGTCAGAATTTACTGCACTGCACGTTTTTCTGTTTTGAGTTGTTTTGAATTCTGTTTTTGTTTTAATTACTGTACGAATTTTAAGAGTCATGTCTAAGGCTATAAATAGAGTTGTATCTCAGTTGCAAAGTAAGAGAAGAACATTTGTTTAAGAGTTAATAGAAAGAAATTGTGTTCTTATTTTCTCTTCCCTCCACCAAAATATATATCAAATACTAACACAGCATGCATACCACCTGACACATTTTGGTTTCTCGTCGGCATCTGCGCCAACACATCTCAAAGTAGTCAAAAGTGCCCTTTTGAGTGCCCTAGTAGATGGTTCCATCTCTATGCTGGGGTCCACCATCACCTTTAACCAATCCACCAAATTTACCTATATCCCCCATGAGGAAAAAAATACACACACGACAAAAACAAATTAGTGAAAAAGAAAACAATGAAGAAAATATTTAATTAATTCCACACCATTAGCACATGATTAAGTAGATTCTTACTCGATCAATAGCAGTGGATATGCGAAACTACAAAGCATTAGAACTAACTAAAACCTTGTCATCTAGGTAGAGTTGGGCAAAGGTGTATGTTATTTTTAAAATTGTAAGGATTTAAATTTTTTATTGTTAGCATTTGGTATCAATTTCAGATTTGGTTCATAGTATCGGATAATTAAATTAGAGGAAAACCTTCCAACTGCTTCTTACCAGAATAGCCTACCATACCACAATTCTCATGTCAATGCCATTCGTTACTCACTTTGAGGTTGACATTATTTTTATTATTAAGTTATCATGCTTGTTTGTAGGAAATGGTGTACCTGATTTGTGTAAGTACATGACTTGTTTAGTACAAAGCAATACTGGAAAAAGAAATACAAAATATTAGATTAGCAATCTGAAAAAAAAATATAGTTGCATACATTGAACTTCTGCTCTAATATTGGATCGATATCAATGAGCAATTTGGTTTTTCTTTGGGCTTGCTTGGTTTTTAGTTGCAATTGAGGTAAAAGGGGACTTAATGGTGCTATGTCAAGGAGAATTGAAGCCTAATTGGGGCTGGACTGCACAGTCAACTACTATTGATTAAGGTTAAATTTGATTTTAATTGGAGATTAAATTCACAATTAATATCTCAATTTGATTCGCTGGAAGAACTTTCCAAATAGGAAAATAAGAAATAACTTACTTCAAGCTTGAAGAACTCCACTTTGAAGTCAGATAAATAAACTCAGCAGCAAAAAGCCAAAGATCGAACAGCGACATAAGGCGGAGGAGGACTGTACCTGAGATCCTAGACGGCGTCGAAGGGGAGGAGCGCACCTACAATTTTCACAAAGCCATTTACATGCATAAATCAAACATAAAACAAAACTGGAGGGTAAAAGGCAGGTCTCAGGTTTCTATTAACGCCCTCATCTATATCCCTTTATTTCCTTGCCATATCGTATCCAGTTATCAAATGAAACACCTCAGACCAATGTCCTTTAAAACCATATCATGCAGAAAATTCACTGCCTTCTCTTTTTTCACAGCCCATCTATAAGATTGCTATAGATCATAAAATTGATCATCAATTTGATGCAACTCAGATGACTAATTAATTATGATGCATTTTAGAAACAAATTGCATAAGTACAAAATCAGAAGGTGAATGTAACCAGTGTATATAAAGGTAGGTTATATGAACATTTTGTTAATATTATTATCTTCATTTTCTTCAGTTTATACCATGTAATCTCAGGTATTGAGCAATATGTTATTATCATACTCGCATTTGGCTCGTAGAAGCAAAAGAGAGAAAAAAGGAAGGCATTATGAAAACTTAGTATATATAAACATAGCTAAGTTAAAATGCAAAAAAAAAAAAGAAATCGTGTAACTTGAATTGCATACCGAGTCCAGTAATTCCAAAGCTCCTTGCCACTGTCAATAAATGTTACTGCGCATAAAAAAAATTAAAGTAAAATAGGTCGAAACTTTTTAAGGAAATTACCCGGTATATCTTCATGAATTAAGTTTCCTTTTTCTTTTTCTTTTTTAAAAGATCAAGATCATCCAGCTTTCAAACGATACATATTGCTAAAATCACAGCTAAGGTTTAATAAAAAACTTCAGCGATCTAAATTTCAATTTCACTGATGCGAAGGCTTGAGCGACGACACCATTAACTTCATGATTTCCAATTTCACTTATGCTAAAGCTTCAGCGCTAGCTCCATCACCTCATGATTTACAATTTCACTTATGCAAAGCTTCAGCGGCAACGCCAACAGCTGCTCCGATGGTGGCCCGGCCAAGAGGGGAGAGAGAGATGGGGCCGGGTTTTTTGAAAGAGACGCGGGAGAGAAAAGGGAGGTGAGGTGGAAGAAGCAAGCACAGAAATCAGAATCGTAGAGACGGCGAAGCAGAATCGGCCAAGGGAGGAGAGAAGCAAAAATAATGGAGAGGAACTGAGGAAGGATTTAGAATAGGCGAGAGAGGCGAGGCTGGGGAAGAATAGGTGTCGACAGAGCGAACTTCGCGCTACGCACGTGTCAACAGAGCAAAGAGCGACGAAGATCAACCGTCAAATTTGAATCATACGGAATGGAGGAAGCCAGCGCACAATGAACAGTATGGGTCCCATCTGTCAGCCTTACTGTAGTTATCACTGTTGCAGTACTGTAGCAGACTCCATCAAGATTATATATATATAATATATATAATAGATATGGGCCCAAAATTTTTTTATTTATCACCTCAAATTTCTATAATTCACATTTTAAAGAAGTTGTCATGTGCGCAAACTCATTAAGTGTACCCCCCCCCCCCCCCCCCCCCCCTTTTTTTTTGTACAATTGCTAGTTTTTTAATTTTGATCCAAACGGTGGTAAATTGTGAATTATGAAAATTTATGGTGGTAAGTAAAAAAATTTCGGAGACAATACCCAGATAGTAAGATTAAGTTATCCAATTTCGCATCTAATTTCGTCTATATAATTTTAAGATAGTTATTTTGTAACTGTTAATTATCTAATAAAATTAAGAGTATTATATTTTTTCGATAAAATGAGGTCCACTCTATCTATATTAAATATTCACTAGGATGATGTTCCGATCAGATTTGAAACTTGCAATCTTTCACACAAACTACACCACTGCATAGATTCTCACAGATATAATTAAATTGAGACTTCTCTCATCTTTGAAATAAAAAAAGTAATTAAGAGGTCAATATTCATTTTTATTCAGATATATTATTGTTCATTAATTTCATTTTAAGATGAGTGTTACTTTTGGTTCAAATAAGTACTCACTTTAGAGTGATTTAAACAATGAGTTTGGATGCCAAATTTTTTTTAAGTGCCATCATAATATTATAGAATTTTAATTCTACCACTGATTTCTGGAAAAAGTCCACTCATATCATACACACAGCCTTTGTCAGCGAGAGAGGCTTGCAAACAAAGGTTGTATTACGCTAAAGTTGGTCTTTAAGCAGTGATTTTGTACTTATCTAAAAGTATATTAAAAAAATAATTTTAATAAAATATAAAATTTGATCTCTAAGTATATTTTGATATAGATATCAGATCAACTGTTTGAACTTGAAGTATATTTTAATCATCATTTATTTTATAGACACATCTAGTTGGGTTTTAATACTGGTGGCTTATTTCATTGGGCCATATGGGCCAGATCAGTTTCGACATTCAGTACCCCCAAGTCCGTAACGCATTACCTGATATCTATCTTATAGTATTAATTTTGGATGTTGGTCTACTGTTCACCTACAGTAACATCTATTGTCTGCTCCATCTGATTTGAAAATTGCTGATCCAACGGTACCTTTTGATTTTATTGTTACTATTGGATCAGCGATTTTCAAAGTGGCTTAATAAATAGTAAAAAATATTCAAAAAATGTAAAATTTGGTCTCCAAGAACATATTGATATGAAGAATAAGATGAACGATTTGAATCGGTTATTTTGACTTTGAATCCGGTGATTTATAGTCTAATGCATAAAGATGCCTATGCATTGCAATGTATAGTAGCCTTGCTCTCTCTATATATATATATAGAGTAGAACTAGGGTGTTCTTATGTTCATCAAGTCCCTTGGTGAACTCAAGTCTAAAACGCATCGAATCGGCTTTAAACGACAAATAAAATCGTTGAAATTTGCGTACTTTATGAGTGATGCGTCTACATGTAAAAAAATAATAATAATTTTGCATAGAATCAAGTGGTCAAAATACGTTTAAAAAATGAATGCATTAAAATTGATTTATTAACCTTCTAATTTTGACCGCTTGACTTTAAACTAAATTAATTTGAATGTTTAAAATTTTGACATGTAGATGCATCACTCGTAAGATAGGTGGGTTTCAACGGTTCGGATTCGTCATTTGAAGTCGATTTGACGGGTTTTAAACATGAGTTCACCAAGGAACTTGATAAACTTAAGAGCACCATAGTTCTACTCATATATATACACACACACATACATACTTAATAACCTCCAAGCATCACTCAAATAACATCTCAAAACAAAATAACACGAACTACTACTGTTATTAATTCCTCCTAATATGATCAAATAAAACTCACACGTACATAACTTATTAATGATATTTTTTCCTCCTAACATGATCAAATAAAACTCACACATAACTTATTAATGATATTTTTAATATATTTGTTGCCGGGGATTGTCGGAAACCTTAAAAAAAATACTTATTAATGATAGGCAGATTAACTTTAATTAAACACACCACGTTCTCTTGCAAAACATGTTTGACCATTATGCCTCTTGATTATGAGAAAATTCAAAATATAAAATTTAATTATAACACCCTTTAAATAGTTCCACATAATTTTGAATCACTGGAATTGGAACTTGTACAAGAAAATTTTACCGAAAATACCGTCCAGAATATAGTTTGGAGAGCAGGTATCAATGCTGTATGATTTATAGGCCCTGCTTGTTTATCGTGTTGATATTTGTAATTTATTTATCTTGCTGGCACTTCATGTATGTTGAATTTTGTCCAAAGGGCTTTGGACAGAATCTTATTCAAAGCCGAACCTTATCGTTTAATTTGCTTTAATTTTTGTACCAATATATTTAAAACTTAATAATTTTAAATAGCTCTGTAAATCTAAACCATCCGTATAAATTTTAACACAAATCGGACAGTTTACAATTGACTTTGGATGAGATTTTGTCCAAAGCCCTTTGGATAAAAACTCCACCCGTTCATGTAATATTGCCAATTAATTATTTTAATAAACCTCTAATCAGCCCCAGCCAATTAGTTCTCAAAATATGTCAGAGAAATTAATTAAGAAGAGTATAAATTATATAGTTTACAATTATAACCTGCAATTACCACCCTAATTAATGGATTAATTTAGTTATCAACTTATTAGTGATCACTAATCGCTAGCTGCACTAATCTGAGGAGCATTCCATGCACTTACCAAATTGTGATTTTTAACTTAACAAATTGTTTCTTAACTAGCGAGGTCCAACATTGATTTTTAACTTAACAAATTGTGGTTCAAATACGTTTATTCGGTAATCATCCACTTCAAATTTTAGTTTGATGATGCAATATATATATCATTACCATTCTTCGATGGAATAGCTCAACATCAATGACAATCCGAAACGTCAAGAAGTGAATTTCTAGGCAATTATGTCAAGTAAACTCATGGTGTCATTTTTTCCTTGATTTGTCAAAGTAAACTGGATCATGAAGTCATGTGCAGCCTATAAAGAGAGAACATAAAGAGAAGTGTACTGTGCATAAAAATGGGGAAACCAAACAAACTTATGTTTCTCCTCTTTGTTATCATATATAGGTTCAGTTGTAACAGGTAAAAATTCGAACAGAAACATCTCAGTAGGAGTTATACTCGATTTGGACACCCTTGAGGGCAAAATGGCTAGAACAAGCATTGAGATGGCTGTGCAAGATTTCTACAGTGTACATTCGAATTATAGTACCAGACTTGTGCTCTATACTAGAGATTCCAACCAGGACAATGTCAAGGCTACATTAGCAGGTGAATGATCAAATTATTAAACTGTAGTAATGTATTTATTGATTGTGCAAAGTACTCAACTTGAACCAAATCCTACTGTAAATTTTTTACACTTTGTAGATTAACAAACCTACAGTAGATCTCTTTTCTTTTATTTTTTTTAAACCCCCTTCCTCTTAAATTCGGGTCTAAAAACTTCAATCTTCTTGCAGCACTAAACTTGGTACAAAACAACAAGACTGAAGTCATCATTGGACCTTAGAAGTCCTCACAAGCTATCATTGTCTCTGAAATCGGTAACACCAGTCAGGTGCCCATAATTTCATTCTCAGCTACCGACCCCACTCTTACCTCCATCAATTTTCCCTACTTTATAAGGACAGCCATAAACGATGCCGCTCAGGTAAAACCCATTACCTCTCTCATCAAAGCCTATGGATGGCAAGAGGTAGTTCCAATATATGAAGATACTGATTTTGGACAGGGCATTCTCCCCTTCCTTGCCGATGCCCTTGAAGAGATCAAATTACAGACCATGCAAACAAGGGTTTTTATTATACACATGTCATCTTCCTTTGGATCTAACCTAATTTTGAAGGCTAAAGAAGTAAGGATGATGGGTGAAGGGTATGTATGGATTATGACAGATGGAGCGACAAACATGGTAGACTCCTTAAATGAAAGTGTCACCAGTGCAATGAAGGGGGCTCTAGGTGTACGGCTATATGTACCCAAGACTGAGGAGTTGAAAAACTTCACCACCAGGTGGAAAACGAGATTCCATGAATACAATCCCCAAGAAATGTCTAATGAACCTAGCATCTATGCATTATGGGCTTATGATACTATCTATGCACTAGCAATCGCCGTAGAAGAAGTACGGGTACAAAACACCAAAATTTTTGTAAATTTTCATACAAAAATTTCATAGAATACCCCTACCTTGCTTTGATCAAGCACTGATTTGTGCCAACGACAAGAAAGTATGCAGGCTCACAATCTACCAATCTGAGCACGAGCACAAAATTCCTGTAGGCTCAATATATACCTATCGATCTGAGCGCAGAAACTCCGGATTTTGCTTTTATTTTCTGATTTTTCTTGTCTATTTTTGTAAAGGGGTTCAATTGTAATATTTTATGTACTAATACAAATGTTACATGTATCGGTACAAAACTATGTAATTGGTTTGTCCTGATTAATAGAAATATCGCCTACGAGCTTTTAATAAAAAAAAAAAATTTCAGATACGAATACGGATAATTTCAGATACGAATACATTTGTGTGCACATCACAAGTAGAGAAATAAATAATTTGTCTACACAAGCATGCTGATTTTAAGATTGGTCATATCTTACGCAGACTATATATTTTTATTTTTTAATAAATGATAAAATGAGAACTTTATAAATTTTAAACTAGTTGTCATATAAAAGGCAATAAATTTGTTAAATTTGTTATTTTTTGCAATTTAAAAGGATATATATGAAATTATAAATTCGAATGAAAAAAAATGTAATTTTGAGATTTTTCGGGGATATACATTAAATGCTCCCTATTTCTTTAGGGAATATTATTTAGAAACACATACTAGACGTTTGGGGAGCTAATTCATGCATCGCTGGCATCCACCCATTGGTTGAAGAGTAAATTTCAATTATTACGGTTCTCAATTAACAACATGCAATGCAATCATATACATAGTCATAGTGTGCTTACTTTTTAATTGAAGGTGATAGCTGACGGTGAAAACCGCTTTGGTTTATAAGCTCGAATTCAGATATTACAGAAAAATATTTGAATTAAGTTTTACAAAGAGTATAATAATTTTATTTATTGCACAATGGGTAAGCTGTTCATCATTGCAGTCCTAAAAAAATATACATATAAATAGAGAAAAGAAAAATGGCAAGTCCTGCCTTTTAGTTTCTTTGTGTATTTGACAAATAAAATAGTGATGATTTAAGTGTCTTAAATATCCATACCCTGAGTTTGATGGGTTAACTTAGTCCTAAAGTTTAAATTGTGTATATATACATATATATACAAAAAACTAGAATCGATATATTTTGATATTTTTTTTACATTTAATTAATTTTACTGAGACCAATATGCAAAAGTATATTAATTATGAGCTTAATTATCTTACATATTTTGCTAGAAATTACTGATTTCAATTGCTAGAAAAAAAGTATGAAAAAACTCTAAAATTGAACCAGCCCTTGACTTAGAGTTATGAAAAAAACCGGCCGGTTCAGATCCGGACTGGACCACCCGCGAGACTGATCTGGACTAATCTGGACCGGGGTCTAAGCCCATGCCAATCCAGATCGGGGTCATGGGACGGGTCTAGTCCAGGCTTGGATTGGTTTTCTCTACTAGAATCGTGCTAACTCGGCCAATTCAAAATCTGTGGACCGTTTTAGTCCGTACTGAACCATACTAACTCGGTTTAACCCGGACCAAAACTCGGACAAAATCCGGCCCAAAATTTGTTTTTGTTAAATCAATTGATTAAATAAAAAAATCGTACCGGACCAACCCGTGTGGACTGGGACCGGGATCATGGGCCATGGCACAGATTTGGGCTGTCCCCTCCAAATCCGGCCCGCCTAACTTAGACCGTGCCAACCCGTAAACCAGACCAACCCATGGACCGGTCCAACCCATGAAATGTGGAGATTTGGACTGAACCGAACCGGCTGATCCGTTTGCAAAACACTACTATCTGTGTAAAAAATTAAGCTTACTTCCTTTTTCGAGGAAAGGAAATCAGCTTGTAATTTGTATTTTTGGTTTTCTGTAGTCTTCTTAAAAGGCAGCTGAAAGCCTGAAATTATAAAATGAAAGTAAACAGATAAAGAACGAGATCTGTAATTGATTCGGAGTAGTTAGCCGTGTCGTTGATCTTATCTCCTTCTCCGGTGATGACGTCACCACTTCCCATTAGACTTTCAATGCCTTCTCTCTCTCTCTCTCTCTCTCTCTCACTAGACTATTTCCCCCTCTCTACCCCCCCACTAACTCTTTATACCAAAGATTCATTTCTGTACGCGACGCCTCGACTTCGTGTCCTTTTTAACCCTTCTTCCCTTTTTTTTCCTTTTTTATTTATTCTCCTTCGTCCGGCCGCCTCTCCCTTTCACTTCATTGTATTTTGTTTTATTTTTCCTTTTCTTTCTCCTCTCCTCTCCTCTCACTTCTTCTCCTTCTCCACCCTTCGAAATTAACGTTGCATGCCCTGTTTTATCCCTAATTTTTTATGAGCGCGATTCATTATCGATCAGAAAATGGTAGACAAGAGAGAATATCTGAGCGCTCTTGAAGAAGAGAGAAAAAAGATTGAGAGTTTTCAACGAGAGCTTCCTCTTTCCCTCCAGATTGTCAATGAAAGTACGCTTCCTTCTCTTCTCCAGCTACCATGGCTTTTACTCCAATTGAAGACAATATTATATATAGCATTTCTTTTTGTTGAATCTGAATTTAAGCATTAGAGACCTGATCAACGAACCCATGCTCTCTTTTTTTCTTGAATAGAAAAAGAAGGAAAAAGTTCAACCCTTTTACAATGATCTGGGTTTTGGGTTGCTTAACCAACTTAATTATTTAATTAATTTCTCTTCCTTTTCCATTGTTTTCTTTTCTTTATTATATGTAGCAATTGAGACTTTGAGAAAGCAAATAGAGGACCAACAACAGCAAGCAATTGTGGAGGAGTCTATTCCAATAAATCTGAACCTCTCTTATTCTGAGAATGATGATGGGATTGAACAAGATAAATCTGACAACAACAAAAAGCATTGGCCCTCTTCTCTTCGGCTGTGGAGTCAAGAATCTAAACAAGACAACAGTACAACGGTAAAGATAATATTTAGCCTGTTAATAATTTTATAGCAACAGTAACTGCTACAAACAAATTTTTTAAATGCATAATTTTCTATTTATACTTCAAGTTTTCAACTAAAAAGTTAATCTATATTCATGATATTTAACAACTGAAACATTTTTTTTTTTTTGTTAGAACTCAGGAACTGAACATATATATTTTTTTCATCTAGACCTAATTTGTTCTCCCATTGAAAACTCAAGATACGTTTACCATTAAAATTACTTAATTTGCAAACAATGGGAAATAAATAAAAATTAATCTAGTGCTAGATGAATGACACTTTTGGTGCTGATTTTGTATAATACACCGAGTTCACCATTATTTCATTGTTTTTTTTTAACTTCGTTGTCCAATATATATATATATTTTTTTTTTCTTAATTCAAGGATAAGAGGCCAAAAGAAGCTGCCTTCGTGGATGTTAGATGTATTAATGAAGAAGGATTTAGCAATGTTGAAGAAGATTGTCAAAAGAAAATTGAGTCGAAGGAGCAAGACAAAGAAAAAGAGAAAGAGAAACAAAAATGCGAGGCTCAAAAAAAGTCGAGGCGTAGCTGGTCACTGGAACTCCACCGCCGGTTTGTTCATGCACTTGAGCAACTCGGTGGTGCCGATGGTTAGTTCCCAGCCATATATAGTAATTTTCTAATGTTCTAAACCAAACAATAATAAATAAGGAAACAAAAATTTTCAATTTTTTTTTTTGCGAGTTTTTTATATACCAAATGTTTCTAATATAGGCACGAGCCCCTTCCGAGGCTTAGAAATTACAGAGAAACATTCCTTTTTAAACAATGGTCTATATGACACCATGAATCTACAAAAAAATAGTTGTTATGTCTACTTAACATAGCTCTCAACTCAAGTTAGTAATTTTAGAATAAGAGTGCAAGTCCCTCCAACTGCCTTCAATTCTTTGCCAAATTTTGAACATGTTTTTAAGCTTAATTTGAACTGATGGTTGCAGTGGCGACACCAAAACATATCAGGGAGTTGATGAAAGTGGATGGTCTTACCAATGATGAGGTCAAGAGCCATTTGCAGGTAAGATTAGTTACATGCATTTATATCATTTGAAACACACTGTTTTTTCATGTAATGCATTAGATTACTTGGAATAAACCCACCTTTAATTTGACCGATACAATCCTGTCACCTTGAGTGTTATCACACACACACACACACACCACCCTGAATTTTATACCAATAGAGGCTTTTATCAATAATAGATTATTCGATAAGATAATTGACATATTTTTTGTTCAATAGCGGTGCTAAAAATACTTATCTAGAACTATATAATTATTCAACATTTGCATGATGGGTATTGATATCTCGACTTGCAAGTCATGCAGGTGCGCATGTGCGTCTTTGTGTCTATACAGAGGCACTTGTAGTTGGTTTTCGTTAACATTCCTATCTACTTAGACGGCATTTATTTTGTGAACATTTCTCAAGTTAAAAAGAAAATTTAGTAATAACTAGTTATTTAATTAAACTTAAAGAGACCATGCTGTGTTTTACCCATAAATTGTTTATGGTCACTAGCTGAATAAATAGATGGGTACTTTGGGCTTCACTTGCTTTGTAGGAGTTTTATTTGGAGAGAGAAATTAAGTATTCCAAACATGTTCCATTCGAAGAAAAATATGTTTATGATTGGTATATGTTTTGCATTTTGCATGTTTCTGCACCAATAAAACAGAAATCAATGTCATGCATTTTGCATGTTTCTGCAACAATATTTTTTTTGGAAGTACTCATATATTCCTCAAAATTTACAGAAATATCGACTGCACAGAAAGAAACCAAGCTCGAGAGTACGAAGTAACAGTAGCAAAGATTATGCACCGCAAGCTCCTCAATTTGTTTTAGTTGGAGCATGGGTCCCTCCAGCAGACTGTAGCAGCAGTGAGGACAGTGGCAGCCCAGCCAATTTTATACATCCTTCCTTGGTATCACTTCCATCACATTTGATACTGCCCCATCAGAACACAAAAAGTAATTTGTACATCACACCCTAGTTTTGCTCTCTCTCTCTCTCTCTATATATATATATATATATGAGGAGGGTTCCAATGTCTCATGTCTTTCATACCTCATCATACCTCATATTGTATATTTTCGTTTTCAAAATCTAAATTGTCAATCAAAACCATTCAATATGATATCCATACTAAAATATGATTAGAGATGAAATTTTATAATTTTTGGAAGTTGTTTACTATTTTTTAAGATGAGTAGAAATCCCTGTTTTTTTAACGGTCCAAAAACAGTGATTTTGTACCTATCTTAAAAAATAGTAAACAAATTCCAAAAATTATAAAATTTCATCCTCATGCATATTTTAATATAAATATCATGCTGAGCAGTTCGAATAACAGTTTGAAATTTTAAAATAAAGATATACAATATGAGCTATGATGAGGTATGAAAAATATGAGTGAACCCTCCTCTATACATATATATATATACACACACCTGTAACTAATATTTACATAATGGATTAAGCGCGCAAAGCTGCCAAAATTAGTTATTTGGAACGTTTGTAAAGCGAAAATTGTGAGTATATAAATAAAAAGTTTAGACAAATGTTTGCTAGCATGCATGCTGCATCTTTAAGACCAGACAAGAAATATGAAAACATGCACATACTATATATTATTGTAGGATCTGTGTTTTAAAAAGCAGTCGTTAAAAGAAAGAGAAGGTAGCACAGTAGGTTAGGGAAAAAAAATTCTAAAAGTAATAGTTATTTAAATATTGAGAGTTTGATTTTTTTCACGATTTTGCAGTCTTTGTAGAGATTTTCAAAAAAGAAAAGGAAAGAAAGATTGACTTGTTGGAGTTGGTAGGCAAATTTGTCACAAATATTATGATTTGAGGATATTTTACTTATCTGAATGATTAATCAGTTGTCAAAATCTACCAGTCAGTTGTCAAATCGGAATTAACTGATCCAGGGATCTTCAAAGATATTATAAGCCATGAGAGCATTCCTTTTTACAATAAGTCATTATTTTTTTGGTGACACCGGTTACACCCTATGTTTATAAAGTCCAAACAGTCGATCCAAACCGTTCAACTTGTTGGATATGTTAAAATATGCTTGCAGATTAAATTTTATATTTTTCTGAATTTTTTTACTATTTATTAAGATGGGTACAAAAATTCAACGGTATGAATATAGCGATTTGGTTAAATACTTAATAAATAGTAAAACAATTCCAAAAAATGTAAAATTTGATCTGCAAGCACATTTTAACATATCCAACAAGTTGAACGGTTTGGATCGACTATTTGGACTTTGAAAACTTTTGAAAATGGAGAGTGTAACTAGTGTCACCAAAAAAATGGTCTAATCGGATCCCTCCTCTTTATATATTGCTCTTGTTAATATCTTAACATAAAAGAGTTACTAGTAGTAAGAATATTGCTCTTGTTAATATTTTATTAGTTTATTTTAACATTTAGTAGTTACCTTTATCACTTGCATAGTTATCAAGGTGTTTAATAATATTATAATAATATAGATGTCATGTGGCCTGTCACCAATACATTTTTGTGTGATCATCAGTCACTTCTTGAGAAATACAATTGTACAAGTACTGTTTAACATAAATATATACATTTTATAAGTAATAGTTAAGTTTTATATGTGTGTACATTTTTGTTTAAACTAACTAGTTTAACAATAAAAATACACAGTAACATTCACATTTTTTGATAAAAATATGTGAAATAACTAAATATTTACATAAACAACCTATCTTCTAAATCAAGTCGACTCTTAACACATTTGGCTCCGCATATTTGTCGCCTTTAATCCAAACATATTAAATGATCCAAGTTAAATAAGCAAGAGCTAGATCATGAGAATCAGATAAAGATATCATCCTCCCTTTAAGAGGTTGCATATTTGAATTTTTTTTATAAATATTAAACATTAAGGTGGTTGACCTCAACTCTTACTAATAAATTAAGGTGAGGTAGATTAAGATCCGGAAGAACATTTTGACATATGAGTTTAAAATTGCCAACCAGTGAAATATTTATCATGACCCGGTTAATTACCCGGAGAAACATTAAAACTTGAAATGAGATGTTATGGACGGAATTCACATCCTCTCAAGTTACCGGACTGAATATAATACAATTGAATTGGACGGCCCAAAATTGTTCTTTTTAACTTGGCACGAATCTCAAAGCACAAATAATACTGCCTCCTGATTGAGCCATCCCGAGTAAATCTGAGCCGTCCGTTTCAATTGTGTTGAATCAGGTACCTGGGAGGATACGGATCCTTATGGACGGGTGGTCCCATGCATAATATCCACACAGGCATGAACTTTGAATTTGAGAAAAGTCGTGGGATGTGGGCATGAATTTGTAATAAATTTGCTTGAAACTCTTAAAGTTATGAAGTACTATTTCCACAATTAATGCATGTCAAGGCTCGCCCCTATGAAAATAGGGAGATGATATGAGTACCCGCACTCTCATCCCCCATTATACCCCCAATTTTATTTGTTCAATCTCGTCCACATTTCTCATGATCTATAAGGAATTTTGCGAATCTAAAATCACGAACGTCTTCTACACAATTTTATCTTTCAAATGAGATCCATGATGACATACTTTCGAGCTCGTCATCACACAAGTATTTATACCTCGTCATTTAAGTATTTATACATAGTATTTTTCACATATGACACTGCTGACATTTAAAAGTATTACAAGTATTTATATCTATTCACTGAAGTATTTATACCTATGTGGTCAACTATTTTTGTTAGAGAAAGGTTGACGCAGAGACGATTAGGGAAATGTGATGCGGGGTCCACGATTGGGGATAAATACTTACAAGTATAAGTATAAATACTTATACGATGCGGTATAAATACTTGTACAATGAGGTATAAATACTTGTGTGACGATGAATCCGAAAGTACGTCATCATGGATCTCATTTGAAAGATAAAATTGCGTAGAATACATTCGTGGTTTTAGATTCGCAAAATTCCTCATAGAACGTGAGAAATGTGGAAGATATTGAAAAAAAGAAAAAAAAACTCACCTCTAAAAACGTGTATGATTCTTCTCCCCATGTAGTTTGAGTGGTATCTCCATATAGTTATATATGCAAGTATTAATATCTTAATTTGCAAGCATTAATTTATTATCTTCCAAGTATTTATACTAGTGTTTTGAATAAATTTAATTAAATTAGCTAGTTAAGTTAGTTTATGGGAAGTTAAAATCTGTTTAAGAGATGAGGGTATAATGCAGGTACTGGAGTGTGGGGATTGAAATAATTATTCATGAAAATATGGGTAAACTAATTAACACTGATCTGTTCTAAACTTAATTTAGTCTATAGCACTCTGCTTAACATTATTTAATTATTTACCCACTTCGTAATCAGCGCCTACAGCTACAAATTAAGTATTAGGTCAATATATTGTTTCTCAATTGGTGTATTATCACGAGCTGAAGAGATAAGATTAAATATACGGTCGTCAAATATAGTAATAGGTGGATCATCAGGTCGCGCACCAATTGCAAGATAAAATAGATTAGCTAGCTTCCCGTGTCTATTTTATTTCTTGTTTCAGTACCTTCTGGAGTAAGTTTTTTTTTTTTTTCTTATGATAGAGCATATCTTTTTATATATCGTACATTTTTTTTATAAGAAATTAAGTCAAGTGGCGTTCAATGGGTCATTGGTTGATATGGCTATTGGGGTTTTATTTATTAACTTCCGAAAAATGTAAAAATGAAATTTGTTGTAGTTGGATACTTGGATCCAATGTGAACAGGTCTGAAAATAAGCAATACGGTTTAGCGTGGTGAAATTTTACTTTTTAATTGTAACCATAGTGACAAATGAATTATTCGGATTCGGTTCAGCGAAGTCAAAAATTCGTAATTCGGAAATAATTCGGGTATAATTCGGGAATGATTCAGAATTATCAAGATTAGAGATCTCAGTCCTGCAAATGAGAAAAAAAACGCCCCCCAAAGAAAAAATGTTCTGGGAAAAATTCGGGAATAATTCACGAATAATTCTTAA
Source organism: Carex rostrata (assembly GCA_964058875.1). NCBI lineage: Eukaryota > Viridiplantae > Streptophyta > Magnoliopsida > Poales > Cyperaceae > Carex > Carex rostrata. Next base: position 867,308 of record CAXKVT010000541.1, read on the forward strand.
AATTTGAAATCTTTTTGTAAAATTTGTGAATTATTCGGGTATAATTCGATCAACCGAATAATTCAGCATTAGATTCGGTATCACCAAAAAATAAATTATTCATGTTTAATTCGCAAATAATTCGCAAATCTTGTGACTATGATTGTAACCACATCAATGGACATCTTCCCTTTCAATTATGGGTCAATTTAATGGAGAAATTTTATATGTATCTTTTAAATTTTTTGAAATTATCGTATTTATATCTTTAAAATTCAATATAAAATTATATTTGTCATTCTAAATTTTTTAACATTTATGAATTTATCCATTTTACTGTCTTTTTTATTAAAACTAATTTCAAATTATAAAGTATACTTTTTTAGTCTTTATTAAAATAATAAAAGAAAGTGTGACATGTTTAAGAGAAATGTTCGAACTTCTAATTAGGTGGTTGTGGGACAAATGGTTCATTTTCTTACTTGCCGTACAGATACAAATGTATGCTTAAATGTCTATATGTATGTATGTGTTAGAAGCATGGTAATAATCATATGTCCTTGGGCACTGACCAATTAAGAGATTGAACATTTTTCTTACCAGCTTTAGAAGTAATAAAATACTATCAAAATATATTAATAAAATAGCTGAAAATTGTCCAACTAGTATTTTATATTTTAATTGTTTAAATTTTTTATTGTTTTGAAGGTTAGAAATAAGAATAATTATATGAAACCCCCCACTCCCATTCCTCCATTTTTCCCGCATTCTCTCTCTTCCTTAACTGCCATATATCTCCCCACTAATTTCATTAAAAGTTTTCTTTTATCCCCGCATTAAATTAGACTGTCATTTAATACCAATCCTTGCATTAATTATGTCTTCCTCTAATAACAATTCCCGCATTAATTATTCTTTTAAAAACAATCTCCGCACTAATTATACTATTATCTAATAACAATCCCCGTTAATAAATGCTTATTTGTTAATTGATGTTCAAAAAAATATTTATCATTATTTCTGATAAGTATTTACTCTTGTAACATAGAGTATTTATTCATGTAACATAGAGTATTTATCATTATGTTTGAGAGTATATTTATCATTGATGTTTTACTGAAAGTTGTAAGTATGCCTGAGAAGTATTTATCCATGTAACATAAAGTATTTATCCATATAATGTAAAGTATTTACCTATGTAACATAAATTATTTATCATTATGTCTCAGAGTATTTATCATTAGGTGAGGGGATTGTTTATTTAATGGTCTCCAGTTGTGCGGGGACGATTCAAAAAAAAAAGAAATTTTGTGCAGGGATAATTAATGGATTGATTTATTCTTTCATAAATATAGATCATTACATAGGGTTTAATACCTGACAAATTCAAGTTAAATACTTTGATGATTCAAGTTAAATACCCGCAGTTTTTTAAACGCTCATTAATGATTGAGCGGTCCCCCCCATGTTTAATGGTCCCTAGTTGTGCGGGGACGATTCAAAAAAAAAAAAAAATTTGTGTGGGACAATTAATGAATTGATTTATTCTTTCATAAATAGAGATCATTGTAGAGGGTTTAATACCTAACAAATTCAAGGTAAATACTTTGATGCGTCAAATTAAATACCCGCAATTTTTTAAACGCTCATTAATGATTGAGCGGTCCCCCCATATTTTTTTTGGCAGTATCTGCGTGAATAAATGCGGGGTGGAGGCTACGGGGATTGTTATCAGCGTCCTACAAATAAAGGGTCATGTAGCATTTTTGGCTTCCATTGGCTTTAATGTAATTTCAAAAATACAATTAATTTAATTTAATTAGCATTTTTGGCTTTCATTGACTGTTTGGACTTTGAAAATATAGGGTATAATCCAGTGTCATCAAAAAAGAGTCTAAGTGGATCCCTCCTCATTATATAAACGTGTTATAAGAAAATTAAATGGAGTAAAGGATTTAACATTTTGTGTGAAAAAATTGAAGAATAATCCATTATTTGTTTTTAGTAGAACTTCCAAAGTAGACCTTGTATATTAGAAGTAGAATATCCAAACCATGTATATTCAAAGCAGAATATCCAAAGTAGACCTTGTATATTCAAATTAAATATATATTTTGAAAAAAATCGTAAAATGAATGAAAAATATTAATAATGTATTCATGACGTGTGCCGGTTGCTTTGCTGATTTTTTGGAAAAAAAATAATAATATACCAAATAGGCATCAAGGTCAAAATGATACCCAAATATGGACGCAGACCCAATCTTCGCTTTTTTTTAATTAATAAAAAAATATGAAAAATTTATATAATACATGAAGTTGCAAAATGAAAGCAGCCCATTGAAAAGAGGGAAAAGATAATTAAAAGAAATGAACAAAGCCAATAATTTGGCTAGATACTTAATACTTTCATAGTGACAGGGGCGGATCCAGAATTTTCATCAGGGGACAAAAAAATATCGAATTGGATTTAAATAACTAATTAGATTTAAACCTATTAACTAATTAAGTACTAAAAAAAAATTAACTTATACTTTCCAATACTCTGCCTTCTAATTTCTGATTATCTAACCTATAATTCTAATTACCAATTATAATTCAAGAAATTTATTTTAATTTTAACTCTAAATTTAATCCGAATTAAAAATCAAACATCTAGAAGAGAGCACAATCAATCGAAACATTCCAATCTCCACTAAAATTCAAAATTCATGAAAGAACAACTGCCCCCCAAGACTAGATGGGTCCGCCCCTACATACCGAAAAAAAGCCTAGAAATGAATGTTGCTTATATTATGGATTCCCATTCATAGCACTAAGATAATGTTAATAATTTTTCTTTAATCGATGATAGTACGGTCCCTTAACAAAGAAAAACCCATGTTTGATTTTTTAAATTTAAAGCGCGCTTTTTAGGAATATGTTAGGCATTATGTTGTGCTATTCTAGAGGGTTCAAATGCACCATAACTTTGTGCTCCAATATATTTTACATCTTTTATCTCTGTTTTAAAAGTTCAAACAATCGATCCGAGCCGGTCAACATAATCTTCATAATAAAATATTCTTGGAGACCAAATTTTATATTTTTTAGAATTTTTTAACTATTTTTTTACATATGTACAATATCATTTATCGGATGGTAGGGCCGGTCCTGAAGATTTTGGGGCCCGGGGCGGGATAAAAATTTGAGTCCTTTATATAGGGGTGTAAATAAATCAAATATTATCCGATTTCGTTCAGATCTGAATCAGGAAAATTACTTAAATTATCTAATCTGTATTCGTATTCGAAACTATCGATATTTGTATCCATATCCGAAAAGTTATAACGGATAAGGATACTATTTAATAATTAACTATTTGTATCCGCATCCATATTCGTATCCGAAAAGTTACAACGGATAAAGATACGGTTTAATAATTAACTATTCGTAACTATCTTTATTTGACCATTTACACCTCTACTCCACAAGAAATGATTTGTTAAATACCAATGATTTATTACTTATATTTTAGTTGCATGGTATTGATATATGATCGTTAATGTAGCTGGTTCAAGACTCTCTTTGTTTTTTTTGTCCTATATGCTTAGAAAAAAACATTATTGATCTTGAATTGATATTTCTAATTAACAATATAATATTAGGAGATGAATAGTGACTAATATTTTTGTAATATGATATATGTTTTGTATCCAACAAATTTATTATGAAAAATATTAGATCTAATTAATGAATGAAAAAAAACTATATTTAGATATTATACTTTACTAGAATGTATATTAGTATTTTTTTAGTTATCCGAATTATATTCATATCCATCCGATATCTCATCCGTATTCGTATATTTAATATCCGATCTGTATCCGTATCTGAGACTATCCATATTCGCATCCGTATTCAAAAAATTATTACAGAGAAAGATACGATTTGATCACTATTCGATCTGTATCCGACCGTTTATACCCTTACCTTTATATACATATATTATTTTATTAATATGCCAATAGATCATTCCTATTTATAAAAAAGTTTAGAGCTTTTATATATACAAAATTTGATTTCTAATATTTTATTTATTTTTAATATATACAAATAGTTTTTTTGTAATATATACATACTAAAATTTTTTTTCGGGCCTCTGGATCCTTGGGTCCGGGGCCATTGCCCTGGGTGCCCTGCCCCAGGACCGGGCATGTCAGATGGTCTAAAATCTCCTTAAAAGAATGATTTTGTATTTATCTAAAAAAATAGTAAAAAAAATTCTAAAAAATATAAAATTTGGTCTCCAATCATATTTTATTATGATGATTATGTTGAGCGGTTCGAATCAACTGTTTGGACTTTGAAAACGAAGATAAAAGACGTGGAGCATATTGAAGCACAAAAATTATGGTGCATTTGAATCCTCCTCACAACTCAAATACAGCAGAGTTGACATTAATATTTTGAGGGTATTTTAAGAATAACAATGTACAATGAGGGTTATGTGGACTATTAGAAACGAACAAAGACGAAATGGTGTCTTGGTCCATTCGACGTACATATAATATTGAAACTCAACCTCTCAAAGTCTTTTGACAGTCTACAGTATAAGTTTATAAGAGATATATATTATGTACAAAGGATTTTTAAAAATAGCAAATCTTATAAACGTATTATAAGAAAATTAAATGGAGTAAAGTATTTAATATTTTTTGTGAATGAAATTCAAGAAGAATAATTCATTATTTGCTGTAGGGCTGCTAACGAGCCGAGTTAGCTCAAGTTATGGACAACTCGAATTCAACTCGGAAGATAGAGAGTCGAGTTGACTCGAGTTGAGAATATTGAGCCGAGCTGGCTCGCTAACTTGAATTCAACTCACGAGTAACTCGAGTTGGCTCGTGACCCGTGAGTCAACTCGTTTAAGGTATTGAAATGTTGAATATTTGAACTGATGATTGTTGTTATGTAATAATATGAGAAGTAAATATTGAATTAACAAACAATCCACAACAAAATGATCAACTGAAATGAGTTGGGTCAATTTGAGTCAGTCACATCTAGTTGGAAAAAATAAAATGGGCTGAAAATTATGAAGGAAATTATTAATCAAATGAGTTACGAGTTGTAACAAACGAGTTGAGTCCAACTCGAACTCAACTCGAATCAGAATAACTTGAATTTTAAATGAACGAGTTGTTAGCGAGTTCATTACCGAGTTGAGTTCAAGTGGCTTACGAGTCGCGAGCTTTTTATACAACCCTAATTTGCTGGGTACATTTTATTTTTAGTAGAATATCCGAAATAGAATATAATAATTTGGAAAAATCGTAAAATGAATGCCACATACTATTAATGTATGCTGACAGCTTCGCTGTTTTTCCGTTTTTTTTTTTATTAAATAATAATACTACCACAGGCAGGAAGGTTTATTAGGCTAAGGTGATGGGCAGTTTACAGAATGCATTAAGGTGCAAAATAAACGCAGACCCATTGAAAAGAAATGAAGAAAACCCATAATTGGGCTAGATACTTTCATACCGAACCATACCAAGAAATGAATGTTGCCTATATTATGGATTCCGATTCATAGCATGCGCACTAACATATTATATAAATTTTCTTTAATCGATGAATGACAGCGGTCCCCTTCACAAAGAAAATTGCATGTTTGATTTTTCAAAGAGCAGTGTTGAAACTAACGTTATCCGCTCATCGGAGAGATAAATATCGTCAAGTGATTAATTAGGAATAACTAAAAATAATTAATTATAATCGAAAATAATCAGTTAATTATTCAGAAAAATCGGTCATCGTCAACGAATAATTGATTGATTAATCAGCTTAAACGGACTTTTTTACAACACTAGTTAGGAGTATGTTAGGCAATATGTTATTAAAAAGCATGAGAGTTGACATTAAAAAAATTAAAGAGTATTTTTAGCATACCAATGCAGGGTTATATATATGGATTGTAAACTTAAAACCCAACTGTTTACGGGCTATCTAAAAGCACATTAAAAAGGCCCAAGAAACATAGAAGAAAAATCTGAGCTAACTTTAGAATATAATAAAAAAAGGCTTAAGCGTGGACATTTGCATTTGACTTGCAATTAGGTCTATGAAATTAAAATGCGAGATGTTTTGATTTTTTATGAGAATTATTGTTAGAAATCAACAAATTGGCTAGGATTTTGTTTCTCGATGTGAAAAAAAAATAGAAACTTGGACTTAACAAGCAATAGATAATAGCAAAACACGATAAACAAATTAGACTAGTTATTACATACCAGCAGCTCGATCTTCTTGACTCTCTCCATAGCTTGAAAGTGGTGTTGATAAGATGGTCAAGAAGAATTATATACAACAGTTAGGTTGTGTTTGACCTCGGCGCGACACACCTAATAGTGTCATGGACATTTAAACCCACATGACACAGTTACTGAGCAGATATGTCTTGTTCTAATAACCGTCGTCAGTCCGGGCTATATTTCAAAAGCTGGCTTACAATTTACCTTTCTGAGATAAGATATATAGACTATGCAATCAGAATTACTGGTCCATCAATATGGAAGCAAAACTGACGGTCTGGCTGGCAGACAACTAGCGTACAATTGGCCACGGAGACCATCCGATCGATCGGTATACCAATTTCGTTACTAGTGAAACATAGGCAATAAATGTACGTGACAACATCAATTAATTTTCTATAATATTTGTCATCATGTGCTATCAAGGTCATCAACAGATTGGGAACAGAACATGGGACCTCAAAGCATCTTTTGTTTTTGCATTGACATAATCACCTAAGGAAATAAATCTGCTGTGATTCTAAAGGGATCACAGGACTCTGTGATTCCAAATCTAACCTTTCACTTTTTGCAATGCACAAATCTCAACAACACTTATTTTTTATGCACGAATCTCTAGACAGATAAATTGATGGATTTGAAATAACAGTCCTGCGATCCCTTTAGAATCACAGCAGATTTATTTCCATCACCTAAAGCCTTCTTTACTGTAGTTTAACTATTTAATTGGCCTCATGTACTATCTGCTTGTACTTCTTCAACAATGTGTTAATCTACTTGTACTATGTCTAATTAAGGGCTTGTGTTCCTACAAAAATAAAAGCAGAAACAAAAACAAAAGGGTATTGGAATCCCAAGGATTTGCATATTTTACAACCAAAAAAAATAAAAAAATTAGCGACTTCTGGGTCATGTTGAACCACAAGCATGCATTGATGGCGAGACAAAATAATAACTAAATTCTTGTTTATTTTATTCTTAATGGTTTGGTATTGAACTATAATTGGATGTTCCTGTTGACCATTTTAGGTACCCATACGACCAGCATATGTTAGAACAAGATTTATTAGGCCATATATGCTAAAGAAAAGCAAGATATACAAGACAAAGCAGCAGTTGTAGATTAGCACTAGCTCTTTTATTTGAGATGACCATGAACCACATTTACATATATACAGCATTGTAACAATTTCACCTCATAAACCTTATTGCAGAAGAATAATTTTTTATCAGGTTAGATTTATTAGGATTGTGAGTATTAATACTTCCTTATCAGATATATAAATTGGACTAAATCCATTTTATTTGTCGCTGGCTTGATACCCCAAAATTTCAGATTAAATTAATGATTTCAGCTACTACTGCATTTAGGGCTTTGTTGATGGATGCCCGTTTACAATTCGACAATTTGATCCAAATCTGGGACAATAGAGTTGGATTTGATATTGAAAAAGCACCCCGTACTAGAGTGGAAAAAACGTACCGTGCCGTGATTAATACGGTGTGACTTTTGTTTCATACCGCGTTGTGCCCAAGTTAATTTCAAAAGCACCCCAAACGGTCATACATGCAAGGCCTATGGGCTATCAGGCCCGTTAAGCTACTAAAAGACTTCGCCTCTTTCCTCAACAAATTAATTTTTTTTAACTATCTTTTCAAAATCCAGAAGTCTGAGTACCAGACTAATTAATGTTAGGATGCCACTGTTCAAAGTTCAAACTGTCAAAATCAGTCCTAATGACTTTAATTTCAAAATCAACCATCTATCAATTATTAGTTTGAACTTTACTTGCTAATTATTTGGTTACATTTTCGGCTTGAATATATTCTACATTGTCTATATATAATCGTTGAATGCCACACGGGTTAATGGCCAAAATTTAATTGGGAGTAATTTCAAGTCATTTTTGACCTAGCGTAATTTCGCACCTTCACTATTTATTCCTCAAGTCATCTAATGCTTCATTAGGTCTCACTATGGACTGTGGTTTACAATTACAACGTAATTTCACACATATTATTTTGGGGTGCTGATATTACCACCAAAAAATTTTTATTATCGACACAACAATTGTACTTTCTCTGACAATATTACATTCATTATAAGAACCAACATTTAGTCTACTGGTAAAGACACATGATCTGTAAGTGAGAGATTATGAGTTCGAAATCTGGATGGGATAAATCATTTGTTGTAATAACAAGAATACTAAATAGTTAGGTGGCTCGACCTCCAACCTTTACTCAACAAATATTACACTCATTACACTACAACAAAAATGATTTTTAGTGACCGGCGTCAGTCCCAGTCGCTGATATTAAATTTTTCCAAAAAAAAAAGAAATTAATCCAAAAGTATCAGTGACCGGCGCCAACACCGGTCTCTGAAAGTTTTTTTTTTATTAATGCCACTAAAATTTTGGAAATATACGCACGGCTACAAAAATAAAACGCGCCATCCCTATCGAAACCCTTTCCTCCAGTTTGTGCAAGAAAGGGGCCACCTCCCTTCTCCTTCGTTGTCGCTGCCTACTCCGGTGCCTCTCCCTCCTCCGGAGCCGATCTCCTCTATCTCCTCTGGCGCCTCTCCCTCCTCCGGTGCTTCTCTCCACTATCTGCCGTTGCCTCTCTCCTCCCAGCGCATCACCGTCTCTTCTCCAGGTATTTCATTGAATTGAATTGGTTTAGCGATTTTGTCACTAGATTTGGATCGTTTGGTTTAGCGATTGTTTGGTTTAGCTATTGACAAATTGACAGATTGCGATTGATTTAGGTGCTCTTATTTCGGCTGTTCTGTGATAGAACTAGTAACGAACTAGTAACAAATTGACTAACTTTTCACATTAGAACTAGTAACAGTAATGCTTTCTTTTTTAACAAAATTTATTTTCTGGTAAAGAGAGGTCTGACTCTCTTTTCACATTAGTTGATAATTAGTGTTAGAAAAAGTGTTAAGTATTATTAAAAATAGCTAGCCGGAGCCATGACAGATCGAAGGTACTAAATTAATACCAGAAGGTTTGAAACTGGAATGCTCATGAAGCCTTTGGACATGCCGGGATTGTAAATTTTGGGCTTTAATAAAGTTGATGCATGTGAAAAGAAAATAAACTAAACTTATGGAAAATATTAAAATAAATTACAGAATATTAAAATTTGATTTCCTATAAAAATTTAATATCTAGTTTAAATTAAATCATTTGAACCGATGGTAAAGTCTGCTTGATTTTAATATCTTACTAAATTTTCATATCTAGTTATAGTATATGTTTAGATTGAATGAACTAAGTCTATTTTTATTTTTATTTTTTTGAAAAAGAAATGCGGAAAGTCTGCTTGTTTTACTATTTACTATTTTTAATTAGTCGGCAAATTTTAATTATAATTTCTTTGGTTACACTACTTTTAGTTTGAATTCTACGTGGTCTAGAGTCTAGACCTATATATTCAAATGCCACACGGTTTGGTCAAGAATTAGAGTCGTTGAAATGCCACATGGTTTGTTTGTAAAAAAATATGTACAGAGCACGTTGACTCTTTTTTAAGATAGATCCAGAGCACATTGACTTATCAATTTACAATTAATACTTAGCAATTAAGTATTTGTCTTTCCTGATTTTAAAACTCCGCAGCTTTTTTAATTTGTTTGTATCCTTTCACCTAATTAATATCTCACTTGATGCTTATTTTAAATAAAAAAAAACGAATACTATGTTTTATTTTTTCAGAATAAAAGCTTTAAACTCTTTACATACAAAATACAAATGTTTGTAAATTTAAATATAAACAATTAGCACATAAGTATAAATAAATAATAGTTGGGCTATTGTACTTTGTGAAGCAAATAACATCTTTTACTTCACATCTATATTTTGTGATTTTAAAGTTCAAACAGCCGATCCAAACCCTTTAAAATAGTTGTTTTTTATGATCCTGAATTTAGAAAAACAGCAATTTAGTCAATCATAAGTTCTTAGATAACATATCATAATAGAACTAAATGCCCTTGCGGACCCTCCAAAAAATAAATTAAATAAACCTCTGAATTTGATAATATGTCACTTTGTATGAGATTTTTTTTCTCTTATAATAAATTCCGTTGCACTGCACGGACACAATGATAGCATTTAATTTAACTACTACTGATTAATATTGGTTAAGAGGCAAGAATACCTAATACATTTTTTTTTGAACCAAATCAGGTAGTGGCTACCAGATATATTAATAATAGTAAAGAGATTGTTTACCTAATACATTTTAAAGAGAAAGATAAAGGTCTAATTTTCCAAATTTCAATATCTTTAAAGGATTTCTTATTGGGATTCTGAGCATGCTACTCTCACAAAGATATTGGATATAAGAAGGGTTCATTTATGGAGGGTTTGCTTCAACAGATTGGTTTTAACGAATCAAAGATGAGAGGTTACTACTTTCCCGAGGAATTTATTGAGGCACTCAACAAAGGAAGTTCAAACAGTGGAGTGTCTGCAATAGTTCATTCAATACCTTACATCAAGTTGTTCCTTGCCAAGTATTGTGATTCTTACACAATGGTTGCACCTATTTATAAGACTGCAGGATGTGGATTTGTAAGTATATCATTTCTTATGTAAATTTATATGCTACAAACTAATTATAATGGCATACTTACACAAGCAATAACTTGTAAACAATGAAACTCTTAATACTTGATAAACATGACAATTTTCTCAGCAAATAATGTAAGATTCTTCACAATCTTTAATTAAATTTGGAAGAACTCACAAATAAGAAAAGAAAAGAGCAGAAAAGAGAAAGGAAGCATTTTACATTTTAAATTGTTAATTCTAAGATCAAATACGGATACCAGTTTCATCTTACTAATTTCTATTTCTACATAGGCGTTCGCCAAGGGTTCTCCACTAGTCCCAGACATATCCCATGCAATTCTAAACATTACTGATGGAGCCGACATAATACGAATTGAGAAGAAATGGATTGGAGACAAGAACTGTCAGAACACTGGCATTATCATCCTCGAGTTGTTACTACCATCTCCCTACTAACATTTGCAATCATGTCATTTTGCAAAAAACGGCGAAAGATGATCAGCATTACGAGCCTTGAAAGGAGCCCTGACGAGACAAATGACAATGGAGCCTTGCCTACTAGAAGCCTAGAGGAATACCAAAATAGTGACATTTTTGGCCCATCATCAGATGAACACAACACTGATACTTTGCCATAGATTCCATAGAATGATCGCCAATAAGAAAATATAATGATTCATGGGATTTATGTCAAGAGATCATAAGAAGTATACATTACAATTAATCAGTTGAAGTTGTGGGCTTTTTATTTTAGTTAGTAATTATAGGTAGGTAATGAGCATAGTGGATGTAATCAGGTCAGACGAGGTAGCTGGCAAGTTTGTAATTTCAAAAGTAAGCTGCTCATCTATATTCAGCTTTTATAAGATTATCTTGAGTGGTATTAACTTTCAAGTCTATTTAAACTTGAGAACTGCTCAGACGAAGTGGTATTAACTGAATGCTACATAGTGGAGATGGATCTAAAGAGCAATGTAACAGTTCATTGTCCTGAATAAAAAATGAAATAAGAACTTAAAATTGAGGTCGACATGGAACAGTTTTGAAACCCTAGCTGGGGCAAGCACCAAAGCATTGCTTAATTGCACATTTGAGGATGATGAAGATGCTAAATTGGGTTAAGCTGAGTCAAATTGAACAGCTAAATTTTGGTTTGTCATCACAATTTTGGGAACTTCTATAACCAAATTCAGCATAACACCAAATTGCAACAATTCCTAACGTAGCAACAAACTGATCCTTTTTGAAATAAGAATGTGCTGTAGAGTAAAAAACGATTTTTCATAGAGAAAATTTACCAGAGATTCCCAATTACAGCAACGAAACATAGTTGAGTTTCAGTAGCAAACTGACCTGTTCCAATTGAGACCTTTAAATACACCTGTTTAGATCCATCTCCACTATGTAGCATTCAGCATTTCTCAATGCCTAGCAATTCCATATAGAGAAATTAAATCAAATTCAATCTGTTCTTCTAATCTAATACCAGTAAGAAAACAACTTCAAAATACCTTACATCTATATATACTGACTGAGCCCTGATGCAGCACACCTCTCAGCAGCCCCATCTCCAATGAAGCCTCAAGAGAGTCTCCAACTCGAATTTAAGTTGAGGAGGGGAGTTACTTGGTAGAGAGAGAATTCGCTGTAGCGGCGAGTGTGGTAGTTGCGATCGCACCTTGCTCGAATTCGAATCACAGGTAACAGAATATTTATGTTTAGATCCGGAACGTCCAAGAAGAACTCGCACGAATATGAAAGAGATCCCGTGCATTCCACGGTGGAATTTCCACCTCGGGCCGGATAGATCCAGATTCTGATCGAACGGATGTGATCTAAACAGACATATTCTTTTACCTCAAGCACCAAGGGGGCGTTTGGTTTGCGTTATTTGAGAGGGATTCCCTGGCATCTCCATGCCATTTTTACGATGCCCACGTTTGGTTAAAAGAGGAAGGGAATAAACACAGGAATCAGCGATTCCCTTGCCATTCAAATGCCATAGTTCATGGCTATTCCGATAGCCAAAAAAAAGGTGGAATTTCTTCATTCCCGCTCGACGGAAATCATCAAGGCGCGATTTCTTATTATTTTCGGTTGAAACTCTTTCCCTCTTCTTCGATAGTTTTTCTTCCTTCCCTATAATTTTCGCGAGAGGAAAATTGTTTCCGACTCTGACTTCTCTCTTCAGCCTCCTCTCCATCTCCGACTTCTCTTCTCCGATTACAGGTTCTCTCTCTTCGCACTATCCTTCTCTAATTCGTTCAGAAATTAAGTAGATTAGAACTCCAATTGCAGGTTCGCTCTCTCTCTCCTCACTTCCCTTCAAATTGAATAATTTAGAACTCCGATTATAGTGTGAAAATTTTTGTCTTCACGCTTGCTGCTGGCTTTTGTTCATAAATTGGGATAGGTATTGATACACGGTACCATTTGACTAAATTCTATACTAGTTTCTGAATTTTTGGCTCGGTTTTATGGTCAATTTCTAGTTGCAAAATTAGGGCTATAGAGGCACAATGTACAATTGAATGTTATTTAAAAAAAAAAAGGAAAAAAGAATGGAAACTCCAACAAACGCAAGGTGTGGTGATGATTTGTCTTTATCTTTAAAAGAACCAACTCCAATCAGAGCATTACATAAAGAAATGAAACCGCCTTCACTTCAAATTAGAAATGAAGAGAGGACTGTGTTAGCAAGACGAGTGAAAATCTTGCTTCTCCTCATTAGTTGATTATCATTTAATTAGCTGTCAATTTGTATGGAATTTCCCTGAAATGCAATTTACTAATGAGGACGATACTGCTACTAATTTCTTGATTTTTTTAAACCATTATCTGCTCTTTTGTTGTAATTTTTTTACCATGATTCGCTTTCAAGTATCATAGATTGGTTTTCTATTGAAGAATTTCTATAATTCGGTTAAAATTTCAAGTCTTAATTAGTGCATTTTAACCAAATTAAGGATGCAGAGTTACACTGGGTTTGACTTGTTATATCACTTGCTTCTTATCTAATCATCTTTTTGTGAATTTTGATTATATAGATAAATTCTGCCTGCATTGTGAAACAATGGACGAACCAACCAATCTCTACACAATTCCGGTTACAGTTTCCGTTACCGCTTCATACTTTGAGATGCTCTATTATCTAACGTTTAAAGCTATCTTGTTATGGTTGGTGTTGATGAGTCGTCAGACCTCGTGGGGTGGTCGTAATGCTTTGGAGAGACACACTGTTCGATTTATAACTCTTCAAAAAATGATATTTGATAGTGATTTGGTTTGTGTTGAAAATACACGCATGAATCGAAGAGCTTTTTATAGCCTGTGTGACTTGTTGTCAAGTGTGGGGAGGTTGAGATGTGATGGAAGTATATCAGTTGAAGAGGCAGTAGCAATCTTTTTGAATATTTTGGCGCATGATGAGAAAAACAGGGTAATAAAGAGACAATTTGTGAGATCCGGAGAATCAATAAGCAGGCAATTCCGTAATGTGCTAAATGCCGTTATTAGATGCCATAATATTCTGCTTAAGAAGCCAACACCAATACTAGAAGATTCAATTGATGAAAGATGGAAATGGTTTAAGGTACTTCTGCAATTCACCAATCATATAAAACAAGTACATGGTAAATAAAATAAAATAAAATATAACTATTCTTTATTTAACAGAACTGTCTTGGCGCATTAGATGGTACATATATTCAAGTGAATGTATATGATATTGATAAAGCCAGATACCGTACCAGGAAAAAGGAGGTTGCCACAAATGTTTTAGGAGTTTGTTCTCCAGATATGCAGTTCATATATATTCTACCTGGATGGGAAGGATCTGCCGCTGATTCAAGAGTACTTCGTGATGCAATTGCTAGGAGAAATGGATTACATGTACCTCGTGGTAAGCATATTAATTAGTATTTAACGTATATTTTCAGTTTTCTATTTATCATACATGTGGCGCATTGAGGGGTAAAATTGCAAAAAATTCTCACCTCGGTTAGGTAACTGAATATTCCAGGCAATGAGAAATTTATAAATATATATAAAAGGGATTTTGAATAAAAATGAATGAGATTGATTATTTTGGTCCCAGGTTCAAAAGCTATTCCAAATGAAAGTAACGTTATATCACTTTTCATGTCTCACATTCAATAGCTTGTATTTTATCTAACTACAGGTTACTACTATCTTTGTGATGCCGGTTATCCAAATGGAGAGGGTTTTCTTATGCCTTACAGAGGTCAAAGATATCATTTAAATGATTGGAGAGATGGCAGTTTACCACGAACAGCACGAGAGTTTTATAACTACAAACATTCTTCGGCACGCAATGTCATAGAACGATGTTTTGGTCTTCTTAAAGGGAGATGGGCAATTCTTAGGGGAAAATCATTTTATCCGGTAAAGATTCAATGTCGAATAATTGCAGCATGTGCGCTCATTCATAATCATATTCGAAGGGAAATGCCTATTGATCCTTTGAATGTTGAAATGCAAGATGCCAATTTACTGCTAGAGGAGATAGATGGTGAGCGAATTACACATATTGAATCAACAGATGAATGGACCAATTGGAGGGACACTTTAGCTCACGAAATGTTTACCACGTGGAGAAGCTCAAGAAATAATCAATGAGTTTATATGTTATTATCTTGCTATGTTGTATTTCTCTTTATGTTTTTCTTCTGTTTTTTACTGTTTTATTGAGTGAGGCAGGTTAGGTTATGAGCTGCTGTAACAGTGGTACCGAACTTGGGGTTTTTTATGCTTTTTTTTTTAACTGTTTTTCATGTTGCTCAAGTATTTTTCAATGCTTATGGTCCAATTTAGCTTGTCTTAGGCTTCAGTTTTGGAATGTGAGATTTTCCCTTCATGGAGGGCTGCCGAGGCAGTAATGAAAACATATGAATATCCAACTTACTTTACAGTACCAGTAGATTAGTTTTCAATACCAGTAGATTAGTTTTTCAGTACCAGTAGATTAGTTTGTCAAATCACACATCTAGAACTAGAGCATAATCTAGATTAGTTTTCCAGTTTATGTGTTTAAAATGAAAATAGCTTCTAAATTAAAATAACTTAATATACATGATTTCAATCGGCTTGTATTTTTTCTAAATACAATTACTGCTAAGCATCGAAGGGATGTTATTTTAAGTTAGGACATGCTTTTATTTTTTTTAATTTAGGACAAAGGAATGTTATTTTATATTATTATTATTTTTTGTTGTTGTTCAAGTAGTTTTCAATGCTTAGTGTTTAAAATACTTTTTTTTTCACGTTATGTTATTTTTGTATATTAATTTGATTTCTGATTTACAATTTATTTTTAAATAATACATAAAAATAAAATTTCAATAAACGTAATATTATTTAGTTAATATCCTAAAAATAATCAAGACATGTCTTGATAGCCATTGCAATAGCTATGCGCAAACCAAACATGGTAATGACACATTTCTTAGAATATTGAAACAATGGTCATGTGCGAACCAAACATGGTAATAACACATTCCTTGGAATAGCATTCTCTGGCATTACATTCCTTGGAATCCTTGTATTCCCTGGAATGATTTATAGCGCGAACCAAACGCCCTCCAAGTTCCATCATAGAGAGGAGAAGCGTCCACCCGTGAAGTAGTAACATCCTTTCGTAAAGGGCTTGTAGTTGTAGTATAGACAACCTGCCCATACATGCAAGGCCTATGGGCTATAAGGCCCGTTAATCTTCTAAAAGACTTTCTCTTTCCTCAACAAATTAAGGGGCTAATTCCCCGTACACGGTACACCCACTTGACTTCCAAATTCCAATGACGATGACTAATGGGCGATTGAGATATTCTGTGGCGAAATCAGCGAGTCAAATTAGTACTCTCCGACCTCCGACCTCCGACCTCCGTTGCACTGCAGACGACAACGTTAAGGCTACAGAATTTTGTGCGGGCAGCCAATATGAAATTTATGAAGGTTAAGATTACGTGCAAATATTACAAAGAATATAGGATTGACATAATATTAATTTGAGGTGAGATGTATATGATTCTTTTAATTTTAGTGCTAAAGCACCGGATCTAAACAAAAATTTTTTGTTCATCTCAAATCATATGAATTCTGTAGGATCTGAACCGTGCCAATTAGTTAAATAGAATATGCATAGTTGGTAGGGTAAGTATCCGAAGATTTTTTTAGTTATCACCTCAAATTTCTATAATTCACATTTTTTAGAAGTTGTCACGTGCGCAGATTCAGTATGTGCACCAAATTTTTTTTACACATGCTAGTTTTTGAATTTTGATCTAAATAGTGGTATAAATTGTGAATTATGAAAATTTATGTTGATAACTAAAAAATTTTCGAGACAGTACCCAGCTAGTAAGATTATAATTAAGTTCTCCAATTTTGCATCTAATTCCGTCTATATAATTTTTTTTTGTAATTGTTAATTATCTAATAAAATTAGGAGTATTCTATTTTTTTTTTGATAAAATGAGGTCCACTCTCTTTATATTAAATATTCACTAGGATGATGCTCTGATCAGATTTCAAACTTGCGATCTTTCATACAAACTACTATACCACTGCATAGCTTCTCACAAATATAATTAAATTCAGGTACTTCTCTCATCTTTGAAATAAAAAAAATTAATTAAGAGGTCCATGTTCATTTTTATTCAGATATATTAATGTTCATTAATTTCATTTTAAGATGAGTGTTACTTTTGGTTCAAATAAGTGCTCACTTTAGAGTGATTTAAACAATGAGTTTGGATGCCCAATTTTTTTTAAGTGCCATCATAATATTATAGAATTTTAATTCTACCACTTATTTCTGAAAAAAGTCCACTCATATTGTACACATAGCCTTTGTCAGCGAGAGAGGTTTGTAGACAAAGGCTATATTAGCTAAAGTTGGTCTTCAAGTAGTGATTTTGTATCTATTTAAAAATATATTAA
This sequence comes from Carex rostrata, assembly GCA_964058875.1. Classification (NCBI taxonomy): domain Eukaryota; kingdom Viridiplantae; phylum Streptophyta; class Magnoliopsida; order Poales; family Cyperaceae; genus Carex; species Carex rostrata. The sequence goes on from CAXKVT010000541.1 coordinate 885,128, forward strand.
AAACTAATTTTAATAAAATATAAAATTTGATCTCATCTATATTTTAATATAGATATCGGATCAACGTTCTGTTTGAAATTCATGTATATTTTAACCATCATTTATTTTACAGACACATCTAGGATTTTTTTTTAAAATAAAATTTATTTTAATTATTTCAACGGAACAAGTCTTCTTTGTGTGAAAATTAGAAAACTAGCCTCCACCGATCCTAGGGATCGGTGTAGCAAGAAAAACACAACCTACACCGATCCTAGGGATCGATAGAGTCAGTTTTGCACCCGCCACATCATCATGTACTGTTTCAGGCAGAAACCACCTGTTTCGATCCCAGTTTCTGGCAGAAACAACCAGTTTCAGCCTTTTGTTCAGTATGCTATAGCGAGTGCAAAACTGACTCCACCAATCCCTAGGATATGTGTAGTGCTAGGGATCGATGGAGGTTAGTTTTCTAATTTCCACGCAAAGAAGACTTGTTCTATTGAAATAATTAAAATGAATTCAATTTAAAAAAAAAAATGCCACATCTAGTTGGGTTTTAATACTGGTGATTTATTTGATTGGGCCATATGTGCCATATCAGTTTGGACATTAATTACACCAAGTCCGTAACGCATTACCTGATATATATCTTGAATTTGGGATTTCGACCGTCCAACCAAAATCTTAATCAGTCCGGTCTAAGTCTATAATGCATGTACGAGAACTTCTTCAATATTCGTGCCAAGACGGATCGGAAGGTCCGAATTTGTTTTGCAGAATCTCATAATTTGAGTTACTGAAGATGATATGATTCACGGACGTGCATCCTATTATTATTATTATTATTATTTTTTTTTTTTTTAGTGATAGTGATTCGCAAATATCTGTAGAACCCGGGTCAAGCAACCATATCTGTACAATTTTGCATAGATAAATATACAACTTGAAAGTGGGACGTGTAATGTGAGCATTACACTCAAATCAATTTGCTTCATGATAAGTGTATCCACCGTATCAATATTTGTGCGGATGAAACACAGACACATACAGTGAATCCGACAGATTGATTTGAATTCAATGTCTATCGGACGCGTCGCTCCCATATAACATAATTAATGCAGGGAAGGCTTAGACATCTCCCACTTTTTTTTATTAAGAAAAGTCGACTATTTTAAATCGACTTGTACGATTAAAATGAACAAACTAATTAAAGCCACACAAGAAAATTAAATCCCTAAATTTTAAATTATTGAGAAAAACATCAACCATCAAGTACCCCGGCCGATCCGTCTCTACCAAAATTGTGGGCCACTGATAAGAATCGTTCTAAGTCACGCAACAATTCATTTGTGGTTTATTACGCTTCCACACTTATTCATTTGAGATTATCTATTATAAATGAGTCCGGCTAATACGCTTATATAAAAACTTCATCACCATATAATTATAATTCACTTTTGCATTTTCAAAGTTCAAACAGTCAATCCAAACCGTTCAACATGATCTCCATATTAAAATATGATTGAAGACCAAATTTTACATTTTTTTATTTATTTTTTATTTTTTAGGATATGTAGAAAATTCATTTATTCAGAAAATTTTGGACCATAAAAAACAACAATAATTTTCTACCTATCTAAAAAAATAGTAAAAAAAAAATTCAAAAAATGTAAAATTTGTTCTCAAAGTACATTTTAATATGAATACCATGTTGAATGGTTCGGATCGACTATTTAGACTTTAAAAATGTAAAAATAATTTATATGCATATGATGTTGAAGTAATTATATAAACGTATTATCCAGACTAATCATAAATAAAGAAACATGATGATTCAAATCAAGAATATTATATGGGTTAGTGTTAAAGGCACAGGTCCTCTACTGTGGCAAAGACAAAGGCAATGTCCTCTGTTGTAAAAAAAGATAAGGCACGTGTTTTTTTATGTTGAAGGTTATGAGTTTAAAATTCAAATGAAAGAAATATTTTCTTATAATTACAGAAGTTTAAAAAAAGTGATAGATAGCTTAACCTCCAACTCATTTATTCAATAATTCAATAAATCGAGATCATGTTTTTCTCATATCCCATGAAAAAAAGGAGGAAATAAATATGCCACAACAATATTGTATCGGACAGGGGTTGTTTTTGTTAGAATAATTATTTTAGTGATCCCTAAAATGGTTAGGCCCGATAGAATAGATTAATTTTCAATGATGCTTCCGTGCATTTTTTTTTAAATACAAGATGTTTCCGTGCATTTGGTATTACCACCGCTAATATTAAAAATGTTTGTTTCGAACAAATACATTGATTTTTTACATTTTTAAAGTCCAAACAGTCGATCTAAACTGTGTAACATTCAATCTACAATAAAATATGCTTGAGACTAAAATTGATATTTTTTTATTATTTATTAAACCAGTTTTAAAATATCTATTTTTAATGATCCATAAAATTTTCACAATTCATTAAAATCAGCAATTTTAAACTGATTTAATAAATAGTAAAAAATTTCAAAAAATATAAAATTTGATATATAAATTACATCTAACTGTTTGGATTAATTATTTGGACTTTGAAAATTAGAAAACCAATTGGTTGCACCACAACTTCTATATCTATCTACCTATTTATATATGTGTGTGTACAGATATTGGCTAATATCAAAACGTTTGTTCTATTATAGTAAAAAAAAAATATGAGGCACTATTGGGCATAGTGACAACTTAATAGTTCGGGAAAGGTTCGGCAGAGTCAAAAATTCGTGATTCGGGTATAATTCGGAAATAATTCGTTTTTGTAAACACCAAATCGGTATAATTCGGATATAATTCGAGTATAATTCGGGAATAATTCGTTTTTGTACACATCAATTAATATACTAAAATACTAAAGTTGTAAAAAAAGAATAAGATTGTTTCATTTATTTTAATTTTTTTATTAGTGTAAAGTGCTGTTGTATATGTATTTTAATTTTTGTAATTTTCAACATTTTTTTGGCGGCAAAAAAGAAAAACTACGCAGAGCTCGTTCACATTCAATCTGTTGTTTTTATTGATTTTAGATGAAGTCACGTGGGTGGGGTCCACTTTGTCCTTTCAATTTCAAAAGTTGTGCTCTCTCTCAAAAGAAATCATAAAAAATGTACCACAGCGAATCAGCTTCACCCACGTGGTTGGGTGGTCGCGTGAAATCGCAAATTTGATCAACAGTGCACGGATTACGGAGCGAAACACTGAGCGACGAACTATTAGAACAAAACGCGAATAATTCGTAAAAAATGTTTTATTCGCGTTTTGTACGCGAATAAATCAGTAAAAGTTCGGTCAACCGTTTTATACGCTATTCGGTTTGGCAACCTCTGAAAAACGTTTTATTCGCGAATAAAATGCTAATCATGTTACTATGCTACTGGGTTTCAAAATTATCAATTATTATTAATTTGAACTTTAATTAGTAATTCTTTGGTCACATTTTCGGCTTGAATTCTACATTATCTAGAATCATTGAATGCCACACGGTTTAATGGCCAAGATTTAATTGGGAGTAATTTCAAGTCATTTCTGACCTAGCTATTATTGGAACTTGAGCTACTTATTCCTCAAGTCATCTAATGCTTCCTTAGGTCTGACTGTGGTTTACAATTACAGCGTAATTTCTCACCTATTCATTTGGGGTGCTGATATTACAACCAACATTTTTATTATCGACACAATAAATTTGAATTTTTACATCTTTTGGATAAACATTGTGTATGTGTCCCTACGTACTCTCTTTAACTTGTATTCATATATTTTAAATTAAAACATTTCCTTACAGAAAAGTTTCTCTATTTCCTTGAAAACAAATTGTATAGAAATTTCTGACGGTATATGTTTCTCAATTTTTTTTTTTTTGGTATCCCATGGAAAAAGAGAGGAAATAACTATATATAACACAATAATGTTGCATCAGACATTTTTGTTTTTTTGTAGTACACTTTTCTTTTACTATAATTTGTAAGTAATTATTGATTGATCCCTAAAATGATTAGGTCTTTAATATATAAGTTGGAATTCAATAAAAAAAGAAGAAGATATATTGATAATTTTGACAATATATTTCGAAATAATTTTATAAAAGATAAATTAATAATAAATATATAGATTTGTTGTTGAACTGATGAACTATATATGTATCAAATATCATGCAATTTTAGTACAGTCAATTGATGTCATATATATATATATATATATACAAACTAATTAAACGGCAAAGGACGATGATAGTAGTATCACATGTGTAATAGGAACGACTTAGATATCTCCCACGTTTTTTTAATTTATTAAGAAAAGTCGACTATTTTAAATCGAATTGTACGATTAAAATGAACAGACTAATTAAAGCCACACAAGAATAATCGTTAAATTTTAAATTATTGAGAAAAACATCAACCATCAACCCCGATCCGTCTCTACCAAAACTGTGGGCCACTGATAAGAATCGTTCTATGTCACGCAACAATTTATGTGGTTTACGCTTCCACACTTATTCATTTGAGGTCATCTATTATAAATGAATCCAGCTAATACTCTTATATAAAAAACTTCATCACCATATAATTATAAATCACTTTTGCATTTTCCAAATTTAAAAAAGTTTATCCGAACTGTTCAACATGATCACCATATTAAAATATGCTTATAGACCAAATTTTATATTTTTTAAGATAGGTATAAATTTTATTTATTCAGAAAATTTTGGACCATAAAAAACAATAATTTTCTATCTATCTAAAAAATACTAAAAAAAATTCAAAAAATATAAAATTTGTTCTCTAAGTACATTTTAATATGGATATCATGTTGAATGGTTCGGATCGACTATTTAGACTTTAAAAATGCAAAAATTTATATGCATATGATGTTGAAGTAATTATATAAACGTATTATCAAGACTCATCATAAATAAAGAAACATGATGATTCAAATCAAGATTATATGGGTTAGTGAAAAAGGCACATGTCCTTTACTGTGGCAAAGGCAACATTCTCTCTTGTAAAAAAGATAAGGCACATGTTTTTTTTATCGTGAAGGTTATGAGTTCAAAATTTGAAAAAAAAGAAATATTTTGTTATAATTACAAAAGTTAAAAAAAATAATAGATAGCTTGATCTCCAACTCATTCATTCACTAAATCGATATCATTTTTTTCTCATATCCCATGAACAAAAAGGAGGAAATAAATATATATGCCACAACAATATTGTATCGGACAGGTTGTTTTTGTTAAAATAAATTTTTGAGTGATCCCGAAAATGGTTTGGCACTTATTAGGCCCGATAGAATTGATTAATTTTCAATGATGTTTCTGTGCATTTACTCAAAAAAAAAAATGATGTTTCTGTGCATTTGGTATTATCACTGCTAATATTAAAATGTTTGTTTATAAATTGTGAAATAAACACTTTGATTTTTTACATTTTTTGAAATTTTTTACTATTAATTATACCAGTTTTAAAATCGCTATTTTTAATTATCCATTAATTTTTCACTATTTATTAAAATCAGCAATTTTAAAATTTGATCTCCAGGCACATTTTAATATAGAGATCACATCTAATAACTGTTTGGACTTTGAAAATCGAAAAACCAATTGGTTGCACCACAGCTTCTATATCTATCTATCTATCTATCTATCTATCTATCTATCTATCTATCTATCTATCTACCTGTCTGTCTGTCTGTGTGTAGAGTTTGGCTAATATTAAAATGTTTGTTCTATTATAGTAAAAAACATAAAAAAATGAGGCACTAACGGGTTCCAAAATTATCAATTATTATTAGTTTGAACTTTAATTAGTAATTCTTTGGTCACATTTCCGGCTTGAATTCTACATTAATTGTCTAGACTCGTTGAATACCACACGGGTTAATGGCCAAGATTTGGGAGTAATTTCAAGTCATTTTTGACCTAGCTATTATTGGAAGATATGCTTATGCATGCAACTTGAGCTACTTATTACTCAAGTCATCTAATGCTTCCTTAGGTCTCACTGTGGTTTACAATTACAGCGTAATTTCGCACCTTTTCATTTGGGGTGCTGATATTACAACCAAAATTTTTATTATGGACACAATAAATTTGAATTTTTGCATATTTTGGATAAAATATTGTGTGTGTGTCCCTACTCTCTTTAACTTGTATTCATATATTTTAAATTAAAACATTTCCTTACAGAAAGTTTCTCAATTTCCTAATATCAAATTGTATAGAAATTTCTGACGGTATATATATGTTTCTCATTTTTTTTTTGGTATCCATGAAAAAAAGAGAGGAAATAACTATATATAACACTACAATTTATATGTAATTGTTGAGTGATCCCTAAAATGATTACTAAACTTTGTAAGATATTTTGATAATTTTGATAAAAAAGATATTTTGATAATTTTGATAATTTTGCAAGAGATCACTAAACTTTGTCTTTTGTCACGAATTGATCACTTAAGTTTCATTTGTCCCTCTATAGCCATTGTAATTTGAATTTATTCCAATCAAGTCACCCCTATAACTTTTTCATCCAAAAAATTAATAAAATATACTTTTGTATTAGTATTTTGGACGAAATGAGTATATTATGTTAATATTTTGGACGGAATGAGCATATTTGGTCAGTATTTTTGACAGAATGAGCATATTCCGTTAATATTTTAGATGAAAATGTTAGAGGGTGACTTAATTAAGACAAATTCAAAGTTCAGTAGGTACATACATACAAATCAAACTTGAGTAACTAATTCATGACAAATGACAAAGTTTAGTGACCTCCAACGAATTTTACCCTAAAATTATATATTATTTTTTACCCCAATCTGGTTTGCAATTATATGACTAAATGATCTGGTATGCTATATATATATATTTTTTCACAAACACACATATTTATGGAAAACGAAATTTTACTCTTTTTAGTTTTTTGTTTGCTATTTTTTAGATTTTCTAAAATGACTTCTTTAACCATCTTAAAAATCAGGAAAATAGTTATCAAAATTTGATTTCCTATAAAATATTAATATCTAGTTTAAATTAAATCATTTGAACGGATGGTAAAGTTTGCATGTTTTAGTATGTGTTTGGATCAGAGGTTTAAATAGTGTTCATAGTAGAATGACTAAAATAATGGCTTTATATTCATATTGTGTTGCTATTGTTCTATAATTTTTTATGATCTAAAAACACTATAGTGTCTTAGTGTGCTATTTAGAATGTTGATTTAGATTGAATGCACTAAGTTTTTTTTTTTTTGAATAAAAAATAGAACTGCGGAAATTCTGCTTGTTTTAATTAGTATTTAATAATTTTAGTCACTTTTAATTAGAAATTCTATGGTCACACTTTTAGTTTGAATTTTACGTGGTTTAGAGTTGTCCAAATGCCACACGGTTTGGTCAAGAATTAGACTCATTTTCGACCTAGTTATTATTCCAAGTTATGATTGCAACTTGAGGACTTATTTCTCAAGTCATCTAATTTAATTAATGCTTCCGTAGAATAGATTTTTTTTTAAAACCTTCGCGTAAGCTGCGAAGTCGTGAGGGGGAATCGAACTCTCGACCTTTGAGTACAACAAGTCTAGGGCTTTTTCCTAGCCAATTGTGCTACCTCCCCTTTTTCTTCCGTAGAATAGATTGTGGTTTAATTACAGCTTCCGCACTTATTCATAAGTTGAGTTTGTTCGATAAATTATTGGAATAGAGAAAAAATAAAGAAAATTGAAATTTGAAATAGATTTTAATTCTTCACTATTTTGATCGTGTTCGGTTAATGTTAGAAGAGTAAAATAGTGGAAGAGTCGGAGTATTAGTAAACGAGTCAAATTCATCTCTTGAAAAAAACTAATTCCTCTATTCTACATTAATTTCTCATAGAATAGAGAATTGACTCATAGATGACTAGAGGAGGGACCAAAATATAAAAAATAAGGATTTTACTACAAAAATTTTAATCCATTTTTTTTTAAAAATTTTCCAATTCCAGTCGCTTTTTTTCTAAAACATATTTTCCACTCTATTTCTCTATATCATCCTTGTCGAATGAGTCCAAAAAAACTAAAATAAAAGATAAGATAATGATTCAAACACAAGACATTTTTTTTCTTGTGACCCTCAAAGAAAAAAAGAAAAGAAACAAATATACCACAATAATGTTGTAGCAGACAGTTGAGTAGAACTAAGGTGTTCTTAAGTTTATCCAATATTTTTGTGGACTTAACTCAAGAATATATGGGATTGGTTTTAAATGACTTATTCAAACTGTTGAAACCATTTCACTTCATGAATGATGCATTTATATGTTAATTTTATAAAATTTTGAACTAATTTAGTTCAAAGTCAGCTGTAAAAAGAAGAAGAAGAAAGTTTATAAGTGAAAATTTAATGCGTTCATTTTTTTTAATTTTTTAACTACTTGACTTTAATTGTACTAAATTAGTTCGAACATTTATAAAGTTGACAAGTAAAAGCATTAATTGCTCGTGAAGTCGAATATTGGTTTTAATAGTTTAGATGAATTGTTTAAAGTTGATTTGATAGATTTTTAAATTAAGTTCACGAATGAAGGAACTTGATTAATTGAAAAATATCCTAGTTCTACGAACTCTAGACAGTTTATCTTTTTGTGGTATAATTTTCTTGAGTGAGACTATGGTTCTAGTTCAATATATATATATATATATATATATATATAAAGAGAGAGATAAGCTACGCTACTCCATGGAGTAAAACGTGTTGGTGCTCCATGGCACTATATTTTTATTTTGAAAATTCAAACGACCGATCCGAACCACTCAACATGATCTCCATATTGAAATGTGCTTGGAGACCAAATTTTACATTTTTTGAAATTTTTTTACTATTTATTAAGCAATTTTGAAAATCGCTGATCCAATGGTCCAGAAATTTTTACTGTTCACAGCAAAACAATAATTTTCAAAATTGCTTAATAAATAGTAAAAGAAATCTAAAAAAATGTAAAATTTGGTCTCCAAGCACATTTCAATATGGAGATCATGTTGAGTGGTTTGGATCGGTCGTTTGGATTTTCAACATTTTTAGGTAGGTAGAAAATCACTTGATCTGAAAATTCTGCACCATTCAGATCTAGTGATTTTCTACATATCTAAAAAATTAGTAAAAAAATTAAAAAAAAAATAAAATTTGGTTTGCAAGTACATATTCATATGGAGAACATGTTGAACAGTTTGGATCGACCGTTAGAATTTTGAAAACTCAAATATTGAGCCGTTGCACAGATGCCCTTTATGCTACGGATAGCACCGTAGCCAACTCCTATATATATATATATGAGTAGAACTAGGGTGTTCTTAAGCTCACCAAATTGTTTGGTGAGTTTAACTACAAAACCCATCAAATCAGTTTCAAATGACGGATCCGAACCATTGGAACCCGCCTATCTTACGAGTGATGCATCTACATGTGAAAATTTTAAACATTCGAATTAATTTAGTATAAAGTCAAGCGGTCAAAATTTTACGTGACACCCTTTTTAAGTGACACCAGATTACACCCTGTATTTTTAAAATTCAAACAGTCGATCCAAACCGTTCAACATGATGAATATGTTAAATTGTACTTGCAGATCAAATTTTACATTTTTTTGAATTTTTTACTATTTATTAAGATGAGTACAAAATTTCAATGGTATGAAAATAATGATTTTTGTAAAATATTTCATAAAAACTAAAAAAATAGAAAAAAAAACTATAAAATTTGATCTGCAATCACATTTTAATATATCCATCATGTTGAATGGTTTAAATCGACTGTTTGGAATTTGAAAACTTTGAAAATAGAGATGTAATTCGGTGTCACTAAAAAAAAAATGTAATTGCATCCCTCCTTTGTGTGTATATTTATATATATATAGAGAGAGAGAGAGAGTAAGGCTTGGGTGCTATGGATAACATAGAGGGCTACGGTGCTACGGCTCAATATTCGATTTTTTAAAATCCTAATAGTAGATCCGAACCGTTCATCTTGTTCTCCATATTAATATGTGTTTGGAGACCAAATTTTATATTTTTTGAAAATTTTTTACTATTTTTTTAGCTAAGTAGAAAATCACTTGATCTAAAAAATTCTACACCATTCAAATATTAGATTTTCTACCTATCTAAAAAAATAATAAAAAATTTCAAAAAAATGTAAAATTTGGTCTCCAAATACATATTAATATGGAGAACAAGAAGAACGGTTCAGATCGACCGTTAGGATTTTGAAAACTCAAATATTGAACCGTAGCACCGTAGCCCTCTATGCTATCCATAGCACCTAAGCCTTACTCTCTCTCTCTCTCTCTCTCTCTCTGTGTATATATATATAAGCATCACTCAAAAAACATCTCAAAACAAAATAACACGATCTACTACTGTTAATAATTCCTCCTATCAAATAAAACTCACACATAACTTACTAATGATAGCCAAATTAACTTTAATTAAACGAACCACGTTCTCTTGCAAAACATGTTTGATCATTATGACTCTTGATTATGAGAAAATTCAAAATATATAAAAGTTAATTATAACACCCCTTTAAAGAGTTCCACATAATTTTGAATCAGCGGAATTGGAACTTGTACAAGAAAATTTTACCGAAAATACGGAAATGTGTCAATCTATCCAGAAAATAGTTTGGAGAGCAGGGATCAATGCTGTTTGATTTATAGGCCTGCTTGTTTATCATGTTGATATTTCCAATTTATTTATCTTGCTGGCACTTCATGTAATATTGCCAATAAATTATTTTGATAAACCTCTGGTCAGCCCCAGCCAAGTTACCAAAATATGTCAGAGAAATTAAGTAGAGTATAAATTATATAGGCTGCAATTACCATACTAATTAATGGATCAATTTAGTTATCAACATATTAGTGATCACTGATCGCTGCGCTGACCTGAGGAGCATTCCATGCACTTACCCATTTCAATATGTTTCTTAACTAGCGAGGTCCAACATTGATTTTTAACTTATGATGCAATCATCACCATTCTCCAATGGAATATATAGCTCAACATCAATAGGATATTGTGTTTTAATGACAATCCGAAACGTCAAGAAGTGAATTATTAGGAAATTCAGTCAAGTAAACTCATGGTGGCATTTTTTCCTTGATTTGTCAAAGTAAACTCATGAAGTCATGGGCAGCCTATAAAAAGAGAACATAAAGAGAAGTGTACTGTGCATAAAAATGGGGAAACCAAACAAACTTACGTTTCTCCTCTTTGTTATCATAGGTTCAGTTGTTACAGGTAAAAATTCGAACAGAAACATCTCAGTAGGAGTTATACTCGATTTGGACACCCTTGAGGGCAAAATGGCTCGAACAAGCATTGAGATGGCTGTGCAAGATTTCTACACTATACATTCGAATTATAGTACCAGACTTGTGCTTGATATCAGAGATTCCCACCAGGACAATGTCAAGGCTACATTAGCAGGTGACTGATCAAATTATTAAACTGTAGTAATGTATTTATTGATTGTGCAAAGTACTCAACTTGAACCAAATCCCACTGTAATTGTTTTACTCTTTCTAGATTAACAAACCTACAGTAGATCTCTTTTCTTTTATTTTTATTTTTTACCCCTTACCCTTAAATTCCGGTCTAAAAAGTAAAAACTTCAATCTTCTTGCAGCACTAGACTTGCTAGAAAACAATAAGACTGAAGTCATCATTGGACCTCAGAAGTCCTCACAAGCTGCCATTGTCTCTGAAATCGGTAACACCAGTCAGGTGCCAGTAGTTTCATTCTCAGCTACCAGCCCCACTCTTGCTTTCATGCATTTGCCCTACTTTATTAGGACAACCATAAATGATGCGGCTCAAATAAAAACTATTACCTCACTCATCAAAGCCTATGGATGGCGAGAGGTAGTTACAATCTATGAAGATACTGATTTTGGATGGGGCATTCTCCCCTTCCTTGCTAATGCGCTTGAAGAGATCAATGTGCGTATCCCTTACCGTAGTCTAATATCAAAATTGTCAACGGATGACCAAATCAAGCTTGAACTCTACAAATTACAGACCAATCAAACTAGGGTTTTTGTTGTACACATGTCATCTTCCTTGGTCTCTAACCTATTTTTGATGGCTAAAGAAGTAGGGATGATGGGTGAAGGGTATGTATGGATTATGACAGATGGAGTGACAAACATGGTCTATTCCTTAAATGAAAGTGTTACCAGTGCAATGAAGGGGGCTCTAGGTGTACGGCCATATATACCCAAGACTGACGAGTTGAATTACTTCACAATCAGATGGAAAAGGAGATTCCATGAAGACAATCCCCAAGAAATGTCTAATAAACCTAGCATCTATGCATTATGGTCTTATGATACCATCTATGCAGTAGCAATGGCCGTAGAAAGAATAGGGGTTCAAAACACGAAATTTGATAACTCTACCGCTCCTCCGCCACTCCATGCCTCTTCCAATGGACCACGGCTTCTCGAAGAGATCACAAATATCAAGTTTCAAGGATTGAGTGGCAACTTTGAGCTAATAAACAGAGAGTTGCAGTATTCTTCGTTCGAAATAATTAACATTGTTGGAGGAGGGGTAAGAGAAGTTGGATACTGGAGAGAAATACAAGGATTATCAAGGGTATTAGATGAAAGCGATAAGAAGAACTATTCAACATCAAAAGAAGATTTAAATCCTGTCATTTGGCCAGGGGAAACAATTGTTATTCCCAAGGGTTGGGAAATCCCACTCAGCGGGACAAAATTACGTGTTGGAGTAACAATGAGTTCATATCCTGAGTTCATTAAGTGGGAGATAGACCCTCAAACAAACGCAACAAGAGCAAGTGGATACTCGGTTGATGTGTTTGAAACAGCTGCAAAGCGATTGCCTTATGCACTCCCATTCGAGTATGAACATTTTGGAGAAGCGACTGCGAATAGCTCACTCACCTACAACGAATTTGTCTATCAAGTTTTTCTTGGGGTATGTATCTCCTTATGAATTATGATATAGCTTAATAATTTTTCTCAAAAATAATATGATCGTAATCAAGCAACAATTGCTATTAGTTAAGTTAAATATGGTTGATGTTTTTTATAACTAATGTATTTCACATCTCTGTAGTTTAGTTTTTCTTCCTTGGATAAGAGTAAATCCATTTGATAAATAAAATTTGTTAAGACTACTGTATTTCTACTCTCATGTCATGCATATTATTTGAGGTACTACATTTTAAGTACCTATTGATAATTACAATTAGCCAATCATTTTTAACAAAGCAACGACATGTATATATATCAGTGCTCCATCATCCATTTTTTTTGTAATTACTTGCTATAAAAGTTGACCTTTATTTTGAACTTTTCCCACTTCCTTTGATGAATGATCAATACTTGATAACACCAAATATATTTTGACTAAACAAATTACTGTCTTGCAGAAATATGACATAGTTATAGGGGACATTACAATAAGGTACAACCGTACACTCTATGCTGACTTTTCAATGCCATACACCGAGTCAGGAGTAGCCATGATTGTGAGACTCAAGCAATCTGAAAATAAAAACACATTTATATTCTTACAGCCATTATCTTTGGATCTATGGTTGGGTACCTTTGCATTTCTCATCTACACTGGCATCACCATATGGATATTGGAGCCAAAAATGAGGGCCCCCCTGAAGAGATCTGTATCAAGGCATGTTGGAACTATAGTGCAATTATCCTTATTCGCATATCGTAAGTTCTTTTATCAGAAAATCTCTCACAATACCTAGAATGGCTTTTTTTTATAAAAACAATATTTATACTCAATCAGAGGATCCTAAAATTATTTACTTAGTCACAAGCTAACATATTTGCAAATAAATGTAGAAGAGAAGCTAGAGAGCATCCTATCCAAGATAGTTGCTATTGTGTCTATCTTTGTTCTGCTTATATTGACGTCAAGCTACACAGCTAGTCTCTCGTCGATGTTAACAGTACAACAGCTTCAACCAACAGCAACCGACATCTATGATCTAAAAAATAAAGGTGACTATGTTGGATATAATAAACATTATTTTGTGGAGGGCTTGCTTCTGGAGATCGGCTTTGACAAATCAAAGATGAGAGGTTACTCCCCGGAGGAATTTGCTGGGGCCCTTGACAAAGGAAGTGGAAATGGAGGAGTTGCTGCAATCGTCGATGAAATACCCTACATCAAGTTGTTCCTTGCCAAAAATTGCAAGTCATATACAATGGTTGGACCCATTTACAAGACAGCTGGGTTTGGATTCGTAAGTTTAACGTTAATTTTGTTTATTCATATGCTACAAACTAATTGCAAGGACATACTTACACATACAAAAAGTTCCACCCAAAATGACAACAACAACCTGTAGTCAATTAATAAGCATGTCATTGTTTCTTAGCAGATAAAAACCAAGAGTTGGTATTATTCAACACCATAATCTTATGTACCACTAGGGAAACTTAAAACAAAGGAGCATTTTTTTCATGTTCACTTTGTTCATTAATCTTCATAGTATGGACACCATGCATATTTACTTTCACGATTTCCAATTGATGGACAGGCTTTTCCCAAGGGCTCTCCACTAGTTGCTGACATTTCGAGAGCAATCCTCAACATAGCGGATGGGGATGAAATAAATGAAATTCAGAAGAAATGGATAGGAGACTCAAACTGCCCAAGTAATGGAAGCAGTAGCATGGAGTCAAACAGACTGAACTTTCTCAGCTTCTGGGGGCTTTTTTTCATGACAGGAGTTGTTTCCACAATCTGTCTACTAATATATGCAACCATGTCATTTTGTCAAAAACAGCAAAAGAATATTAATGTTGTGAGCCTTGAAACAAGCAATGATGAGACAATTGATACTGAAGCCTTGCCTGCTATGAACCAAGAGGATGACCAAATCAGTGATGCTGTTGTCATATCACCCGCTGAAAGTGACCCCGACACTTCACCAACAAATGCCACCATGATACCATGATATGAATTTATAATATAATTTTTTTTGGGTTGTGTCAATATATATAATTTACTTGTTTCTCTTCTTTTTATTAATATCTTAGTGTTTGCTTAAAGTTTTAAGCTGATCCATATGTTTTGTGCTTGGGTTAATATCATGGAAGGCTAAGCATTTATTCTAGGAATTGGCCGGGGATGTAGCCTAATACTCTTGACTATGTACATTAAAAAATAGATCCACTAATTTAGATTGAGACCTAAATTAAAGAGATGTCTATATTCAAAGTTAGATCCATGAATGTCTCTAGGTAATTTAGATGATGTTCTGAAAGAAGAAATTAAAATGCCCGAAAAACATTAATGAACTTGGGTATTCGGATCAACAAAACTAGTCTAAAAGGCCTTTGGGTAAAATATGAGTTATCAAGGAAAAGCCTTACTTTTTTTTGAAGGTTAGTGGCTTTAAATGCACACTAATAATTTTATTGATAAAAAAACAGACTTACAACGGGTCAAATGACCCTCCTTCCTAGATCTAAACTCATTTATTCTCATGAAATCACGTAAACTACTCTAATCAACTAATCATATTTATCTACTCTAAAAAACACCCTATTACATCTTTCTCAATCTCTATTGATGACCGGATTTGTCGCGCCCCGATCAAGATGGGGGGTAAAGGCTCTACACTTCGAACTTTGACGATACCGCACTCTCAACTCCAATCGGCTCCGCTCGACTCAGCTCCCTTCCCTCTCACTCATTCTCTTCTCCGCTTAAGGGGAGATAGAGACGAGAGAGAGGGAAGGATATCGCTATGCCAAAGAAGAAGAGAGGTGAGAAAGAAGGAAGCAATGACGGCTAGAGTTTCTCCTCTCTAGAAAGCTCTTTTTTTAGGGCTAGCTCTTCTTGTTTTCCTAGAGTTCCCGGACCTATCACTATTCATGACAACTATAGAGGAATATGCTAATTCCTCAAAGACTTGTTTTACTTTACGCTTATATATGAGATGGGCTATGGTGAGTTGTGAAGTACGATTCTTATTTTTTTATGCTTATATCTTCGTTTTCAAAGTCTAAAAAGCCGATTAGAACTACTCAACATATTGAAATGTGCAGTTCAAATTTAACTTTTTTTGGAACTTTTTTATTAATCTTTTAGATAGGTAGAAAACCGCTATTTTTGGATGGATTATTGGCCATAAAAAACAGTAATTTAAAAAATATTTTAATAAATAATTTTTCAAAAATGTAAAATTTGGTCTCCTAGCACATTTCACTATAGAGATCCTGTTGAGCGGTTTGGATTGTCACTTTGAAGTTTCAAATATAAAAAATATGGGCGTGAAATAAAACAAGACCCTATATAGAGAGAGAGTTGGGCTATGGAAAGTAAGGGTCTTGTTTTACTTAATGCCCATATTTTCTATATTTGAAACTTCAAAGAGAACATACACTACAACAAAATTGCTCATCTGAGACCGGATTTTGAGACAGATTCAATCGCCGGTCGCAGAAAATCTCCAAAAAAATAAAAAAAAGAGGCAGCGGGGACAGATTTGATCCAAAGCTTTCGGGGACCGGCGCCACACTCTTCTGGGACCGATATTGCCCAGTCCCAGAAGGTCACCTGAAATACGCGCCTCGGTCCTCTCCCGCGTTGTGTTAGGTTAGCAAAAAAAAAATCAAGACTGGACGCCTCCGCTGAAGAACGCCTCAGTACTCCTCTCTCGAAAGAACGACTCCGCTGAAAAATCGGAAGAATGCCTCCGTTTTCTCTTCTCCTTCGGTAGCTGTCGTTTTCTCCTCTCCTCTCTGACCACCGACCATTGACCGTTCACTGCTGGGAACGCTCTTTCCTCTTCTCCTCTCCGTTGTTCAATTTTGTCAAGGTTTGCCTCCTTTGTAATCGATTTTGTTTTCTCTTCTCCTCCTAATTTTCTTTTCGATTTTAATCGATTTTGTCCCTGGTTTTTGCGATCAGATCAAATCTCTCATATCTTGTTTGGCTTTCAATCCTTGTACCAGGATGCAAAGGGGAATAATGTTGATCTAAGCACGTACAGCAGTTCATCCTTGGTTCTGGACGTACAGCAGTTCATCCTTGGTTCTGGCTTCGCAGTGGTACAGCAGTTCATCTCTGGTACAGTTAAGTGCTGGTACAATAAGGTGTTTCATATTTTTGTTAATTATAAATTTTTATTAACTTGATTATTGATTTCCCTGGGAAGTAATTAGGGCGCAGAAATAGGTTCTGGTTTGATCTGGCCTTTGTAGTTCTCCTGTTAAGAAAAAAAAATGTAAATTTGGGTTATTCAAAGGATAAAATGATGTAAAGTTTTCGGTAATAATGAAATTAAGTACTACTTATGTACTATGCAGAACAAAAAGGAATTAGGCTATTGATTTGATTTTCTATTATATGATGAAAAATACACCCTTTCCTCCCTCCAAAAACTCCAAATAATTACTTTGAAAAATTTGATTGGACCAGATCAAATGGCTTTTGTATGTCAGTTAGGTTTACCAGTACTTTAGATTAACATGGCACTGTCATCAAATTGGTACTAAATTGAATGATAATTTGTATCTAATATTGAGCTGGCATTATTTTTCATTCGTGCAGCTTTTGTTGACATCAAAAGGGAAAAAAAATATACTACAATAGCCTGATGGACAATTAAAAGGATCTAGCTAGATGGATTCAATGGGCTACTAATTGGTGTAGTGCACTAGTGCTTTCTATAGAAGTTCCTGTACATAGGTAACATTCATTTTTTCTTCTTTTTGGCTGACATTTTTTTCTTCTCTGATTCTGTGATTATGTGAATTGAGGGACTGTATTTTCTGTGGATTGAGGGAATTGAGGTACTGTGACACTTAGGTTATGTGAATTGAAGACTGGGACTACAACAAAATAATTATATGCATCCGGTAATTTGTTTCTTCTCTTTTGATCTATCTCAAGAATGCAATGAGATAAATGGTGATTTACTGAGAATGGTAATTTGTCCATTTCAGATGTCAAATAGCTGTGCATCAAGAGTGTTTTGGTGTGAGAGGCACACAAGACTTCACATCTTGGGTTTGCCGGGCTTGTGAAACACCTGACATAAAAAGAGAATGTTGTCTCTGTCCTGTGAAAGGTACTTATTATTATTTTTTTTCTTGGATAATATATGCATGATGCAATGTTTGCAAATAATAAGAAATGTCACATATAGGATATATGAAATCTCCTTTGAGTTTGTTGCTTTCCGAAGTTCCAATGTCTTTTACATAAATGAGGGAGACATGAGGAGGTAGTTTGTATACTTTATAATGGTATTAAAATTAAATAGGAGTAGTATGGGCTTGTTCTCTGAGTTACGGTCTGAGTATATGGAGTTCTATAGTAATTTTACAGAGTTGGGAACTAATTTTCTAGGAATTGGTTGGACATATAATTACTAACTTTGCTCGGAGCATGGATAACTGATGAGTATTATGCTTGTAATTTACAGGGGGTGCGTTGAAGCCTGTGTGATGCAACAAAATATTTGGTGAATTGTGTACTATACTGTTTAACCACTGAATGAAATTGTGTACTATATTGTTATGATATTATGATTTCTTATTTCTGCCTAGTTATGTATGTATTGTAAAACAACTTTAAACATTCTTGGGGCCAGAGAAAAAAATATATAACAGTATGTGTTTAATGTTGTATTTATTTGGTATATTTTAAACCAATTGGGGAAAAGAAAAATAATAAAAAATATAAAATAAAATTAACCTTCTGCGACCGATTTGAGACCCTTCTGTGACCGCTCAATCGGTCTCTGATAGTCCTCTAGCCACGTAAGCGTATAGCACCAGTGACGGATCTCGTCGGTCGCTGAAGGGGTCATCTGCGACCAGTGCCTTTACTTTCTGCGACCAATGACGTCAGCGGACGAGTCATCTGTGACGGAGCAACTGCGACCGGGTCATCTGCGACCCATTTTGGTCATCTGGGACCGGTGCCCACCTTCTACGACCGGCGCTTCACCCATCTGCGACCCATTTTACCAGTCGCAGAAGGGTATTTCTGCTATATGATCTTTACATTGAAATGTGCTAGGAGACCAAATTTTACATTTTTTGAAAATTATTTACTAATGTTTTAGAATATTTTAAAATCATTATTTTAAAGGACTGATCTTAAAATTATATATTATATATTTTTTACCCCAATCAGGTTTACAATTATATAACTCAACGATCTGGTATACTATATATATTTTTATCACAAACAAACACAATTATGGAAAACGAAGTTTTATTATTATTAGTATTTTGTTTGCTACTTTTTAGATTTTTGAAAAATGACTTTTTTAATCATCTTCAAAATCTGGAAGATATACAGTAAAATAAATTAGAATATTATAATTTGATTCCCTATAAAATTTTAATATCTAGTTTAAATTAAATCATTGAACCGATGGTAAAGTCTGCTTCTTCTTTTTTTCTTCTTTTTTAAGGAAATGCGGAAAGTGTGCTTGTTTTAGTACTGAATAATTTTAGTCGGCAACTTTTAATTATAGTAATTCTATGGTTACAATTTTAGTTTGAATTCTACGTGGTCTAGACTTATTCAAATGCCCACACGGTTTGGTCAAGAATTAGAGTCATTTTCGATGTCCTAGTCATTAATTATTCCAAGTTATGAATTAATGCAACTTTGACTTATTCCTGATCAAGACATCTAATGCTTCCGTAGATTCAATTGTGGTTCACTAGTGTTCCTGATCAAGACATTTATATATTCCTGATCAAGGTCATTAATAATTATGGCCATACGGTTTGTATGTTTAACAGCCGACAAAACTAATATTTCCGTTGGTTCCTAATTTCTAACCGATCGCGTTAGAACTAAACGCTACTGGCTCATACCGATGGCGTATGGATACATATTTCCTATCGGGGAGATAAGCAACGGTTCGGATCCCGATGGTGGATAGCAATTTCAACCGATAGCAAAGTGTTTTTCTCTAGTAGTGACAATTACAAACAAGTTGATGTGTCAAAGACAAGATTATTTTTTGTTGTATCCATCCAAGAAAAAAAGAGGAAATAAATATACCACAATAAATGTTGTATTAGATAGTTTCTCTTTGTGATATAATTTTCTAGACTGAAAGCTATGTTAATATGCACAATACAAATTGGTCCGTATTATGAAGTAATTAAAAGAATAGTTAAAAGTGATCTATTCCGAAAACAATAATTGTCTACCTATAAAAATGACTTTTGTAATAAATTATATAGGCTGCAATTACCATACTAATATTAATGGATCAATTTAGTTATCAACTTATTAGTGATCGATCACTGATCGCTGCACTAATTAACCTGAGGAGCATTCCATGCACTTACCCATTTCAATTATGTTTCTTAACTATGCGTAGCATGCTAGCATATTCCTATATATATATATATATATATATATATATATGAGCTATGCTACTCCATGGAGTAAAACGCGTTGGTGCTCCATTGCACTATATTTTTATTTTGAAAATCCAAATGACCGATCCGAACCACTCAACATGATCTCCATATTGAAATGTGCTTGGAGACCAAATTTTACATTTTTTAGAATTTGTTTACTATTTATTAAACAATTTTGAAAATCGCTAATCCAATGGTCCAGAAATTTTTACTTTTTTTACTGTTCACAGCAAAACAACAATTTTCAAAATTGCTTAATAAATAGTAAAAAAATTCCAAAAAATGTAAAATTTGGTCTCCAAGCACATTTCAATATGGAGATCATATCTAACAGTTCGGATCGGTCGTTTGGACTTTGAAAATGAAAATACGGCGTGGAGTACAAACGTGTTTTACTCCATGGAGTAGCGTAGCTCATCTCATATATATAGATATATAGATATGTGTGTGTCTGTGTGTGTGTGTGTGTATGTGTGTGTGTGTGTGTGTATGTATGTGTGTGTGTGTGTATACATATGAAAATGCTAATATGCTATGCGTAACATAGAGGGTCTTCGTGCAACAGCTCAATATTCGAGTTTTTAAAATTCTAACAGTCAATTCAAATCGTTTAACATGATCTGCATATGAATATGTACTTGCAAACCAAATTTTACATTTTTTAGAATTTTTTTTACTATTTTTTTAGGTAGGTAGAAAATCACTTGATCTGAAAATTCTGCACCATTCAGATCTAGCGATTTTCTACATATCTAAAAAATTAATAAAAAAATTCTAAAAAGTATAAAATTTGGTTTGCAAGTACATATTTATATGGAGAACATGTTGAACGGTTTGGATCGACCATTAGAATTTTGAAAATTCAAATATTGAGCCGTTGCACGGATGCCCTCTATGCTACGGATAGCACCATAGCCAACTGCTATATATATATATGAATAGAACTAGGGTGTTCTTAAGCTCACCAAATTGTTTGGTGAGCTTAATTCCAAAACCCATCAAATCGGTTTCAAATGACGAATCCAAATTGTTGGAACCCGCCTACCTTATGAGTGATGCGTCTACATGTGAAAATTTAAACATTCGAATTAATTTAGTATAAAGTCAAGCAGTCAAATTTTATGTGACACCCTTTTTAAGTGACACCAAATTACACCCTGTATTTTTAAAATTCAGACAGTCGATCCAAACCGTTCACCATGATGAATATGTTAAATTGTACTTGCAGATCAAATTTTATATTTTTTTTGAATTTTTTACTATTTATTAAGATGAGTACAAAATTTCAATGATATGAAAACAATGATTTTGTAAAATACTTAATAAAAAGTAAAAAAATACAAAAAAATATAAAATTTGATCTGCAAGCAAATTTTAATATATCCATCATGTTGAACGGTTTAAATGATTGTTTGGAATTTGAAAACTTTGAAAACTGAAGCTGCATGGGTTAGTTTCTTATTGAGATCATTTTATCGCATTTTTTTTAGATCTTTCTATTCTATTGAGTTTGAATAAGAAATTTCATGTATTACGAGCTGAATAAGAAATTATTTATGTTCTTTCTTTTACTTGCAGTACGTGGCTCTTATCTCATGTTTGGAAACCTAAGGTGTCTCGAGTAAGGTAAAATTAATAAGTTACTTAATTTATCTTAATACGCTTTCTCCAAAATCAAATATTCATTATCTACTCGCAACCTGGGCTTGCTGGTATTCAGTAGGATTGTTTTGGAATGCACTTTGCGTTAGTTCTTTTTTCTGAAAAAAAAAAGCTCACATAGGATTGTTTTCTTTTCATTTTGATTTTTTTCTGTGAGGCTTGAAGAGAGGAAGTGACCTCACATTTTGATTTTTGCATTTGGAGCCTTTCTCGGGTAATTTCAAGCACTTCCTTTTTTCTTGATTGATTGTTCCTCGAGATGTGATAAATTGTGAGCTGAAGGAGGTACCTATGATTTCTTGAATGCACTTAATGAAAATTGTGAGCTGAAGGAGGTACCTATGATTTCTTAAATGCACTTAATGATCTCCGTGTTAATTTCTTGAATGCACTAAATGAGAAACATCTATGATTTTTTTTTTTCAGGATTTACAGAATTGGAGGGTAAAGCTGGATACACAGGTCAAGACATACAAAGATGTAAGTTGCTTTCTTTTGTTATATTTTGTTTCTAAATACTTGATACTTAAATGATTGATGATTGGGAGTACAGTATACACAAGGTTCTGATCGATTTGATTGACAATTTTAACCTTTTCTAGACAGTCTATCTTTGAAAATTTATTGGGACTGTTTTTTGGAAGTGGTATTTGTACCAATATAATGAAACCATATCGAGTTAGAAATTTTTAGTTTTTTTTGCATGAATGACCTTGTACTTGTTTCTATTTATATGTTTATCTAGGAATAACTTATAATTTTGACTTGTATTAATGTAGGTATATGATGTGATGTAATCCTTAACCATGTCGGTCATGTCTTGTGCGTGAGGTGTCAATGATAGTAAGAACAAAAAGACTGACGAGTTGAATAACTTCACAACCAGATGGAGAAGGAGATTCCAAGTAGACAATCCCCAAGAAACGTCTAATGACCCTAGCATCTATGCATTATGGGCTTATGACACCATCTTTGCACTAGCAATGGCCATAGAAAAAGTAGGGGTTCAAAACACCAAAATTGATAACTCTACAGCTCCTCAGATGCTGCCTGTCTTTCCCAATGGACCACTACTTCTCGAGGCGATCACCAATATCAAGTTTCGAGGATTGAGTGGCAACTTTGAACTAATAAATGGACAGTTGCAGTATTCATTGTTTGAAATAATTAACATTGTTGGAAAGGGGATAAGAGAAATTGGATATTTTTTTTTGAAAATGCTGACAGTGGCTGTCAGTTACATATGCAAAAGTAAAAACAGGAAAAATAAAAACTACAATGACAACCACAAACAAACAAAAAAGAACATCAAACTGCTTCTAGCAATATTGCATCCACAACTTTGCATCTTGTAATGCACATTCCTCAATCATCTTCAAAGGGAATTCTTTCCTTTCAAAGATCTTTTTGTTCCTCTGCTTCCAAATCGTCCAGCAAGTCGATATGAAGTAAACCGACCACTGCTTTGTCCCCATCCCCATCCTTGCTGCATCACTCATCGATTTTTTCCATGTATCCTTCACCGTTTCCTCTCTTGTCATGAGACGAACTCCTAGGATGGCTTCCATCCTATCCCACAATCGGATTGCCTTCGGACATGTAGATGAAAGCAAGAAGAAGAAATATTATTCAACATCACCAGGAGATTTAAATCTTGTCATTTGGCCAGGGGAAACAATTGTTGTGCCCAAGGGTTGGCAAATCCCAGTCAATGGGAAAAAATCACATGTTGTAGCAACAACGGGTTATTATCCTGAGTTCATTAAGGTGGAGATAGACCCTGAGACAAAAGCAACAAGAGCAAGTGGATACGCGGTTGATGTGTTTGAAGCAGCTGTAAAGCGATTGCCTTATGCACTCCCATTCGAATATGAACATTTTGGAGGAGCGACAGCGAATAGCTCACCTACCTACAACGACTTTATCTATCAAGTTTATCTTGGGCTATGTATCTCCTTATGATATAGCCTAATAATTTTCTCAAAAATAATATGATCGTACTCAAGCAACAATTGCTATTAGTTATGTTAAATATGGTTGATGTTTTTTATAACTAATGCATTTCACATCTCTGTAGTTTAGTTTTTCTTCCTTGGATAAGAGTAAATCCATTTGAAAATTTAAATGTGTTCATCCTACTGTTAAGGCTACTGTATTTCTACTCTCAGGTCATGCATATTATTTGAGGTACTACATTTTAAGTACCTACTGATAATTACAATTAGCCAATTATTTTTAACAAAGCAACGACATGTATATATATCGGTGCTCCATTATCCATTATTTTTGTAATTACTTGCTATAAAAGTTGACCTTTATTTTGTACTTTTCCCACTTGTTTTGATCTATGATCAATACTCGATAACACCAAATATATTTTGACTAAAGAAATTGCTGTCTTGCAGAAATATGACATAGTTATAGGGGACATTACAATAATGAACAACCGTACACTCTATGCTGACTTTTCGATGCCATACACCGACTCAGGAGTAGCCATGATTGTGAGCCTCAAGCAAGCTGAAAATAAAAACGCATTTATATTCTTCCAGCCATTATCTTTTGATCTATGGCTGGGTACCTTTGCATTTCTCATCTACACTGGCATCACCATATGGATATTGGAGCCAAAAATGAGGGCCCCCCTGAAGAGATCTGTCACACCCCGAGGCCCACGAGGCATGACAGATGCTCCTGCCGTAGGCATACGGTTGCCCGTATACCTACTAGGCAATTACAATATGATAGAAAGTAAAACATAACGCGCAAACAAAACCAATAAATAACATAAACAGATCACAAATCCCAGCTGGTCAGGTTACAGTATACAAAACCCGTATCTCGATGGATACGCATCACAAAATGACATAGAGAATATATATATATAACCAAAACATAACTATATACATAATCTCTAATGTCACAATACCAGACAAGCTAGGCAGCGGTGAAACCAGGGCCTACCGACCTCGTGCCTCTCCCGGATCAGCCGAACCAGCACCTGAAAAATTTACCCAAAAGAGGGGATGAGAAATAAATTCTCAGTGCGATAAATTGCCACAAATCGTTCATGGACTTGCAATCACAGATTATATTCAAAAATAAAACACAAATAAAGCTCCTATCAGTTTATAACCATATATAAACAAGAATGCATAAATCCAACAACATACATCCAAATGAAATCACAATTCAGAATTGTCAAGATGAAATTCAATCACACAATATTTGGTTTAACTCGGTTTCAGAATATCTGGTAGTAACTACAAATGTTCCACCAATCTGGACCCCAATTCGTTCCCTCTCATCTGTAGGGTTACAGACACCTACAGACGGCTGCGCCAGGTAAAACCTTTTCTCATGACACTCATCTGTAGTTACAGGCCTAACCGTTTAATTAAAAGTCTGGTTTCAATTCACATCCAGAAAATCCATATAAAGCAAATTGACCATCCAAATGCATTACCCCCTGGGTAATGCCTGTGATACACAAGTCACATATAACCACCATCATAATACAAAGTCACTTACCCCTCGTCCCAACCGGTACTGGGAACTGCCGAGGGCCAGACGATCTAAAGCTTTAGAACACTGGGCATCAAAGTCCCTGCAGAGACTTTGACAAATCCGATTTCACCCCCTGGGTAACGTCATCACGGTGGATAACAATAATACCATACCCACACCAATGGTGATATGAAGCACGGTGACTTTAATTCCAAAATCAGATCATTCAGATCAACACAATTAATAACCATACCAGCATGCAAATCAATCAGATAAAACAATTCAAGTTTCACTTTATTTGGGCAATGCAATGCATATGCAACACAATCCGATAATGCAATTCAATCAATAATCAACATGTCAATCGAAACACAGTTTAATTCTGAATATAAAATATCAAACAAGTCCAGAAACCCCGCACCTGAGTGAATCACGTGTTCGCCTAAGGTTCAGACGTTCCGAAGGATCCTGAAATCCTTTGCCTTACCGATTCAGTGCCTGACGTAACATATTAATTGATTTATTTCATGGTACAAAGGATTAGAGTTTACACAGATTTAAAATACTCAATTAGGGCAAAACTGTGCACTGGTTACGGCCCATAATACTTGTACAGAAATCCTAATTCCTTTGGTTTTAATCGGTTCGATCGAGGCTCGATTACGGTTAATCGGTGTTACGCATTGCATCAAGTTCAACGTATATACATATACATGGCCATTCTCAATTTCTAAGTTTCTTTATATCAAAACCCTAATTCAAAATTCAACGGTTCAAATGTTCGGTTTATTCCGATAACACGAATCGAAACGAATACCAAGTTATAACTCGATTAATTCCGACCAAATTTGAGTTTCACATCAACACATACCAAATCGACAAATCTCGATACAAACCCTAAATCACAAATCAATGTTTCACAAAAGAATTTAAATTCAATTAGCAAATTTCAAGAGATTATCAAGTTATAACCGTTCAATTCAAACTTTCGTTTCGATTTTCGAATAATAACTCAACGAATCAAAATCTAGGGTTTCTCAAGAGAGGAAATCAATAGAATTTTACCAATTGGAAGTAGTAGAAGGATTAATTGTCGTCGATTCGGTTCAGATCTCGAGTTTTCGAGCGATTCGCGTACACAAACCCTAGCTTCCCTTTTTCTCTCTTTGGTTCGCCACACACACCCACACTCACGCATGCACACATAAAATCGGGAGAGAAATGGAATGGGACGGTGAAGAAGGAAAAGAAAATTAATAGGTCTTTGGTATTTTTGCACATAAGTCCCTCAAAATTTTGAATATCACAAAACATGCATATTTTGCACTTAAACCCCTCATACTTATTTTTATTATACTTTTTCTTATAATGTTACATTTCTCCCCCCCTTAAATTAAAGTTCAGTCCGCTGAACTTGATTACGTACCTGAATCGTCGAATAACTCTGGATATTTTTATCGGATACTCTCCTCGAGTTCCCACGTTGCTTCCTTATCGGAATGCCGTCCCCATTTAACTAACACGAGCCTGATCACCTTACTTCGAAGCCGTTGTTCTTTCCGGTCCAATATCTGCATTGGTTCTTCTTGATAGGTCAGATCATCTTGCACGTGTAAACCCGAATGATCAATACAATGCGATGGATCTCGCACATATCGGTGCAACTGTGAAACATGAAATACCGGATGAACCCGGTCCAGCGCTGGTGGTAGCGCAAGCTCGTATGCTACCGGCCCAACTCGTCGCAAAATCTGAAACGGCCCAATGTATTGGGGACTCAACTTGCCCGAAACACCAAATCGATGCACGCCTCTGACAGGCGAAACTCGAAGCCATACATGATCACTTTCTTGGAATTCCAACGGTCTTCGATGAATATCAGCGTATTTCCTTTGTCTCTCTTGAGCCGACTTGAGCCGACTTAGAACCATCTTCATTTTCTCAGAAATTTCTTCTAACATTTGCGGCCCTGTAGGTGGATATGTACCCGTTGGTCCCCACCACAGCGGAGTACGACACTGCTGCCCTGTCAGCGCCTCTTGCGGTGACATACCAATACTCGAATGATAACTGTTGTTATACGCAAACTCCACCAGATACAAATGATCAACCCACGAACCTTGTAAACTTAGCGCGCAGGAGCGCAACATGTCTTCCATCGTCTGAATAGTGCGCTCAGACTGACCGTCAGTCTGCGGATGGTGCGCGGTGCTGAATCTCAACTTGGTACCCATTGTCTCTTGAAAACTCTCCCAGAAATGAGAAGTAAATCGAGGATCTCGGTCAGAAATGATATTGCGCGAGCAACCATGGTATTTAAACTGATATTTAGAAACAATTCCGCCAATTCTTGCCCAGATGTCTCAATTCGAAGCGGAATGAAATGCGCTATCTTCGTCAGCCGATCCACAATTACCCAAACGGTATTATACCTTCCAACCGTCCTCGGAAATCCACTTACGAAATCCATTGTGATTGATTCAAATTTCCTTGTAGGTATCTCCAGAGGTCTTAGCAATCCTGCTTTTCTCTGCCGATCCGCTTTAACTTGCTGACATATTTGGCATTTTTCAACGTACCTTTGCACTTCTCGCTTCATTTTAGGCCACCAAAAATACTTCTTTAGATCTTGAAACATTTTTACTTCTCCCGGATGGATAGCGTATCCCGAATCGTGCGCCTCTGACAAAATCAGATCTTTCAATTCTGAATCACTTGGTACACAGATGCAATCGTGAAACCGCAAGATGCCATCTCCTTGAATTTGAAACGGTGAATCTGCATTTGACTCATAGTGCAATTTGAATTTCTGACATCTCGGATCATTCTGTTGCGCTGCACGAATCTGTTCATGTGACTCCGATCGGATCTCAACTGCTGCTAGCACAACCGACGCAATTGCAGTTGCGCTAGTTCCAACCTCACTTCTATTACACTTAGATGCCACTTCCAACGCTAATTCGCGCGATGCGCTAACATGTATTTCCAACCTGCGCATTTCCTCAAGAAGATGCGCTTCACTTGTAATTACCAACGCCAGGTTTACCTGACTCTTTCTGCTTAACGCATCTGGTACACTGTTCGCTTTTCCTGCATGATACTGGATATCCAAGTCGTAGTCTTTCATCAACTCTAACCACCGCCTTTGCCTCAAATTAAGCTCTTTTTGCGTGAAAATGTATTTTAGACTTTGATGATCAGTATAGATGCGGCATTTCACACCATACAGATAATGCCGCCAAATCTTTAGTGCAAATATCACCGCCGCTAATTCCAAGTCATGCGTCGGGTAGTTTTGCTCGTGCGGTCGCAATTGCCGAGATGCGTAGGCAATTACATGATCATCTTGCATCAATACGCAACCCAAACCCGATCGAGATGCATCGGTATAAACCGTGTACTCTTTATCAGCAGTCGGCATAGCAAGGACTGGCGCGGATACCAGCCGACTCTTCAATTCCTCAAAACTTTTATCTTGCGCGGTACCCCAATCGAATTTCACGCCTTTATGCAATAATTTTGTAAGTGGCGCGGCTAACCGCGAAAACCCGAGTACAAATCTCATGTAGTACCCGGCTAACCCCAGAAAGCTGCGAATTTCAGTAACTTTTTTCGGCCTCTTCCATTCAGTAACTGCCCGAATCTTTTCGGGATCCACCGCTAATCCTTCTCCGGAAACTACATGCCCCAGAAAAGTCACTTCATTTAACCAAAACTCACATTTCGAAAGCTTCGCAAATAACTGATGTTCACGCAATCTCTGCAATACTATTCGGAGATGTACCTCATGTTCTTCTCGCGACTTCGAGTATATCAGTATGTCATCAATGAAAATCACCACTGTCGAGTCCAATAGGTCGTGGAATACTCGGTGCATCAAATCCATGAATGCTGCTGGAGCGTTCGTTAGCCCAAACGGCATGACCAAGTATTCATAATGCCTGTACCGCGTACGGAATGCTGTCTTGTCCACGTCACTCGGCCAAATCCTCAACTGATGGTACCCTGTTCTCAAATCGATCTTCGAATAAATCGAAGAACCCTGCAACTGATCAAACAGATCGTCAATCCGAGGTAACGGGTATTTGTTTTTAATTGTTACCTTGTTTAACTCGCGGTAATCAATACACAACCGCAATGTCCCGTCTTTCTTCTTGACAAATAACACAGGAGCGCCCCAAGGTGATGTGCTAGGTCTGATAAATCCGCTTTCTAACATGTCCTCAAGCTGTGATTTGAGTTCTTTTAGTTCTGCCGGTGCCATTCGATACGGTGCCTTTGAAATCGGTGTTGTGCCCGGAACCAATTCGATACCGAACTCCACTTCTCGCTCAGGTGGCAACCCCACAATCTCTTCTGGAAATACATCCACAAATTCTGAAACTACCGGTATAGCACTGATCTCTGGAACTGCCGCAGCCGCATAAACCACGGCCACCAAATAAGCATCACACCCTGATTCTATTAGCCGCCTCATTTCTATGGCTGAAACACAAGTTGTTAATTTCCCAAGTTCTCTACAATTTAGAACACATGACATACCTCTTGAATTCGCAAAATGAATCCGACGATGCGGACAATCAATAGTCGCTGCGTGCCTTGTTAACCAATCCATTCCAAGCAATACATCATACCCGGAAATATCCATAACCAGCAAATCCGTCTCGAATTCCCTCCCATCTACTTTAACTATTCGGTTTCGGCATATGGTGATTTCTTGATCAGTGGATCCGAATGGAGTTTGAACATTTAAAATTTGGTTACTTTTCTCGATTGGCCAATCCTGTTTTTCTATCAACTCCCTCGACACAATAGAATGGCTGCATCCCGTATCTATCAAACAGTACGCATCATGATCAGATATAGAGAGTATACCTGTCATGACATCAGTCTGGCCATCTCCCAGCGCAGTTGCAGCGTTGCGCGAAGTTCCAGCAATGTTAAGCGCATGCGCCGCCGCCCTGCCGTCGTTCCTGCCAATGCTGCCGGCGCTGCCAGCGCCGCTAACCCTGCCGACACTACCGGCGCTGCTAGCCCTGCTAGCGTTAGCCCCGCTAGCTTGAAATGCGCCACGTCCGCGTCCCGTCGGCGCGCCGCGCCCAACGCTAGCAGATCCTCCCGCGCTGCTAGCACCTCGCATCCTCATAAGCGCATTCGGGCATTCCCGCGCCCAATGTCCCGCGCTGCCACACACGAAACAAGTATTAGTCTTGCGCCTACAATCAACCTCGTCGTGCGCTTGATTGCACGATCGGCACCACTGCGAAGGCATCACCGGTCTAAAACCCGGCATAGAGGTCTGTCTGAACGGGGGTCTCGGCGCCATACTCGGCCGAGGGGGTCTAACAATTGATGGTCCTCCCCTCGACCTCGACATCTGCCCACTCTGAGTCTCCTTCTGTTTTACATTTCTCTCAGTCAATTGCTCTTTCCTCCTCTTACCATGCATCTCTACCTGTTCCGCATGATCCATCATAGATTGCAACTCCGTAGCAGTCGGAGTATCAACAATCATTGAAATATTTCCATCCAAACCATCCAAGTATTGCCTATTATACCTCTCTACATCATTTCGTACATCCGAAGCATAGCGCGACAAAGCCAGAAATTCACTATTGTATTCCATCACCGGACACCCATTTTGCCTCAACTCCAAGAACTTTCTTCTCAGCGCTTCACGCTGAATATTGCTCAGAAAGCATCGATTGAACTGCTGTTCAAACCATTCCCAAGGTATCTTGGCTTCCTCCCCGACATAACTGCGTCGGGCCCCGTCCCACCAGAACCTTGCGTCACCTGCCAGTTGCTGCTCCGCTAGTTCCACATTATCTTCTTCCGGTGCACGGCATAGAACCAGCTTTGAATTAATTTGTGCCAACCATTCCTCTGCTACTGCATAACCACCGGTTCCATCAAAGTGCGGTGGGTTCAAACGCATAAATGCATCGTACAGCTTTCTGAAATCCTCAGGAGCATCTCCGTGAGCTACCGGTATTGCATCTCGCCTTTCAGCTTGGCGACCCCTCTCGTAGGCCGCAATCAATCTCTCATCCAGATTCTGATCTCTATCCGGTCCTCCCGCTCCTCCAGCTCCTCCAGCTCCTCCAGCTGGCTCGATCACTAATTCCGGGTTAGGTTCAGGATTCCTCCGAGGTCTACCTCTGCCTCGGTGTGTTTCCATTTTCTGAATAAACAAAGTTAGTTTATAACATTCTATATTCTTTTCTTACTATACAATATTCGTATAATCGCGACGACCCCATTAATACGCATATCACTCTCGTATCCAAACAAGTCTGGTTCAGGTTTTAAACCATGCTCTGATACCACCAGAGGAAGACCTGTCACACCCCGAGGCCCACGAGGCATGACAGATGCTCCTGCCGTAGGCATACGGTTGCCCGTATACCTACTAGGCAATTACAATATGATAGAAAGTAAAACATAACGCGCAAACAAAACCAATAAATAACATAAACAGATCACAAATCCCAGCTGGTCAGGTTACAGTATACAAAACCCGTATCTCGATGGATACGCATCACAAAATGACATAGAGAATATATATATATAACCAAAACATAACTATATACATAATCTCTAATGTCACAATACCAGACAAGCTAGGCAGCGGTGAAACCAGGGCCTACCGACCTCGTGCCTCTCCCGGATCAGCCGAACCAGCACCTGAAAAATTTACCCAAAAGAGGGGATGAGAAATAAATTCTCAGTGCGATAAATTGCCACAAATCGTTCATGGACTTGCAATCACAGATTATATTCAAAAATAAAACACAAATAAAGCTCCTATCAGTTTATAACCATATATAAACAAGAATGCATAAATCCAACAACATACATCCAAATGAAATCACAATTCAGAATTGTCAAGATGAAATTCAATCACACAATATTTGGTTTAACTCGGTTTCAGAATATCTGGTAGTAACTACAAATGTTCCACCAATCTGGACCCCAATTCGTTCCCTCTCATCTGTAGGGTTACAGACACCTACAGACGGCTGCGCCAGGTAAAACCTTTTCTCATGACACTCATCTGTAGTTACAGGCCTAACCATTTAATTAAAAGTCTGGTTTCAATTCACATCCAGAAAATCCATATAAAGCAAATTGACCATCCAAATGCATTACCCCCTGGGTAATGCCTGTGATACACAAGTCACATATAACCACCATCATAATACAAAGTCACTTACCCCTCGTCCCAACCGGTACTGGGAACTGCCGAGGGCCAGACGATCTAAAGCTTTAGAACACTGGGCATCAAAGTCCCTGCAGAGACTTTGACAAATCCGATTTCACCCCCTGGGTAACGTCATCACGGTGGATAACAATAATACCATACCCACACCAATGGTGATATGAAGCACGATGACTTTAATTCCAAAATCAGATCATTCAGATCAACACAATTAATAACCATACCAGCATGCAAATCAATCAGATAAAACAATTCAAGTTTCACTTTATTTGGGCAATGCAATGCATATGCAACACAATCCGATAATGCAATTCAATCAATAATCAACATGTCAATCGAAACACAGTTTAATTCTGAATATAAAATATCAAACAAGTCCAGAAACCCCGCACCTGAGTGAATCACGTGTTCGCCTAAGGTTCAGACGTTCCGAAGGATCCTGAAATCCTTTGCCTTACCGATTCAGTGCCTGACGTAACATATTAATTGATTTATTTCATGGTACAAAGGATTAGAGTTTACACAGATTTAAAATACTCAATTAGGGCAAAACTGTGCACTGGTTACGGCCCGTAATACTTGTATAGAAATCCTAATTCCTTTGGTTTTAATCGGTTCGATTGAGGCTCGATTACGGTTAATCGGTGTTACGCATTGCATCAAGTTCAAAGTATATACATATACATGGCCATTCTCAATTTCTAAGTTTCTTTATATCAAAACCCTAATTCAAAATTCAACGGTTCAAATGTTCGTTTTATTCCGATAACACGAATCGAAACGAATACCAAGTTATAACTCGATTAATTCCGACCAAATTTGAGTTTCACATCAACACATACCAAATCGACAAATCTCAAATCTCGATACAAACCCTAAATCACAAATCAATGTTTCACAAAAGAATTTAAATTCAATTAGCAAATTTCAAGAGATTATCGAGTTATAACCGTTCAATTCAAACTTTCGTTTCGATTTTCGAATAATAACTCAACGAATCAAAATCTAGGGTTTCTCAAGAGAGGAAATCAATAGAATTTTACCAATTGGAAGTAGTAGAAGGATTAATTGTTGTCGATTCGGTTCAGATCTCGAGTTTCCGAGCGATTCGCGTACACAAACCCTAGCTTCCCTCTTTCTCTCTTTGGTTCGCCACACACACCCACACTCACGCATGCACACATAAAATCGGGAGAGAAATGGAATGGGACGGTGAAGAAGGAAAAGAAAATTAATAGTTCTTTGGTATTTTTGCACATAAGTCCCTCAAAATTTTGAATATCACAAAACATGCATATTTTGCACTTAAACCCCTCATACTTATTTTTATTATACTTTTTCTTATAATGTTACAAGATCTATATCAAGGCATGTTGGAACTATAGTGCAATTATCCTTGTTTGCATATCGTAAGTTCTTTTATCAGAAAATCTCTCACAATACCTAGTGGCTTTTTGTTATAAAAAATTAAAAACAATATTTATACTCAATCAGAGCTATCCTAAAATTATTTAGTTAGTCACAAGCTAACATATTTGCAAATAAATGTAGAAGAGAAGCTAGAGAGCATCCTATCCAAGATAGTTGCTATTGTGTCCATCTTTGTTCTGTTTGTATTGACGTCAAGTTACACAGCTAGTCTCTCGTCTATATTAACAGTACAACAGATTCAACCAACAGCAACCAACATCTATGATCTAAAAAATAAAGGTGAATATGTTGGATATAATGAACGGTATTTTGTGAAGGACTTGCTTCTGGAGATCGGCTTTGACAAATCAAAGATGAGAGGTTACTCCCTGGAGGAATTTGCTGGGGCCCTTGACAAAGGAAGTGCAAATGGAGGAGTTGCTGCAATTGTCGATGAAATACCCTACATCAAATTGTTCCTTGCCAAAAATTGCAAGTCATATACAATGGTTGGATCCATTTACAAGACAGCTGGGTTTGGATTCGTAAGTTTAATGTTAATTTTGTTTATTCATGTGCTACAAACTAATTGCAAGGACATACTTGCACATACAAAAAGTTCTACCCAAAATGACAACAACAACAACAACCTGTAGTCAATTAATAAGCATGTCATTGTTTCTTAGCAGATTAAAACTAAGAGTCGGTATTATTCGACACCCTAATCTTATGTACCACTAGGGAAAAACTAGAACAAAGGAGCATTTTTTTTCATGTTCACTTTGTTCATTAATCCTCATAGAATTGACACCATGCATATTTACTTTCCCGATTTCCAATTGATGGGCAGGCATTTCCCAAGGGCTCTCCACAAGTCGCTGACTTTTCTAGAGCAATTGTCAACATAACGGAGGATGACAAAATCCAAATTGATAAAAAATGGATAGGATTCTCAAACTGCTCAAGTAATGGCAGCAGCAGCACGGAGTTAAACAGCCTGAATTTTGTCAGCTTCTCGGGACTTTTTATAATGACGGGAGTTGTTTCCACAATCTGTCTACTAATATATGCAACCATGTCATTTTGTCAAAAACGGCAAAAGAATATTAATGTAGTAAGCCTTGAAACAAGCAATGATGAGATAATTGATACTGAAGCCTTGCCTTCTATGAACCAAGAGGAAGACCAAATCAGTGATGCTGTTGGCATATCACCCACTGAAAGTGACCCCGACACTTCACCAACAAATGCCAACATGATACCATGATATGATTTTACAATATAATTTATTTTTATGGGTTGTGTCAATATATAAAATTTACTTGTTTCTCTTCTTTTTATTAATTTCTTATTGTTTGCTTGAAGTCTTAAACTGATCCATATGTAATTTGCTTGGGTTAATATCATGGAAGGCTAAGCATTTATTCTAGGAATTGTGGATGTAGCCTAATACTCTTGACTAGCTACATGTACATTCAAAAATAGATCCACTAATTTAGATTGAGGCCTAAAAGAGATGTCAAATTAAAAGTACTTTATACAAGGTCGTGTATCCATGAATGACTCTAGGCAATTTAGATGGACCGAAAGAATAAATTTAAATGCCCGAAAAACATAAATAAACTTAGGTATTCAGAGCAACAAAACTAGTCTAAAAGGCCTTTAGGGAAAATATGAGTTATCAACATGGTTTGGAAAATCAGCCGATTCTGAGTCAACTCGGTATCGGACGGGACCGGGCCGAGTTTTACTGAAGTCTCATGCCTAGGCGAGTTTTTCAGGAAAACTCGGATGAACAGTGCTTCACTAGGCCAAGTTTTCAGATTTTCCGACCGAGTCAAGCC
This sequence comes from Carex rostrata, assembly GCA_964058875.1. NCBI lineage: Eukaryota > Viridiplantae > Streptophyta > Magnoliopsida > Poales > Cyperaceae > Carex > Carex rostrata. The sequence goes on from CAXKVT010000541.1 coordinate 921,236, forward strand.
GAGTTACACGAAGTCAGGCCGAGTTACACCGAGTTGAGCCGATTCAGGCCGAGTCACACTAACTTGGACCGAGTGAGCTGTGCTGTCGTAGGTCGAGCAATCAACGCTGTCGGTCAAGCAATCTACTGCGCTGTGCTGTGATGTCCATTCGATTTTAATCGAAGTCCCATTCGAGTTTAATTGACGCTATCCATTTGATTTCAATCGGCGCAGAAATTTCAGTTGGAGCAGGAGTAAAAGGGAAAATTACAATCCAACCCTCCTATTTTGATCTATAGTCATTACATTGGATGAAACCAAAACTGCTCTGTTAAAATCTTTACGCTGTGGCCGAAAATACATTTAGAAAAATATTTGCCAAAAAGAGTATGGAAACAGAAACTGCTCTCTTAAAGTATGTTAAAATCAAATATGGAAATGGAAACATTTTGAAAATTATGTTAAAATCAAATATGGAAATGGAAACATTTAGAAAATTATGTTAAAATCAAATATGGAAACTGCTCTGCTAAATTTTGTCCCTAAAAATATATATAAAATTAGACATTTAGAAACGCAATTGAAAGAATTTTAGAGAGCAAATACATAATTTCTACGTATGGAGTACAACTAGACTACAATTCGAGTAGTAATCCAGAATTTTCTAGCACATACAATCTATATGTTGGATATGAAGATGCTAATAATTCTTCATTTGACACTACATTAATGTCTTCATTTTTTGGCTCTGTACAACAATATCCCCATTTGTATTTTAATATAGAGGACGATGAGATGATCCAGCCAGCTCGGCATAGCTTCTGGCAATAAAAGTGTGTTATATTTGTAATGTTTGTAAAACTTTATATAATGTTTTTTTTCCTACTTTTTGGCTACAAAACAAACTTCTACCAAAAAAACTCGAGTTACCGATCCGATTCTTCCGATTCCGGCCGATTCATCCAATTCCGATTCCACGGTCAAAAGTCCGATTCCGATTCCGAGTTTCAGAACCATAGTTATCAAGGAACTTAATGACTTTGGGTTAAAGTGGTAAGCCTCAAAAGTAGGAGACTAATTAAATCAACTTGAGCACGGTATAGAGCCACAAAAACCTTAGGATAACACCTCCTTAATTGTGACAATTCAAAATATTACGGTGAATTCATAATCCTAGAAACTCATTCTAGAAATTCATTCCATAGCATTTTCATTATCTACTGCATTCGCATAATTCAACTTGTATTTTAGGATTCAACTTGCATTTGCATAATTCAATCCGCATTTGTATAATTCAACCAACATTCGCATAATTAACCTTGCATTATTTAGGATTCAGCATGCATTTCTTGAATACACCCAAAATGTTTGGTCTATATTAATGACAATTGGTTAACCAATACTTCCAATACCTCTCTATCGTTCGACAACCCATAGTACTATGAGGTAAGGTTGTGTGCTAGTGACCAAACTGTGTTTAGAACTAAGGCTTATTTTGTTAAGCTACCAATCGTACATCAATACTAGTAAACGCATGGCTGTTATTGTTGTGCTATTTCGACAATCTTCCCAATTCACAAGTGAGGCAAGTAGAAACAAAGGCTACACATGAGTTTCCATTAGACGCGAGATGCTCTACCCCTCGCTGCTTCACTATGCTTCTAGTGGTTAATAATATCTTAGATCTAATTTAAATTACTCATGGATATTGGTACGAAGAGTGATTAAATTTAGAAATTTCATTAGAACCCTAGAACCTGTTGAAGATAACAACACTGAAGGTCCAAGGCCCAATTAAAATTTGGAGAAGGCCCAAGTTCAATTACTTACTAGAATATTCAAGAAACTACCAAACTAGGCGTGATGAAGGAAAAACTAGAATATTCTGTAGCTTGTAATTTCTAGATTAATCCAAACCGGCATCAGTCAAGATGGCAAAAGAAACAATATGAATTATCTAGATAATTGTATAACCGACATTGAACTTAGTATAAATAGGTTAGAGGTCCCTGTGAGTAGTGAATGAATGAGAGAATCAGAGCATATAGTGAGGCGTATATAAGAGTTGTAAAATCTTGTGTACTCCATTAAATAAAAGAAATCAAGTTATATAAACTCCTCTCTTCTATATCCAATACCACAATCCGAATTATAATTTCCAACATTTGGTATCAGAGCATCAGGTTCGAGTAAGAAGTTAGCGAAGTAGACAAGGGCGTTCGTGAAATATAAGAAGCATCCTAAGTCGATGTCTTCAGGAGGCGCAACTATGGCGCAATCGACAGTTCCCATTTTTACCGGAGAAAACTACGACATGTGGAAGATCAAGATGCGGACGCTGCTACTTTCGCAAGGATTGTGGGATATAGTCGCTAAAGGTTCTACCGTGCCAACGACGGGAGAATTGACGCCGGAGCAGAAACAAGAACAAATGAACGATGCCAAGGCCCTATTTCTAATCCAACAAGGTGTTGCTGAAAGTTTATTTCCACGAATAAGTGAAGCAACTACATCCAAGAAGGCATGGGAGACTTTGAGAGATGAGTTTGAAGGCTCCGAGAAGGTCAAAGCGGTGAAGCTGCAGACGCTAAGAAGACAATTTCAAAACCTTCAAATGAAGGAGTCGGAGAAGATCAAGGAGTACTTCTCGCGAGTCGTAGAAGTTGTGAACCAGATGCGGACGTATGGAGAAGACATCTCCGATCAGAAGGTAGTCGAGAAAATTTTAATTAGCCTCACTGACAAGTATGACTATATCGTTACGGCAATTGAAGAATCAAAAGATATATCGACACTTTCGATTCAACAACTGATGAGCTCCTTGGAGTCACATGAAAAAAGAAAGCTCCAACGCGAAGGAAATTTGGTGGAAGATGCATTTCACTCCAAGCTGAGCTTCAGACCACAATATAACCCCACGAGCCAACAAAATAACCAACAAGGCGGCGGTCCGCGACAAGATGCAGAGAAGCAGTCGGTGCAAAAGGAGAAAGCACCAGGTTCGAATTATTCAAATTTATGGTGTGATATACACAAAAGGTCAAACCATAGTACATCTGAATGTTGGTCGACAAAGAGATGCAATAAATGCAAGAAGATTGGCCACATAGCACGAATGTGCAGATCAAGAATTAACGATCGAGCAAACTTCCTAGAAGAAAATGAGAGTCATGAAAGCATTTTCTATGCGTGCCACTCAGCCAATGAAGAGAAAGGCGATATCTGGTTTCTCGACAGTGGTTGCACAAATCACATGACCGGAAATCGTGAATTATTTCACGACATCGATGCTTCGTATGAGACAAAGGTACGTATGGGAAACGGCTCAATTGTTCAAGCAAAAGGAAAAGGAAGTATTGCCGTGCAAACCAAGATGGGTCTGAAATTTATCCGAGATGTATTGTTGGTTCCGGACCTAAAACAAAATCTACTGAGCGTGGGGCAATTAGTGCAAAACGGATATGCAGTTCATTTTGAAGATGGAGGCTGCAAAATTTTCGACCAAAGAAATAAAAATCAAATAATAGCAAGAATACAAATGGAGAAGTCTAGAAGCTTCCCACTCCGCATAAGCTACGCTCCGCATATGGCGCTAAGAAATGAAGGGTCAAAACCAAGTGATACTCGAAGAGCTAAAGAAGGGTCTACAATATCAAAGTCATCCCCCAAGCAAGTAAGATCTTTATCCGAAATTTACGAGTCATCTAATTTTTCATTTGTTGAACCTCAAAACTTTGAAGAGGCCGCAAAGCATGAAAATTTGAAGAAGGCCAGAAAGGACAAAAACTACATAATTGAAAAGAACAACACTCGGGAGCTTTCAAATCAACCAAAAAACCGTGAAGTCATTTATAAGACAAATCGTCACAGCGAAGTTAAAAACTACAAAGTAAGGTTGATGACAAAAGGCTTCAAACAAGAATCCGGCATCAACTATTGGAAGACATATGCTCCGATGAGAAAGCTAACAGCTCAAAAGAAATGGCAATCATTAGATAAAGAAATTTATGTGCCGAAGCAGCCACATGGAATTTTAGCTCAAGGGGGAGAGTATAGAGGATACAGAAAATCTATCGGCAAATTAAAATTTGAAGATAATCAAGTCGGTGTTGAGGGGGAGTGTTGAAGATAACAACACCGAAGGTCCAAGGCCCAATTAAAATTTGGAGAAGGCCCAAGTTCAATTACTTACTAGAATATTCAAGAAACTACCAAACTAGGCGTGATGAAGGAAAAACTAGAATATTCTGTAGCTTGTAATTTCTAGATTAATCCAAACCGGCATCAGTCAAGATGGCAAAAGAAACAATATGAATTATCTAGATAATTGTATAACCGACATTGAACTTAGTATAAATAGGTTAGAGGTCCCTGTGAGTAGTGAATGAATGAGAGAATCAGAGCATATAATGAGGCGTATATAAGAGTTGTAAAATCTTGTGTACTCCATTAAATAAAAGAAATCAAGTTATATAAACTCCTCTCTTCTATATCCAATACCACAATCCGAATTATAATTTCCAACAGAACCTACCCGATTTCCGAACAATATTAGCACTTAAAACCTGAAAATATGTCAAACAACTGATAGCAGTGCAAATAAAAGAATATAATCAATAATACACAACAACCACTTTTCCTATTTACTCATCTCATGATGCCAAGAAGCCATACCTATTTGTTGAGAAGTCAAAGCATCCTCAGTTTCTTCATCAATATTATCATTACCACTATTTATCAGATTTGTCACTGTGAGGTGAGCTTGCGTGCTCTGACAAACTGACCTTATCTCTGGGTTAGAACCACTTTTTGTAGGCTCTAAAACTCTTCTAAAGAGCAATGTAGTAGTTCATTGTCCTGAAATATAAAATGAAATATGAACTTAAAATTGAGGCCGACATAGAACAGTTCTGAAACCCTAGCTGGCACAAGCACCAAATTAGCATTGCTTAATTGCACATTTGAGGATGATGAAGATGCTAAATTGGGTCAAGCTGAGTCAAATTGAACAGCTAAATTTTGGTTTGTGATCACAATTTTGGGAACTTCTATAACCAAATTCAGCATAACACCAAATTGCAACAATTCCTAACGTAGCAACAAACTGATCTTTTTTGAAATAAGAATGTGCCATAGAGTTAAAAAAAAAAAGATTTTTCATAAAGAAAATTGACCAGAGAATCCCAATAACAGCAACAAAACTTTATCAGTTGAGTTTTGAGTAGCAGAACTGACCTGTTCCAATTGAGACCTTAAAATACACCTGTTTGGATCCATCTCCACTATGTAGCATTCAGCATTTCTCAATGCCTAGCAATTCAAGTATACAGAAATTAAATCAAAGTCAATATGTTCTTCACTTCTTCTAATCTAATACCAGTAAGAAAACAATTTCAAAATACCTTACATCTATACTGACTGAGCCCTGATGCAGCACACCTCTCAGCAGCCCCATCTCCAATGAAGCCTCAAGAGAGGCCTCCAACTCGAATTTAAGTTGAGGAGGGGAGTTACTTGGTAGAGAGAGAATTCGCTGTAGCGGAGAGGGAAAGCTGCAGAGCAGCAGAGGCGAGTGTGGGAGTTGGGACCGCACGTTGCTCGAATTGGAATAGGTAACAGAATATTTATGTTTAGATCCGGAACGTCCAAGAAGAATTCGCACGAATATAAAAGGGAGCCCGTGCATTCCACCTCGGACCGGATTGATCCAGATTCTGATTGGACGGTTATGATCTAAACAGAAATATTATGTTACCTCAGACCTCTTTGGTCAAGCAATAAGTTCTATCGTAGCGAGGAGAAGCGGAAAGGGCTATGGGCTATAAGGGCTTGTAGTATAGACAACCTGCTCATACATGTTAGGCCTATGGGCTATCAGGCCCGTTAATCGGGCTAATTCCCCGTACGCGGTAGACCCACTTCGGCACCTCCAACGATGACTAATGGGCCAGTGACCGCGCAATATTTGTCAGCCTTGAGATATTATGCGGCGAAATCAACGAGTCAAATTAGTACCTATATTGAATTTGTGCGCTCTTCTACTCTCCGATATAAGATTGACATAATATTTGAGTTTAGATCCGGATCGTAGTCTGGATCATTTATTAAGAAAAGTCGACTATTTAAATCGAATTGTAAGATTAAAATGAACAGACTAATTAAAGCCACACAAGAATAATCAATAAATTTTAAATTATATATTGAGAAAAACATCAACCAACAACCCCGATCCATCGATCTCTACCAAAATTGTGGGCCACTGATAAGAATCGTTCTAAGTCGCGAAACAATTCATTTATGGTTTAGGCTTCCGCACTTATTCGTTTGAGATTATCTAAATATATATTATAAAATACGCTTATATAAAAACTTCATCTCCATATAATTATAATTCACTTTTGCATTTTCAAAGTTCAAACAGTCAATCCGAACCGTTCAACATGATCTCCATATTAAAATCCTTTTTTTTTTAAATTTTTTTATTATTTTTAGGATAATGTAGAAAATTCATTATTTTTAGGATAATTCAGAAAATTTTGGACCATATAAACAATAATTTTCTACCTATCTAAAAAAATTAAAAAAATGTAAAATTTGTTTTCTAAGTACATTTTAATATAGATACTATGTTGAATGATTCGGATCGACTGTTTGGACTTAGAAAATACAAAAATAATCTATCTGCATATCATGTTGAAGTGGTTATATAAACGTATTATCAAGACTCATCATAAATAAAGAAACATGATGATTCAAATCAAGATTATATGGGTTAGTGTTAAAGGCACGGGTACTCTATTGTGGCAAAGAAAATGTCCTCTTCGTAAAAAAGATAAGGCACATGTTTTTTGACATTGAAGATTATGAGTTCAAAATTGAATAAAAGAAATATCTTGTTATAATTAAAAAAGTTTTAGAGTGAGTCTATGGTACTATGCATATTACGATTTGGCATCGTGCTACGGCTCTATATTCGAGTTTTCAAATCCTAACGGTCGATCCGAACCGTTCATCTTGTTCTCCATATTAATATGTGTTTGGAGACCAATTTTACATTTTTTAAAAAAATTTTACTATTTTTTTAGATTTATTGAAAATCACTGTTTTTGGATGGTCCAGAATTTTCAGATCAAGTGATTTTCTAAATATCTAAAAAAATAGTAAAAATTTTTCAAAAAATGTAAAATTTGGTCTCCAAACACATATTAATATGGAGAACAAGATGAATGATTCGGATCGACTGTTAGGATTTGAAAACTCGAATATAGAGCCGTAGCACAGTAACAAACCCGTGATATGCATAGTACCATAGACTCACTCAAAGTTTTAAATTTTTTATATTGACCTCCAACTCATTCATTCAATAAATCGAGATCATTTTTTCTGATATCCCATGAAAAAAAGGAGGAAATTAATATGCCACAACAATATTATATCGGATAGGTTGGGTTTGTTAGAATAATTTTTTGAGTGATCCCTAACATGCTTAGGCCCGATAGAATAGATTAATTTTCAATGATGCTTCCGTGCATTTTGATCTTGTTTCCGTGCATTTGGTATTACCTTTGCTAATATTAAAATATTTGTTTCTAGGATGTGGAATAAATACTTTGATTTTTTACATTTTTGAAGTTCAAAAGGTGGATCTAAACAATACAACATTCAATCTATAATAAAATATGATTGGAGACTAAATTTTACAGTTTTTAAATTCTTTTACTATTTATTAAATCAGATTTAAAATTGCTATTTTTTAATCATTCTTAAATTGTTCACTGTTTATTAAAATCAGCAATTTTAAAAATGATTTAATAAATAGTAAAAAAATTTCAAAAAATGTAAAATTTGGTCTCCATGCACATTTTAATATAAAGATCACATCTATCTGTTTTGGACTTAGGAAATTGAAGAACCAATTGGTTGCATCACAGCTTCTATATCTATCTATCTACATATCTGTGTGTGTAGAGATTGGCTAATATTAAAACATTTGTTCTATTAATTATATTAAAAAAATATATATGTGGCACTAATGGGTTCCAAAATTATCAATTATTATTAGATTGAACTTTAATTAGTAATTTGAGTAATGGTTGGAGGTAACTTTAATTAGTACTTTGGTCACATTTTCGGCTTGAATTCTACATATTGTCTAGAATCGTTGAATGCCACACGGGTTAATGGCCAAGATTTGGGAGTAATTTGAAGTCATTTTTGACCTAGCTATTATTGGAAGATGTGCATATGCAACTTCACTATTTATTCCTCAAGTCATCTAATGCCTCCTTAATTAGGTCTCACTGTGGTTTTAATTTCGCACCTATTATTTTGGGGTGCTGATATTGCAACCAACATTTTTATTATGGACACAATAAATTTGAATTTTTATATGTTTTGAATAAATATTGTGTATGTGTCCCTACTCTCTTTAACTTGTATTCATATATATTAAATTAAAACATTTCCTTACAGAAAAGTTTCTCTATTTCCTTGAAAACAAATTGTATAGAAATTTCTAACGGTATATGTTTCTCAATTTTTTTTTTTTTTTGGTATTCCATGAAAAAAGAGAGAAAATAACTATATATAACACAATAATGTTGCATCAGACATTTTTGTTTTTTTTGTAGTACACTTTTATTTTACTATAATTTATAAGTATTTATTGAGTGATCCCTAAAATGATTAGGTCTTTAATATAGATAAGTTGGACTTCAATAAAAAAAAATAACATATTTTGATAATTTTGACAATATATTTCGAAATAATTTTATAAAAGATAAATAAATAATAAATATAAAGATTTATTGTTGAACTATTTATGTGTCAAATATCATGCAATTTTAGTACAGTCAATTGATATCATATATACAAACTAAACGGCAAAGGACGATGATAGTAGTATCACATGTGTGGTGTAATATTGATTTGATAATCAATCATATATTGTTAAATATAAACCATTGCAAGCGTCAAGTCATTTAATAAACTGTAAAATTTGTATTAAAATCCTATCAATTTTATATGCATCATATATATATATAGCTTTAATCACTTTTTAAATGTATGATCTAAAATTATCGGTGAATTTTGCTGGAGGTCACTAAACTGTCATTTGTCACGAATTAGTCACTCAAGTTTGATTTGTTTCTCTATAGCCGCTCAACTTTGAATTAATTCCAATTAAGTCACCCTATAAAAGTCACCCTATAACTTTTTCATCCAAAAAATTAATAAAATATACCTTTTTAATAGTATATTTTGTTAATATTTTTGACAGAATGAGCATATTTCGTTAATATTTTGGATGAAAAAGTTAGAGGGTTAGTTAATTGAGACAAATTCAAAATTTAGTGGCTACAGATGAACAAATCAAACTTGAGTAATCAGTTCATGACAAAGGACAAAGTTTAGTGACCTCCAACGAATTTTACCCTAAAATTATATATTATTTTTTACCCCAATCTGGTTTGCAATTATATGACTGAATGATCTGGTATCCTATATTTTTTTTTTATCACAAACACACACATATTTATGGAAAACGAAATTTTACTCTTTTGAGTTTTTTGGTTGCTATTTTTTAGATTTCCTAAAATTACTTCTTTAACCATCTTAAAATCAGGAAAATTGTTATTAAAATCTGATTTCCTATAAAATATTAATATCTAGTTTAAATTAAATCATTTGGACCGATGCTAAAGTTTGTATGTTTTAATATGTGTTTAGATCAAAGGTTTAAATAGTGTTTATCGCGTTATAGTGAAATGATTAAAATAATGGCGTTATGTTAATATTGTGTCACTATTGTTCCATAGTTTCAATGATCTAAAAACAATATAGTGTTGCTATAATGTTATTATAGTGTGCTATTTAGAACGTTAGTTTAGATTGAATGCACTAAGTCAGATTTTTTTTTTTGAAAAAAAAAAAAAAACTTCGGATCGAAAGTCTGCTTGTTTTAGTTAGTATTTAATAATTTTAGTCGATTTTCCCCCTTAATTATATGGTCACACTTTTAGTTTGAATTTTACGTGGTCTAGAGTTGTCCAAATGCCACACGGTTTGGTTAAGAATTAGACTCATTTTCGACTTGACGACTTATTCCAAGTTATGAATGGAACTTGACGACTTGACGACTTGTTCCAAGTTATGAATGGTACATAATTTTCAGATCAAGTGATTTTAGATGGAGATCACGTTGAATGGTTTGAACTAACCTTTAGAATTTTGAAAATTTAATTATTGAGCCGTTGTACGGAGGTCCTTTATGCGTAGCATATTAGCATTTTCATATATGAATGTCTCTAGGTAATTTAGATGATGTTCTGAAAGAAGAAATTAAAATGCCCGAAAAACATTAATGAACTTGGGTATTCGGATCAACAAAACTAGTCTAAAAGGCCTTTGGGTAAAATATGAGTTATCAAGGAACTTAATGGCTTGGGTTAAAATGGTAAGCCTCAAATTCTTGTTTTACTTCACGCTTATATATGAGATGGGCTATGGTGAGTTGTGAAGTACGATTCTTGTTTTACTTCATGCTTATATCTTCATTTTTCAAAGTCTAAATAGCTGATTAGAACTGCTCAACATGATCTCTATATTAAAATGTGCTTGGAGATCAAATTTAACATGTTTTGGAATTTTTACTAATATTTTAAATAGGTAGAAAACCGCTATTTTGGATGGATTATGGGCCATAAAAAAACAGTAATTTAAAAATATTATAATAAATAATTTTTCAAAAATGTAAAATTTGGTCTCTTAGCACATTTCAATATAGAGATCCTGTTGAGCAGTTTAGATCGTCTCTTTGAAGTTTCAAATATAGAAAATATGGGCGTGAAGTAAAGGACTTGTTTTACTTCACGTCCATATTTTCTATATTTGAAACTTCAAAGAGATGATCCAAACCACTCAATATGATCTCTACCAAATTTTACATTTTTTGAAAATAATTTACTAATATTTTAGAATATTTTAAAATCATTGTTTTAAAGGTCTGATCTTAAAATTATATATTATATATTTTTTTTTACCCCAATCAGGTTTGCAATTATATAACTAAACGATCTGGTATACTATATATTTTTTATCACAAACACACACAATTATGGAATACGAAGGTTCACTAGTGGAGAACATACAATTAGTGTCGCCTTAGAAAACCAACACTAATACTTTAGTATCGGTCGTTTACAAAAAACCGACACTAATAATATTAGTGTCGGCTGTTTATATGTAGGCGACACTAATAACTGAGAATTAGTGTCGGCTGTTTAAAAACAGCCGACACTAATTCTCAGTTATTAGTGTCGCCTATTTATAAACAGCCGACAAAAAAGCTAAAAAAATTTCATTTTAAGTCCCGCGCACCTCTTTCAAACGCACGCCTAGGGTTTAAAAACGCACGCTTCTCTCCGATCTGATCTTCTCAAACCTAGCCGCTTCTTCTAGGCTTATACCAGAAGATGTGCAGGAACTCCACAGGAACTTCACTTCGCTTCACGCTTCTCTCCGATATGGTCCTGCGCATGCTTCACGAAAAGGGGCGTAACTTTTGATCCGTCTGTCGGATCGGGCTGAAATTTTGACAGGAACTCCATAGCCATATAGAGTAACTACTAGAGTGCTACGGACACCATCAATTGGAGTGTTGTATTAGGGTTGTAAATGCCCTATTATCTTGCTATATACAGTCACCACTAGCGTGCTCCAAACACAATCAACTGGAGCGTTGTTTTTGGGTTGTAAATGCCTTATTGTCTTACTATATAGAGTCACTACTAGGTTGCTATCAACACCATCAATTGGAGTGTTGTATTAGGGTTGTAAATGCCATATTATCATGCTATATAGTGTCACTACTAGAGTGCGACAAACAATATGAATAGGAGTGTTGTATTCGGGTTGTAAATGCGTTATTATGTTGCTATATACACTAACTACTAGCGTGCTACAAAAACCATCATTTGGAGTGTTGTATTAGGGTCGTAAATGCCTTATTATCTTACAATGTTTAGTCACTACTAGAGTGCTACGGACACCATCAATTGGAGTGTTGCATTAGGGTTGTAAATGCCCTATTATCTTTCTATATAGAGTCACTAGTAGAGAGCCCCGAACTCCTTCAATTGGAGTGTTGTATTAGGGTTGTAAATGCCCTATTACCTTTCTATATAGAGTCACCACTAGAGTGCTGCAAACACAATCAACTGGAGTGTCGTTTTAGCGTTGTAAATGCCTTATTGTCTTCCTATATAGAGCCACTACTAGAGTGCTACAAACACCATCAATTGGAGTGTTGTATTAGGGTTGTAAATTCCGTATTATCCGCCTATATAGAGTCACTACTAGAGTGTTCCAACCACCGTCAATTGGAGTGTTGTATTAGGGTTGTACATGCCCGATTATCATGCTATTTAGAGACAAGACTAGCGTGCTACAAACACCATCAATTGGAGTGTTGTTTTAGGGTTGTAAATGCCATATTATCATACAATATGGAGTCACTACTGGAGTGCTGCACACACCATCAATTGGAGTGTTGTATTAGGGTTGTAAATCCCTTATTATCATGCTATATGGAGTCACTACTAGAGTGCGACAAACACCATCAATAGGAGTGTTTTATTAGCGTTGTAAATGCCATATTATCTTGTTATATAGAGTCACTAGTTGAGAGCCCTGAACACCTTCACTTGGAGTGTTTGTATTAGGGTTGTAAATGCCCTATTATCTTCCTATATAGAGTCACCACTAGAGTGCTCCAAACACAATGAACTGGAGTGTCATTTTAGGGATGCAAATGCCTTCTTGTCTTACTATATAGAGTCACTAATAGAGTCCTACAAACACCATCAATTGGAGTGTTGTATTAGGGTTGTAAATGCCCTATAATCTTGCTATATAGAGTAACTACTAGAGTGCTACGGACACCATCAATTGGAGTGTTGTATTAGGGTTGTAAATGGCCTATTATCTTGCTATATACAGTCACCACTAGAATGCTCCAAACACAATCAACTGGAGCGTTGTTTTTGGGTTGTAAATGCCTTATTGTCTTACTATATAGAGTCACTACTAGGTTTCTATGAACTCCATCAATTGGAGTGTTGTATTAGGGTTGTAAATGCCTTATTATCATGCTATATAGTGTCACTACTAGAGTGCGACAAACAATATGAATAGGAGTGTTGTATTCGGGTTGTAAATGCCTTATTATGTTGCTATATACAGTCACTACTAGCGTGCTACAAAAACCATCATTTGGAGTGTTGTATTAGGAACGTAAATGCCTTATTATCTTACTATATTTAGTCACTACTAGAGTGCTACGGACACCATCAATTGGAGTGTTGTATTATGGTTGTAAATGCCCTATTATCTTGCTATATAGAGTCACTACTAGAGTGCTACACACACCATCAATTGGAGTGTTGTATTAGGGTTGTAAATCCCTTATTATCATGCTATATACTGTCACTACTAGAGTGCGACAAACAATATCAATAGGAGTGTTGTATTAGGGTTGTAAATGTCCTATTATCTTGCTATATAGAGTCACTATTAGAGTGCCCCGAACTCCTTCGATTGGAGTGTTGTATTAGGGTTGTAAATGCCCTATTAGCTTGCCAGATAGAGTCACCACTAGAGTGCTCCAAACACAATCAACTGGAGTGTCGTTTTAGCATAGTAAATGCCTTATTGTCTTACTATATAGAGTCACTACTAGAGTGCTACAAACACCATCAATTGGAGTGTTGTATTACGGTTGTAAATGACATATAATCTTGCTATATAGAGTAACTACTAGAGTGCTACGGACACCATCAATTGGAGTGTTGTATTAGGGTTGTAAATGCCCTATTATCTTGCTATATACAGTCACCACTAGCGTGCTCCAAACACAATCAACTGGAGCGTTGTTTTTGGGTTGTAAATGCCTTATTGTCTTACTATATAGAGTCACTACTAGGTTGCTATCAACACCATCAATTGGAGTGTTGTATTAGGGTTGTAAATGCCTTATTATCATGCTATATAGTGTCACTACTAGAGTGCGCCAAATAATATGAATAGGAGTGTTGTATTCGGGTTGTAAATGCCTTATTATGTTGCTATATACAGTCACTACTAGCGTGCTACAAAAACCATCATTTGGAGTGTTGTATTAGGAACGTAAATGCCTTATGATCTTACTATATTTAGTCACTACTAGAGTGCTATGGACACCATCAATTGGAGTGTTGTATTAGGGTTGTAAATGCCCTATTATCTTGCTATATAGAGTCACTACTAGAGTGCTACACACACCATCAATTGGAGTGTTGTATTAGGGTTGTAAATCCCTTATTATCATGCTATATACTGTCACTACTAGAGTGCGACAAACAATATCAATAGGAGTGTTGTATTAGGGTTGTAAATGTCCTATTATCTTGCTATATAGAGTCATTATTAGAGTGCCCCGAACTCCTTCGATTGCAGTGTTGTATTCGGGTTGTAAATGCCTTATTATGTTGCTATACACAGTCACTACTAGCGTGCTACAAACACCATTAATTGGAGTGTTGTTTTAGGGTTGTAAATGCCTTATTATCATACAATATAGAGTCACTACTGGAGTGCTGCACACACCATCAATTGGAGTGTTGTATTAGGGTTGTAAATTCCTTATTATCATGCTATATGGAGTCACTACTAGAGTGTGACAAACACCATCAATAGGAGTGTTTTATTAACGTTGTAAATGCCATATTATCTTGTTATATAGAGTCACTAGTTGAGTGCCCTGAACACCTTCACTTGGAGTGTTTCTATTAGGGTTGTAAATGCCCTATTACCTTCCTATATAGAGTCACCTCTAGAGTGCTCCAAACACAATGAACTGGAGTGTCGTTTTAGGGTTGCAAATGCCTTTTTGTCTTAATATATAGAGTCACAACTAGAGTCCTACAAACACCGTCAATTGGAGTGTTGTATTAGGGTTGTAAATGCCCTATAATCTTGCTATAACTACTAGAGTGCTACGGACACCATCAATGGGAGTGTTGTATTAGGGTTGTAAATGCCCTATTATCTTGCTATATACAGTCACCACTAGAGTGCTCCAAACACAATCAACTGGAGCGTTGTTTTTGGGTTGTAAATGCCTTATTGTCTTACTATATAGAGTCACTACTAGGTTGCTATCAACACCATCAATTGGAGTGTTGTATTAGGGTTGTAAATCCCTTACTATCATGCTATATGGAGTCACTACTAGAGTGTGACAAACACCGTCAATAGGAGTGTTTTATTAGCGTTGTAAATGCCATATTATCTTGTTATATAGAGTCACTAGTTGAGTGCCCTGAACACCTTCACTTGGAGTGTTTCTATTAGGGTTGTAAATGCCCTATTACCTTCCTATATAGAGTCACCTCTAGAGTGCTCCAAACACAATGAACTGGAGTGTCGTTTTAGGGTTGCAAATGCCTTCTTGTCTTAATATATAGAGTCACTACTAGAGTCCTACAAACACCGTCAATTGGAGTGTTGTATTAGGGTTGTAAATGCCCTATAATCTTGCTATAACTACTAGAGTGCTACGGACACCATCAATTGGAGTGTTGTATTAGGGTTGTAAATGCCCTATTATCTTGCTATATACAGTCACCACTAGAGTGCTCCAAACACAATCAACTGGAGCGTTGTTTTTGGGTTGTAAATGCCTTATTGTCTTACTATATAGAGTCACTACTAGGTATCAACACCATCAATTGGAGTGTTGTATTAGGGTTGTAAATGCCTTATTATCATGCTATATAGTGTCACTACTAGAGTGCGACAAACAATATGAATAGGAGTGTTGTATTCGGGTTGTAAATGCCTTATTATGTTGCTATATACAGTCACTACTAGCGTGCTACAAAAACCATCATTTGGAGCGTTGTATTAGGGTCGTAAATGCCTTATTATCTTACTATATAGAGGGACTACTAGAGTGCTACGGACACCATCAATTGGAGTGTTGTATTAGGGTTGTAAATGCCCTATTATCTTGCTATATAGAGTCACTACTAGAGTGCTACACACACCATCAGTTGGAGTGTTGTATTAGGGTTGTAAATCCCTTATTATCATGCTATATAGTGTCACTACTACAGTGCGACAAACAATATCAATAGGAGTGTTGTATTAGGGTTGTAAATGTCCTATTATCTTGCTATATAGAGTCACTATTAGAGTGCCCCGAACTCTTTCGATTGGGGTGGTGTATTAGGGTTGTAAATGCCCTATTATCTTGCTAGATAGAGTCACCACTAGAGTGCTCCAAACACAATCAACTAGAGTGTCGTTTTAGCGTTGTAAATGCCTTATTGTCTTACTATATAGAGTCACTACTAGAGTGCTACAAACACCATCAATTGGAGTGTTGTATTAGGGTTGTAAATGCCATATAATCTTGCTATATAGAGTAACTACTACAGTGCTACGGACACCATCAGTTGGAGTTTTGTATTAGGGTTGTAAATAGCCTATTATCTTTCTATATAGAGTCACTACTAGGGTGCTACAAACACCATCAATTGGAGTGTTGTATTCGGGTTTTAAATGCCTTATGATGTTGCTATATACAGTCACTACAAACGTGCTACAAAAACCATCATTTGGAGTGTTGTATTAGGGTCGTAAATGCGTTATTATCTTACTATATAGAGTGGCTACTAGAGTGCAACGGACACCATCAATTGGAGTGTTGTGTTAGGGTTGTAAATACCCTATTATCTTTCTATATAGTCACTACCAGGGTGCTGCAAACACCATCAATTGGAGTGTTGTATTAGGGTTGTAAATGCCTTATTAGGTTGCTATATAGAGTCAGTACTAGCGTGCTACAAAAACCATCATTTGGAGTGTTGTATTAGGGCCGTGAATGCCATATTTGCTTCCTATATAGAGTCACCGGTAGAGTGCTCCACACACCTTCAATTGGAGTCTTTTATTAGGGTTGTACATGCCCTATTATCTTGCCATCTAGAGACACTGCTAGAGTTCTCCGCACTCCTTCAATTAGAGTGTTGTATAAGGGTTCTAAATGCCCGACTATCATGCTATTTAGAGACAAGACTAGCGTGCTACAAACACCATCAATTGGAGTGTTGTTTTAGGGTTGTAAATGCCTTATTATCATAAAATATAGAGTCACTACTAGAGTGCGACAAACATTATCAATAGGAGTGTTATATTAGGGTTGTAAATGCCCTATTATCTTGCTATATAGAGTCACTAGTAGAGTGCCTCGAACTCCTTGAATTGGAGTGTGGTATTAGGGTTGTAAATGCCCTATTATCTTGCTAGATAGAGTCACCACTAGAGTGCTCCAAACACAATCAACTGGAGTGTCGTTTTAGCGTTGTAAATGCCTTATTTTCTTACTATATAGAGTCACTACTAGAGTGCTACAAACACCATCAATTGGAGTGTTGTATTAGGGTTGTGAATGCCATATAATCTTGCTATATAGAGTAACTATAAGAGTGCTACGGACACCATCAGTTGGAGTGTTGTATTAGGGTTGTAAATACCCTATTATCTTGCTATATAGAGTCACTACTAGGGTGCTACAAACACCATCAATTGGAGTGTTGTATTCGGGTTGTAAATGCCTTATTATGTTGCTATATACAGTCACTACTAGCGTGGTACAAAAACCATCATTTGGAGTGCTGTATTAGGGTCGTAAATGCGTTATTATCTTACTATATAGAGTGGCTACTAGAGTGCAACGGACACCATCAATTGGAGTGTTGTATTAGGGTTGTAAATGCCCTATTATCTTTCTATATAGTCACTACCAGGGTGCTGCAAACACCATCAATTGGTGTGTTGTATTAGGGTTGTAAATGCCTTATTAGGTTGCTATATAGAGTCAGTACTAGCGTGCTACAAAAACCATCATTTGGAGTGTTGTATTAGGGCCGTGAATGCCATATTTGCTTCCTATATAGAGTCACCGGTAGAGTGCTCCAAACACCTTCAATTGGAGTCTTTTATTAGGGTTGTACATGCCCTATTATCTTGCCATCTAGAGACACTGCTAGAGTTCTCCGCACTCCTTCAGTTAGAGTGTTGTATAAGGGTTCTAAATGCCCGATTATCATGCTATTTAGAGACAAGACTAGCGTGCTACAAACACCATCAATTGGAGTGTTGTTTTAGGGTTGTAAATGCCTTATTATCATAAAATATAGAGTCACTACTAGAGTGCAACACACACCATCAATTGGAGTGTTGTATTAGGGTTGTAAATCCCTTATTATCATGCTATATAGTGTCACTACTAGAGTGCGACAAACAATATCAATAGGAGTGTTGTATTAGGGTTGTAAATGTCCTATTATCTTGCTATATAGAGTCACTATTAGATTGCCCCGAACTCCTTCAATTGGAGTGTTGTATTAGGGTTGTAAATGCCCTATTATCTTGCTAGATAGAGTCACCATTAGAGTGCTCCAAACACAATCAACTGGAGTGTCGTTTTAGCGTTGTAAATGCCTTATTGTCTTACTATATAGAGTCACTACTAGAGTGCTACAAACACCATCCATTGGAGTGTTGTATTAGGGTTGTAAATGCCATATAATCTTGCTATATAGAGTAACTACTAGAGTGCTACGGACACCATCATTTGGAGTATTGTATTCGGGTTGTAAATGCCTTATTATCTTGCTATATAGAGTCACTACTAGAGTCCTACAAACATCATCAATTGGAGTGTTGTATTAGGGTTGTAAATGCATCTTGCTATATAGAGTCACTACTAGAGTGCTACAAACACCATCAATTGGAATGTTGTATTAGGGTAGTAAATGCTCTTTTATCTTGCTATATAGAGTCACCGATAGAGTATTCCAAACATCTTCAATTGGAGTTTTTATCAGGGTTGTACATTCCCTATTATCTTGCCATCTAGAGACATTACTAGAGTGCACCAAATTACTTCAATTGGAGTGCTTTATTAGGGCTGTAAATGCCGTATTATCTGGACATCTGGAGACTCTACTAGAGTGCTCCAAACACCTTCAATTGTAGTGTTGCATTAGGGTTGTAAATGCCCTATTATCTTGCTATATAAAGACATGACTAGAGTGCTCCAAACACAATCAACTGGAGTGTCGTTTTAGGGTTGTAAATGCCTTATTGTCTTACTATATAGAGTCATTACTAGAGTGCTACAAACACCATCAATTTGTTTACTATTTATTAAGCCACTTTGAAAATCGGTGATCCAACGGTTTTACTGTTTTGTTAAGCCATCGTTGGATCAGCAATTTTCAAAGTGACTTAATAAATAGTAAACAAATTCAGAAAAATGTAAAATTTGGTCTCCAAGCACATATTAATATGGACAACAAGATGAACGGTTCAGATCGACTTTTTGAATTTTAAAATTTCAAATTTGGACCGTGTGTATTTCGGCCCATATGCTACCGAAAGCACATTAGCCTATCTCTCTCTCTCTCTCTCTCTATATATATATATATATATATGATTATACGAATACTGATACATATATACATGATATATGTTTCAGAAAGTAAATACAGATATGAATACCGATAATTATTTATATTTGTATTTTTTTTCAGATATATGTTTGTGTTGATAAAGATACATATAATTATCTATATTCAATTTGTATAAAAAAAATTAATGCAGATATTCGTTTGTGCAGATGCATATATAAATATCTACATATGTTTTTTTAATACTTTTGTTTTAGAATTATGAGAAAAGGTTTATGTCCACTAGGTTTTGTCCACCATTTGTCCACAACCTTATCCAACTTTCGTTTAACTTGTTTTAACGACTCTGGTCCCCACATAACTGAAATACGCGTATATAAACAAATTTCTTATTATCGCTATTGATCTCTCTCCTCCCTCCGTTATTTCCAGTATTTCCAGTATTATCGCTATTGATCTCTCTCCTCCCTCTGTTCTTTCCAATATTTCTTATTATCACTATTGATCGCTATTGACGAACTCTCATCAAGATATCGATAATCAAAGGAGAAATCGTAAAAGTTGCTTTGGATTTCGTCGCTACCAAGACGAGTAGTGCTTCGGCAGCGTCTTCGATTTTTTATACATGATCGCAATGGAACCTTCAATCGTGGAGCGCGATCGAATAGAAGTTGTTTTTATTGAAGAGCACGGCAAAATTCAAATCTAGTAAGTTATTTCTATTGAATTTGTTGTTTTTGTTATATGCAGTAACAGATCTAGCATTTCAAATGAAATCTGGAGGAAAGAGATGATAGAGAGGCGATATGGAGTATTGATATGTTAATTTTACTGTATTGCCCCGTTAATTTTACAGTATTCATCTTGTCATTTTACAGTATTCATCTTGTGGAAATCTGGAGGAAATAGATGATAAAGAGGCGATATGGAGTATTTTTTTTGAAAAATTGGTAGTGACTACCAATGATGTATTAATAGCTTTGATTACAACCACATATCCTAAATTATTACACAGCAATCAAACATAACCTAGTTGGTTTTGATCAACTCCCTCCCATTGTCAGTACCCTTCCTGATACCCCATGTTTACATTTTTTGCAAAACCGCAGCCACAGCCTCGCATCTTCTAGTGCTCTATTAGCAACTATTCGAGTCGGCAACCTCGTACCTTGAAAAATTACTTCATTGCGTTGCCGCCAAATGGACCACAAAACTGCCATAAATAAAACAATCCAAACATTTCTTTGGTTCCCTTGGGTGCTACAGTAGCATACCAGTGATGCTTCCCAAGTATCTTGTACCGTACCATTAGTCTGCATCAAATCTCCAACTCGTGCCCATACATCTATAGCGTTAGCACACTGGAAAAACAAGTGGTACGATGTTTCTAAAGTATTTGTATCACACATGAGCATTGTTCCTCACAGTTTATGTTTCGCCTTTGCAGAGCTTCATGGGTTAAAATTCGATCCTCCAACAGTAATGCAGCGAATATATGAACTTTTGATGGAACTGCTGCTGCCCATATTTCTTGGTAGCCCCAATGAGTTTTTCCTGCCGTAATCAATAGCTTATATACTGAACTGGCTGAGTATTGGCTGCTAGTAGTCCAGCGCCATATCAATTCATCTGCATGATCATATAGTACCGGTACCGTACCAGTAAATGGGGAGTTGATATTCGGGTCCTCTGTAATTACCTCTTTGAGAGAGATATGCTGTCGTATAGGCCTTGACATTCTATCTTTCATCTTCCTGAGTGGCGCTTCTCCCCACACATCGTACCAGTAAGAAATTTTCTCACCATTTCCTATAACCCATTTTGTGCACCATTGAAATAACGGGTACAACTTAATCAATTGGTTCCAAAAAAACAATCCTTCCAGTAACCAAATTTTAGGAAATAGATGTGCTGGCTTGTTCTTTCTTAGGAAATGAATCACAGAATACCACAATCCTTCCTCTACAACTGTCATTTTCCACCACCACCTTAGAAGAAGAGATTTATTTCTGAATTGTAAATTTGCTACCCCCAAACCTCCATAACTTTTTGGCAAGCACACCACCTCCCAGCTGATTAGCAGTATGCCCTTATTTTGTGCTTTTCCCCAAAGAAAATTTCTACACAGTGCCTCTATTCGCTTCACAACCCACTTTGGAAGTTCAAAACAAGTCATCAGGTATATAGGTACGCTACTAAGAACAGAATTAATCAGCTGTACTCTACCACCTTTTGACAAGAATTTCGCTGTCCAACCCTCTATCTGTGCTTCAATCTTCTCTATAAGAGGGATAAAGTCTTGTTTGCATGGTTTTCGAATTGTCAGAGGCATCCCCAAATAGGATATAGGAAGCTGAGTTTGATTACACTGCATAATCGCAGCCACCATCAATGTTTCATCTCGGTCCAGATTAATTGGATACAAAGAACTTTTATCAAAATTGATTTGTAATCCCGAGACTTTAGAGAACAACCGCAAAATCAATTTAAGAGTTACCATGGTAGTTAAATCTGCATGAGCAATGATAGCTGTATCATCTGCATATTGGAACGCAAGTATTGGGCTTTCTAATTTCGGAGAAATGGGTATGTCCAATGTGCCATTAACATGGGTAATCATCCGTTGTAAAACATCAGCTGCTATTAAAAACAACATAGGTGATAGCGGATCGCCTTGCCGCAGGCCCTGCTTATGACTAAAAAATTCAGATTCTTCTCCATTTATGATGACCCTAGATGTAGAGGTCTAAAGCAACACTTTAATCCACCTTATCCATTTTGATGGAAACCCTCTAGAGTGCATCACATGGATGAAAAATTCCCAATTAATCGAATCAAACGCCTTGGCGAAATCAATTTTGAAGAAAACCGCCGCTTGACGGGAATGAGATACATGATGTAAAATTTCTCTAACCACCAAATTTTTTTTAGAAATTTGGCGGCCTTTGATAAAGGCCGATTGGTTGATGGATATGAGTTGAGACAGGAAAACTGACAGTCTTCTGGCAAGCAATTTAGAAATGATTTTAGGAATTAGACTAATGATGCTTATCGGTCTAAAGTCCTTCAGTTCAGTAGCATCATGCCTTTTGGGAATCATAACAATATTCGATGTATTCAAGGGAGTGAGATCTATTTCTTCATTATGGAAATCATGCAACAGTCCGATAATGACATGTTTAATTTCAGCCCAATAAGTTTTCGCAAATTCGCTAGGAAGACCATCCGGACCCGAGGCCCGATTGTTTGCTAAATGAAACATAGTGTTTTCAATCTCATGTTTTGTAAATGGGTTAGCTAAGGCATTTAAATTTGGGTCATTCTCATATAAAACAGTAGGATCAAATCCCTCAACAGTAGCTTGCGTACCTAGAATGGATCTCATATGGTCCAGGAATAAATTGCGGACCTGCACTGGATCATCAACTTGTTGGCCATTGACAACTAGTGAGTAAACAGTGTTACTTCGGTGCCTTGCTGATGCATAGTTGTGAAATTTTTTTGTGTTGTTGTCACCTTCCGAAAGCCATCGACACCTAGATCTTTGTCTCCATCTAGTTTCTATGATATTTGCAAGGACATATGCTCTCTCACGCCACATCTGTCTCGAGCAAAATTCTGATTGATCACAGGTCAAGATGCTCTCCTTACACTACATGAGTTCCTTGTCTAACTGTGAATGCGACTGCAAGTGCCAAACTCGCAACTGCTGATGCATGAGTGTTATTCGCTAGTATAGCAAGTGTGGATTGGGCCTCACTTGATCAGTTAATTACCACATCCTTTTAACAATATCTTTGACTTGTGGGAAAGAAAGCCAAAAAATTTCAAATTTGTGCTGTTTTTGGCTTGTCTGAAGCTGTTTACATGTGAGTAATAACGGCGCGTGATCGGATACAATAACTTCCAAGGCAGAGAGAGAAATAGAAGGGAAGCTATCCGACCACTCTTGCGTGACAACACTCTATCTAGTTTCGACATGGTCGGCACTGGTCTTTTATTGCTCCAAGTGAATCTTCTATTTTTAATAGGTACATCAATGAGTTGAAGTTCAGCAATAAGATCATTGAATTCACTCATCAATCCAAACCCCCTCATATCCCCTGTTCGATCCACTAGCCATCGAACAAGGTTAAAGTCACCAATAATAATCCAAGGTTTAGATATATTATTAGCCAAACTTCTAGTTTCTCGTATGAACTCGAGTTTTTCATCATCTCGGCTTGGTCCGTACACATTCGTGACTACAAATTCTTTCCCATAATTAATTTGGAGCAGCAACACCGAAATTGAGTGAGTAGTAGACCACGAAGAAAGTAACAGATAACTCCTTTTCCATGCAATAATACAGCCACCTGCTGAACCTATCGCATCAATGAAAGCACACTGAGTTTGAAAGAAAGACGGAAGCATTGTTGACACATGTGCAAACCCCAAACTACTTAGCTTCGTCTCTTGCAAACAAACAACATCACAACGAGAAGATCTGATGACATTCCTTATCACCAAACATTTTTCCAAACTACCTAAACCCCGACAATTCCAAGATAGCACTTTAATTTTTTTGAATGACATTAAAAAAGATTTCACAATCTCAACACAGGAAAAAACCGGTATTGTTACTCCGCATCGGAGTCATCCTCATCTTCAATTGGGGGTCAAAGACAGAAGTGTTATCCTCTGGTACATAGTTGGGGTCATGTTCACTTAGTACATGTGCTCTCTCCTCATTATCCTCTTTAATTGCACTAATAACTTGAGCTGCTTGAAAACCAGCCGCCTCTGCTATCCTGGAGCAGTGTTGAAATTCCACTTGAATTTCGACTAGGCCCCCATTATTTGTTAATGTTGTCTTAGGCCCAGCCTTGACACCTTTTAATTGGGCCTGCTTACTTATTTTTCTCCTTGCTTTAGTGGACTCCAGTAGCAACCTTTTCTTTTCTTGCCTAGTTGGTACAGCTGAAACCCTCGGCCCATGGACCTCTTTTTCTTGCCGTGTGGTATTAGGTTGATATTTAGTAAGTATACAACTATACTCCTACTGCCCAGTTGTTTCCTTATTTTTATTTCTCTTCAAAATTTGAGGCCGATTATTGGAAACTTCATTAATCAAAAGATTCTTTCCTCTTGGAGATACAGCACTAATGGGGACAGATTGCACTTGAATATCAATCACCTCAGAATCCTCTTCCACTGGGATTTCTAGCGGCCTCTTCTGAACTATTTGTGGTGTATTAAATATCTTCTCCCTTACATTATGACTTGCTACATAATTTGTATCCACAATAAGAGGGCTTGATACTATCCCTTCTGCACCAACTACGCCCCCTAAAGTTGGAGTCAAATCCGCATCAAAATTTGCTCCCTGATTTAGTGAGTGTGGTTGATCAGTATTGATTTCAGCATCTGGATTTTCTGTGGCAACCACCCTCTGTTCCTCTATCACAGGATCATCTATGGCCACCTCTTGTAGCCGTTGTGCATATATGGCCTCCCCCGGCCGCTCCTCCATTGATCTAGCACCTCTTAGCACCGCCTGAACCCCTGTCGGCAGCAGTTGGAAATCTATGCCTTGACATAATTTCTCCAGTACCTTTCTCGAGCCAATGAACTGATCATCTATGCTTCCTTGGGGTCTCCCATCTGATGAGTTAGAACTAGATGAGTTTGGGTGTGTGATTGGTGGTGCAAATTTCTCTTTTGGTTGAGGTAGTTCCCATGGCTTGTATACTTCCCCCAGGACGCATGATTTTAGAATTACATCGACTAACTTCTCGAGCCCACCAACTCTATACGCCACTTGATGTGGTATTAACGAGAGACTAGATGTAGCCACCACCACTGTCCAACATGCAACATCCCCCTCCACGACCTGATCCACCGTACCCAGATACGTACCGATGGCGCTTGTAGCCTTGATGACATTTTTCTCTCTGTATAGGTCAAGGGGGATACCCACGAGATCCAACATCACCTTGTAACTCGGTGCCACCACCTTCGCATCATCTAGAGGACACCATAGACTGAAAGAGAAGCCTTCTTCCCATACCCTTGTGGGAATTTCTCGGATAAACTTTGCTGGATCAATGCCAATGGGAAGCAAAATAACATATCGTGATCTGGTCATAATACCAACGGAGATATCAGATGCCTTGACTAACCCAGAGGAGGCCGCATATTCAGCCACTTGCTCAATGCTAAGATCAATTTCCAACGATGGATTGTGCATGACAACCGCATTCTCTAGGTTCCCCAGCTCCTCGTAATATTGTTCATCTCTTTCAATGAAAGAAACTATTTGTTGAGGTCTATCATCCGGCAATTCTATCAGAGAAAGATTGCCTCGAAATAATTCCTCAAATTGAGGCTCTTTTCTCTGGCCTTCCACCTTTGAAGGAGTAACAATAGCCGACTGAATCTGATTCGCATTCTTGCAAAAGCTTCCAATGTGACCTAGGCCCCAACACCTACCACATCTTTTAGGATTTTTGCACCTTGAAGCACTATGACCCATTTGGCAACATCGAAAGCAACGTCCCTTCCATTCGACATAGCGTGATGAAGGCGGGAACCTTAACTGTGATGCACAATGAGGAGATACATAGTAGTTGTTTCCCTTTATAATCTGTGGTGGGTTGAGAGTGAGTTGGCTGTTAGGTTTTGGTTGAAGGTGTGTTGAAGTTTTGGTTGAGATGGGAGGTCTCATGCGCACCATGTCTGCGTAAGAGGGTTGGGTAAAGTAGGGTTTAAAGGTGGTTGGGCCAGGGGTTGTTTGGGTGATGGTGATCGGAGTGGGGTTGTTCTTCCGCCGGTTAACTATCTGCCATTCGTCTTCTCTCGCCTTCTCTTTTGCTCCTGCCATCGCCTTCTAGCTTGTAAAATTTATAATGCAATTTTGTCGACAACGATATAGAGTATTAATTTGTTAATTTTACAGTATTTCCTTGTTAATTTTACAGTATTCATCTTGTCATTTTACAGTATTCATCTTGTGAAAATCATGAAAAAAAAAGATGATAGAGAGGCGATATGGAGTATTGATATGTTAATTTTATAGTATTGCCCCGTTAATTTTACAGTATTCATCTTGTCATTTTATAGTATTCATCTTGTGGAAATCTGGAGGAAAGAGATGATAGAAAGGCGATATGGAGTATTGATTTGTTAATTTTACAGTATTTATCTTGTAATTTTACAGTATTCATCTTGTAATTTTACAGTATTCATCTTGTAATTTTACAGTATTCATCTTGTAAAAATCTGTAAGAAAGAGATGATATAGAGGCTTCTTACTCATCCGAACAATATTCAATTGAAAATTCTACTGTATACAAGATTCAATTTTACAGTTCTGCTGATTCAATTTTACAGTATACAAGATTCAATTGTAAATTTTACTGTATAGAAGATTCAATTTTACAGTATACAAGATTCAATTGAAAATTTTACTGTATACAAGATTCAATTTTACAGTATACAAGATTCAATTTTACAGTATACAAGATTCAACCCAGTGTGGACGCTAATAATTAACTCTAACTGCCAATAACCGCTAATAACTAACTCTAACTGCCAATAACTTCCTATAACTGTAATTTCCGAAAGTACAGTTTGAAAGTACATTTATTTTGTCCTGTTGTGCAAGTTGCAATCTTTTTCTAACTATCATGGGACCACTTCAAATAGTGGCTGGATGTTTTGTGATTAACAGATATATTTTATGTGATATATTGTATAATTATACAGCATGTAGAAGTGATTTTACAGTATTCGCGCAAGTCAAAGCTGTGGACAAATGGTGGACAAAAGGCTGTGAACAATTAGACGTTTCCTATTACTTTCTTTATTGATCTGAAACGAACCCTTTTTTTCTGATTATGCCAATGAATATACCTACGAAGTTACACTTCCCTTTAATAATATAACGTTTACCCAGATTAATATACAAATAGTACTAAGGCAACATGCATAGCACAACTAAAAATAGACAAGTGATTCAAGGTTCTAGTGAAATCGGAAACACCTTCAAATATAAGTATTTTTATCAAAGATATTGCAGAAATGGTTATCATATTCACTAAACAAAAAGAGCCATATTATCCAACTCATGGCAATCCGAAGGGACGCATTTGCTAATAGTTCTCCAAAAGGATACAGAGCTTTGAAATGAGATCAAATAATTGTCTTTTAAACCGTTTGGTCAACTAATTTTAACAATCAGTAAACTATAAAATTGAAGTCAATATTTTTCTTATATTTAAATTGTTAAAAATATATTGTTAAATTTATTTATCTGAGGGTTTCCAAACTAAATAAATATTAATCAAATAATTTGTGAAATTGATAGTGGAAAAATCTGCAAATCTAATTGAGATTAAGAACGCTGCACAAGTTAATGTAGCGGAATTCCTTTTTATCAAGGGGTACATATAAAAATTATAAAATATAAAGGATAATGCTGCTAAATTTTTAATTTATATGAATCGCTTAATTAGTCACCTCTAATTAATCTTTAGACCCGCCATTGTTAAAGTAAATATGTGAAACTAAGTTTGGGACTATCACGTACAGATTTAATTTCATTTTTGCGAAGCACATTCATGAACCGAAAGCCAACTATTTGGAATATGCATGATATATGTGAGCCACACATATATACCTCATATAAATTCACTGATGATGTAGAATAATATAAAGTACTAATGGGACAGCTTTGAAGAAAATGATTAGCAAAACTGGGAAGGCGTCAAGATGCACATTTAAGGAACTCCACTTCTTTTTTTTGAAGGTTGGAGGCTGAGAGCCCACCAACAATTTGTATTAATAAGAAAATTATTTACAAGGCAGAAAGTCAGGATCTACTAAAGTTTACATCTTCAATCATAAATTAAATAAAACACTAAGTAGTGCACAGTAAACCCTATCATGATTCCCTCTTTGCTCCCTCGACACTTTGACTATATGAACCTCAACACGCTTGATGCCATAGTAGAATTTCCAAAGTCGTGTCATTTATTAAATTTTCCACCGTCCTGTTTTGTCGTGAGAAGAACCTTCTGTTCCTTTCACGCCAAAGCGCCCACATGCCGGATGCCCAAACCGTATCCCAACGAGATCGAACCTGCTTATCCATTTTGGATCTTAGAATCCACCAAGTATCCAGCAGGTCTGTTAGGATGACATTTGGAATTGGCATGTTCATGTGCATCAGAAGCCCTCTCCAAAACCTCTTGGCAAACTGACAAGCCCATAGGATGTGCATACTTGTCTCTAGGTTCGAGTTCCCACACAATACGCAACCCGCCGTCACCGTACACCCTCTTATTACCAACACCTGTTGTGTTAATATGCTGTCTTGAAGGAGTAGCCATACAAAGGTTCTCACCTTGGTGGGGACCTTTATCTTCCATAGCTTGGACTGGTAAGCACAGCATAATCCCGGGTTGTGCAGCACTTGATAGGTTGATGCTGTTGAGAAAGATCCTGTTGTTGTCCACTTCCATACACTTGTGCCATTATGTTCCATGCTAGATATTTCATAGAATTGGAGAAGAGAGGATAATGACTTTAGAAAATAGGATTGTGTGATATCTATGCCTACCTGCGTGACATTGTCGATGCCATGGAGCAAGTGGATTGCAGATGCCCACATCCCATGTCTCTCACTTTGAATTTTCCACAGCCACTTGGTCATCAGAGCATTGTTTTGAGTTTCTAAGTCAATTATCCCCATTCCTCCATTTCTTTTCATCATACAAACCCTTTCCCAGTTAACAAGACAGTTAATACCTCTGCAGGTCTCATTTCCTTTCCAAAGAAAACTCCTTCGCAATCTGTCTATATGTTTTATAACACATTTTGGAATTTTGAGGGCCTGCATAAAGTGTAGCGGCATTGCCGTGAGAACCGACTTTACCAGAGTCATTCTACCCGCAAAGGATAAGAGGTTAGATTTCCACCCTGCCAGTTTCTTTTGCATCTCAGTGATAAGAACATGGTAATCCTCCTTTTTTGGTTTCCGCACCGTTAGCGGCAAACCCAAGTATCGCATTGGTAACTCTGATTGGGGGCATCCTAGGATGTTTTGGATTATCGGGACTGTGTTAGAGGGGATGGATATTGGAATGAAGGAGCTTTTTGATTTATTTACCTTGAGGCCCGTAAGCTTTTCATAGGTAGATAGTATTTCTGCAATCACCTTAAGTGTCATCGGATGTGCCTCTGCCACGATAATGGTATCGTCCGCGAATTGAATTGGTTGTGGGGTTAAGTGGGTTGGAACACGCATGAGGTTTAAGGAATTCTTAATGAAACATCCGAGCGAGTCTGCCACTAGAATGAAAAGCATAGGTGAAAGGGGGTCGCCTTGCCGTAAGCCTCGCTTGTGCTTGAAGAATCTAGTTATCGTGCCATTAACTCTCACTGCCGATCTAGAAGTGGTCAAGGCATTCAGAATTGAGGAGGTCCATTTGGGGGGAAAACCCTTTTCGATCAATAGATTCGTCATAAAACACCAGTCCACCGTATCGAACGCCTTTTCAAAATCCACTTTGTATAGCACTGTCGGGATTTTCCTAGTTGTGCATGCACTCAGGTATTCCCTTGCCACCAGAAATGATTCTATCATAGATCGACCTTTGACAAATGCCGTTTGATTCTGGCTTACTATAACCGGGAGTAGTGGTTGTAAACGGTTTGCTAGTATTTTAGAGAAAAGTTTAGCTACCGTATTGATGACACTGATTGGACGGAACTCTGATATTCTTATTGCTCCTTCTTTCTTGGGGATCAGGGTGATCAAAGCTCTGTTTAGGGAGGAAAAATCGGCTGGCATGCTATGTAAGTGACCCATGAGACTTGTCAGATCCTCCGCTATGATATTCCAAAATTTTCTAAAAAATTCTACCGGTAGCCCATCTGGACCACTAGCTTTGTCCTTAGGCATCTGGTTGATGACTTCACGAATCTCTGCTTGAGTGATGGTTTGATCTAGGTGGCTTAGAAGATTGTGGTAGTTGGGTCCAACCTTTCCCGTTAGGTCGAATGGGGGTCTGTCATTTCTGCGCCTACCTAGGGATTGTTTGAAGTGCTGCAGGACCTCTATCTCCACTTGAGATGAGGTTAGTGCCGTCCCATCGTCTCTTTGGAGATTTATAATCCTGTTGGAATTCTTTCTACCGTTCGCACATGCATGAAAGTATTTTGTATTTTGGTCACCTAACCTTAGCCAACGGCAACCCGACCGTTGCTTCCACTTCGCTTCTTTCTCTCTTGCAAGCTGAAAAATGTGCTCCTTCAATTTGATTCTAAGTCCAAACTCATTTGAATTTAGATGTCTGACTTCCTCTGCACGATCAATCTGCTGAAGAGCCCACTTGGAACGAGATAGATAGGTTTCTCTGGCTTGGAATTTTTGTTGAGCCCATATTGTCATAGCTTTTTGTACTTCACGAATTTTCCTTTTGAATTTGCTAACTTGATTTGTCATACTTGTTGGCAGGTTCCATGCATGTTCTACCACAGAAGCTAAGTCCTCATGCATAAGCCAAAAATTTTCGAACTTGAATTGCCTTTTAGGCGGCGGGTTGTGTGGTTTGATGGTGAGAAGGAGAGGCACATGGTCGGAGGCTGATGCAGGAATGTCGCATAGCTCATATGACACTCCATGTGAGGTCCAATGGTTGGAAATCATTGCCCTATCAAGGTGAGAAAAGGTGGGGGTCGGTCGGCCATTTGACCATGTGTAAGTGCGTCCAGTGAGTGGTACATCATTTAAACACATGTCGTTTATGAAACGGTTGAATTCGAGTATAGTTCCGAGATTCCAATTATCTCCTGTAGTATCCTGGGTTGAGCGAAGTAAGTTGAAGTCTCCTAATAAAAGCCATGGCAAATTATTTATGTTTCTTATGCCTCGGAGTTCTTCAAGAAATTGAAGCTTAGCTCTATCCTCTTGAGGCCCGTATACACCTGTAACCATAAACTCAAAATTTCCTTTTTTCAAGATAGCTGTTGTGGTATAGGTGTTAGTAAAAATATGGGTGGAAGAGAATGACATGCTCCACGCGAGCAGTATTCCCCCCCTAGTCCCCTCCGCATCGAGAGTCACATAATTCTTAAATCTAGAAGGGCAAACTTGCCTTAATTTGAAAAAAGAAAATTGGCTCATTTTTGTCTCTTGGAAACATAAGATATCGCATTTAGAATCAAGCACAACATCCTTAATTACTTCACATTTTTGTATGTTTCCCAACCCTCGCACATTCCATCCCAATGTCTTAATCATAAAATTTAATTCAAAAGTTGTACCATTCATCATTTCAATTTTACAAAATATCTCCAATGAGTGCAATGCAAGAAAATTAAATTCAAAGCAAAACATAACTTAAACAACAAAAAACGCACTACTTGGCTATGGTACATAACACTACTCTTGACTTTCTAGTCAGATTCAAGCTGCAGCACTTCTTCCTCAGAAATCTCATCTTCTGGGTCAAATTGCAGTGCAGGAAGAGCTGACTCGGCATATTCATAGTTGTAGAGGTCCTCCAAAGATGGGTTGGGGACTGCGCTCTCAGTTGGAGGTTGCTGGATTGGGTTCGGGTCAACCAGAAGATGGTTTGGGTCAACCAGAAGTTGGTTCGGGTCTGACTGTAATAGGGTCTGGTTCTCAAAAGGGTTGGTGGCAATGCCGCAGTAAGCCCCGACACGGGCCGCGGTGCGACAGTCAAGCGATGCTGTCGCTAGTGTTTCAGTGGAGAGGGCTTTGAGGATGGTGTCATCATGTGGTTGTGGCGGGATGAGAGGGGGTGGTTTCTTATTCCTTAGCTTGGCTGTTGCGTAGGTGCGTTTTGGTTTACCTGAGAATCTAGCACTGCGGCGAAGCTCGCTCACCAAGACCTTACGTCGGTTGCGGCGAGGTGGTTGCGGTGGGGATGGGGTAATCTGACTCGCACCAGGATTGGTTGGGGAGGTGAAGGTATGTTCAGAGAGAGTGGTGAGAGGGTTTGTTTCAGTTTGGGGAGAGGTGGGGCTGGTCAGATTCGAATGGTCAAGGTCCATGTGTTCAGGTTCAGAGAGACTCATGTCTGATTCATACTCCTCTGGTTCAATTTCTGGAACAATCTCATTTGTTCCTGAAGATTCGCCTATCTTTGCAGGTTCATTTAACCACTTCATTGTTTTTGTTTCCTTTAACCAAGCATTGAACTCTGCAATTTCTTTTAATTCTTCCTCTGTTTGGGGCCGAAGTGGCTTTGCATTATATAGCCATGGGTGGGATTCTTTAGTTGGAGGGAGAGGGGTATAAGGGGTTAAGCAACGCACATGTTTATCTTTCTGGGCTGATAGGTTGGGGGTCTGATTTTGTGTGGTTTTAGTAGTATCCTGGGCCGAAATTTGTGGAGTTGTATTGTTTGGTTTTTGGTTTAGCTGATGGGTGTTTGGGCTTGAGTTGGGGGTGTAATTGGGTGAATGGATCAGATTGCATGGTGGATTTGGGCTAGGATTTATGCTGTTGTTTGTAGTAATGGTTTGGGTGTTTAACGGATTTGGGCTTGTCAATATAAAACTAGGGCTATTTGGGCTTGGGTTTCTTTTCTGCTTGGTGTTTCTAGTTTCAGAATTAGCCGTTGCAAATGTCAGGTTAATGGGAGAGATTTCAGGAGAAAAAGAAACATTGAGCCCCTCATTGAATTTGACAAGATCTACCCCACTTTTCTGTCCAGTTGAAAGTGCACTGGACCCATCCCTTCCCCCCTTCTTTTCTTTGAAAAGTTGTCCAGTTGTGAGGACACTGGACCCGTCCATTACCACATTTTTCCCGTTGTCAGATTGAGGGATGTGTACCTGAGTGTCAGCAGCTTGATGCGGTGGCTGGTCCCCGCCGGTTGAGAGTTCTGACTCGGCCATGTCTCGCTGCCTGTTTGCAAAGTATGGGTTTGCTTGCAAAGCAGCCGCTAGTTTCACCGTCCGCTCACTCGGCTCTAGTTTGTGCCAGATATCAAGGAGGGTGTCTACCTCGATGGTTACCAAGTCCCTCCCTTGCTCATCTTTTTCATATGCAGTGGCTGAGATTCGATTGGTCCGATGAACCTGCTCAAAAAACTCCTCTTTTGGTGTGGTATCGAGAGGCGGGATGAAGGGAATTGGCTCCTCAATCCATGAATGAACCAGAATTTCAATTGGGCGAGAGATGCCACGAACCACTAAACAAACATTTTGTGGTATAATGCCCAGGTCATGGACGGCAACCACTGCCATCATCTTTTCGAGAGATAAGACACTTGCCATCGGTGTGTGGTCAAGCAGTGGTCCGATTGAACCAACCGCATGCAAGAGATGAGTTAAGGTCCAAGCCTGAGGTGGCATACCTATGAGTTGCAGCCAAACTTTGTATTTAAGTTTTAGGGGCTTACCATTAATTGCTTGTGTCCAGGGGTAGATGATATAGCCTTGTTTCTGCAAAGCTGATCCATGCGCAAGCTGAAACCGGTGCCTATCTACTCCATGCGGTGGCAGTAACATGTATTGGGGGCCTTGGATGTGTGTGAGTTGGAAGGCATAATCTGATTTGCATGTCTCCATCAGTACTGCTTGCACCAGGTGGGGGGTATGGTTTTGAACTAGCCTTGCATCAACTATAATAGCACGGTTGAGCTCGAAGGCATCATGTTGCATCTGGGGTGTTTCTGGTACAAAGACATGTGTGCAGTGCGGGCGGTTTGGAGGCAGAGAAGCCTCTCCCATGTTGCCCCTTGGTCTGAGGGGGTCGAAACTCTGTTTTTGTGCTAAGATCGTAGTTGTGCATGTGCGTGCTTGATGCCCCTTTTTCCAGCACTTAGCACACACTCGATCAGTGCTCGTACAATCATTTTGGTCATGACCAATTTCAAGGCAGTTATAGCACCTGCCTTTCCATTTTGGATGATTTGGGTCTGGAGGGAGGGGGAGGGGTTGTGGAGATTCAAGGCAGGGAGCTGCTGGACCCTTTTGAGAGGAGATAGTTATGCAATTCCAAGGATTCAGATCAAGGTAGTACTGCCATGGTGGGAACCTTTGTGGTGGTTGCTGGTGGTGAAAATTTCGTGGTGGTGGTGGGGGTCTAGCTGCTATCTGAGCATACGAGTTGGGGTTGGTTCCAATTGGCTGAGGATTGGTGTTAATTCCAGTCATAGCTTTGAGCTTGGAATCAATTGGAGGAGGGGAAGGAATGAGATAGGAGAAGTGGGACTTGGGTTTTAGAAGGGTAGATGGTTTTGTACCGATCAGCTTCTGACAGGTTCGGCGCCGTTCAGGCGGAGGATTTGCGACCTGAGGTACAGGTATAGGTAGTAGGGAGAGTATGGGGGGGAGGTACTTGGGTTTGACGGGGCGCCGTTTAGCCTCGTTGCTGTCCTTGTGCTGGAAACAGCGGAACGGCGCTGAGAGAGGGCTTGCGCGGCGGCCTCGTGGGGTCCATCTCTTGGCTGGGTTTGAGTCTTGTCGTCTTCGCCGATGCCTTCGTACCACTGTCGTCCATCCATCTTCTGATTTGAGAAGTATTCTTTTCGCCATGGCAGTCGCCCTTTTCCTCTCCTTCAGGAACTCCACTTCTAATGTGTGTTTTTTTTCTTGTCTCAAACAAGGTCAATTGAGAGAGAATGTGCGGTCGCTACTTAATAATTTCGAATACTATAGCTTTTTTTTTATTTAACCGTTCACTGTTTAATGAAATAAGGATTGTTATATATTTCTTTAAATTAATTTGAAGTCAAGTCTTCTAACTTCAAACATTCACAAGCTACAATTAATGCTCCATTCAGAATTTTATACATATAACTTCCAATATTAAGAGTATTGTTGTAACCACTAGACTAAAGCTGGTCTTTTAACATCTCATCTTTTATGTATATTTCCTGATAAAACAAATAACTTAAGATGAGTTATGGATGGATCTAGAGGCGCCAGATTAACAATAGAGGCATAAATTAAAAACGCTTGACTAGTCAATATAGTTGGTGAATTACTGTAATTAAAATAAATATTAATATGTTTACAAACCTAGTTGTATTTTGGATAACATTATGTTAATTATTTATTCAACGAGAATAACATCTCAATAATGCCTCTCCAATATAATTGATCAACAATTAATTAATAAGAATTCATATTGACAATTTGATAACTATATATTTAGAAAAAAAATATTGAGCAAGTTGAGCGCCAGCTTCGAGCTAGCTAGCTACCTAATTTTTCTTGTTCGACTAATTGGCCAAAGTCTTAATTACCTCTTAAGGTAACATATATGTAAAGCCCTATAAAAGGAGACAATATCCATACAGAAAACAGTATACTAATTACTAAGCTAGTGATAAAAATGGGAAAACCAAATACACTTGCATTTGTCCTTATTGTTATCATAGTTTCAGTTGTTACAGCTCAAAATCCAAACAGAAACATCCCAGTTGGAGTTATACTTGATTTGGACACCCGTGTGGGGAAAATGGCTCAAACAAGTATTGCGATGGCTGTGGAGGATTTCTACAAGGTACATTGGAATTACAGTACCAGACTTGTGCTCTATACCAGAGATTCCAACCAGGACAATCTCATGGCTTCATTTGCAGGTGACTTTATCAATTTACAAAAATGTGTTAATGTTTTTAATTAATGATTGTATATATGCAAGTAAAACGCTTTTATTTTGATGTGTTATGCATTCACAGTTTAGAAAAGGAGCCATCAAACTATTGATCATTCTGATTAAAAATGTCAATGGTCATTCATAGTTTAGTAATAATAAACCTTCTTGAAATCTGTTAGCAAATTTCTGAGCATGCTTATGCGGCCGCAGTCCCATTTTTGTTTGAACATTGTTTTTCCATTCAAAAATCTAATTAGATAAACTGTAATTAAAAGATAAATTCCTCTGCCCTTTAGATAGTTACAAAATAAAGGCCTGGCTAAAAAAAATGTATATACAGATGCGGAGACAATAAAACAAACAGAGGAAGCCAATGTATTTCCAGGTGTATCGATTATATGTAACCACTGAATTAATTACTTACAACAAATAAGTTAGCTAATTTATTTTAGAGACACATGCTTGACTTTTAATTTTGTCACACCCTGACAACATGGCGGACAATCCGCCGCGCTCTTCAGCGCAAGGCTATTTAATATCACAAACAATAATAAAACAATGATTTTAAAACTGACTTAATAAATAGTAAAAATATTCTAAAAAAATGTAAAATTTGGTCTCCAAGGACATTTTAATATAGATTGAATGTTGAACAGTTATGATCAACTGTTTGGACTTTAAAAATGTAAAAACCGAAGCGTTTGTTCCACGGTCTAGGAACAAACGTTTTGATATTAGCCAACAATATATATATATATATATATATATATATATATATAGAGAGAGAGAGAGAGAGAGAGAGAGAGGGGTTAATATCAAAATATTTGTTTCTGGAATTTGGAACAAACAGTTTGCTTTTTATATTTTCAAAGTTCAAACAATCAATCCAAATTGTTCAACATTCAATCTATATTAAAATGTGTTTAGAAATCACAGTTTTTACATTTTTTTGAACTTTTTTACTATTTATTAAGCTAGTATTAAAATTATTGTTTCAATGATCCAGAAGTTTTTCACTGTTTATTAAAATCAACGATTTTAAAACTAGCTTAATAAATAGTAAAAAAGTTTCAAAAAATGTAAAATTTAGTGTCCAAGCACATTTTAATATAATGATCACATCTAACCGTTTAGATTGACTGTTTGGACTTTGAAAATCAGAAAGTCAATTAGTAGCATAAGAGCTCTGGAACAAACATTTTGATATTAACTATATGCACACACACCTCCAATGTCAATGACAAAGTCAAAAGCCAAAATTCATGAAAAAACTTTTCTTTTAAGTTTCATAATTTATATTTAACAAACAAATTGAAAATAAACATGTTATGGTACAATAAAATACAATTGCAATACCATAACATATTTATTTGAAATGAACAAATATTCTCTGTGGCAAGTCTCGCTGCCCTCTAGTTCGACATCTCATTTTTGTTTTTTGCGCTTTGTATCTAGAATCCACCGAAGTGGAGAGGTAAGACATTGAAAATCATCCAATACGTTATTCAGTTCCAATCAAATTATTCTTGATTTAGCTGTGTATTGTGCAAAATCCCAAATTGTAAGTTAATAACATGCTATGGCTCGCAATCAATCAATAACCAAGTACATTGTCATTAAAACCAGATCTGACCGACCTGACCAGCGGTTAAACCAAAAAAAAAGGGACCCGAAACCACATCCGGTTTGGTTCGAATAAAAGTCCAAATATGTTGTAAAGTGGAAAATAAAATAAAAAGCGGCAATTTTTCAAGAAAACTAGTGAACCAAAAAAAAAAAAACGGTCTTTTCAATTTGTGAACCAACTCAAAAAAAATAGCTGCACATGATTTATTTTTTTGAGGGATAAAAGTAACACACTTTCGAGGAGAAAATATAAACATGTCATAGATATTTTATGGGAACAAGTTTGTATTGTCTTAGTGTACATACTTTTTAATAATTATGTGTTTGTGTACGTATATCAAATAGCCGTCGTAGTCTTATATTTTTTACAAAAAAATTGAAATTATAATATGGGGTGGTCGGAAGTTAACTTGTTTGATTACAAAAAATGAAATTTTTTATGTAGTTATTCAATTTTAAATGAGGAGGGTTCCAATGTCTCATTTTTTTTATACCTCATGATACATCATATTTTATATCTTTATTTTCTTCATATTCAAAGTCTAAATTGTCGATCTGAACCGTTCAACATGATATCTATACTAAAATATGGTTAGGGATGAAATTTTATAATTTTTGAAATTTTTTTACTATTTTTTAAGATGGGTAGAAAATCACTGTTTTTTGAACGGTTCAAAAACAGTGATTTTGCACCTATCTTAAAAAATAGCAAAAAAATTTCAAAAAATATAAAATTTCATCTCCATGCATATTTTTAGTATAAATATTTTGTTGAACGGTTTGGATCGACAATTTAGACTTTGAAAACGAAAATATAAAATATGAGGTATAATGAGATATGAAAAAAATGAGGCATTGGAACCCTCCTCATTTTAAATAGTGTATATAATTATAAAATTTATTTAATGTATAATTCTATCAAAGTGTTCCTCCGGTGTCTATTTTAATAATTGTAAGAATAAATTAATATTTTTAGCATAAAGAAATGTATTTTTTGCAATTTTTAATAATCTGTAAATTTATTTTTACAGTAAATTATTTAATACTATGTGAAAATTTTCACTATATTAATGATAATTTTTATAATAAAATTTATATATCATAATTATATAAAGATTTTAAAAAACAGCAATCGGATCGGTTAACTTTTAATGAGAAAAGCTGAACTATATAGAAAACTTGAAAAGAAAAAACTTGAAAAGAAAAAAGAAAAATCAATTAAGTTCCAATATACATTATTAAAAAAATTCAATGAGTAAGCACCCCTTAGCTAACTTTTAGATCAACCACTGGGTCAAATAATGCATTTTTGTGCATTGTCAACACGGAATTATCCTATCGTCTTTGGGTGTGTTCACTTGAACCAATCCCAATAAAAGTCTACTCCTTTATCAACAAACTTACAGTAGATCTCTTTGATTTGTTTTTAACCCCCTATAAAATTGGAATCTTAAAGCGTTAATCTTCTTGCAGCACTAGACTTGGTACAAAACAATAATACCGAAGTTATCATTGGACCTCAACAGTCCTCACAAGCTGTCATTATCTCTGAAATCGGCAACAAAAGTTAGGTGCCGGTAATTTCTTTCTCAGCTACTTCATAAGGAAATAACTACTAAGAGGAAATAATTTAACTAATTTGTTTTAACTTTTAAAGACACATTTGGTGGGCTTCGAATTTTCAATACTGGTCTGTTTCATTGGGCAATATCAGTTTGGATCTGCAGTAAGAACCTACCTCAGTAACCATGTTTGGACCTGCAATTGCGTAGACACAGAAAAGCAAAATATATTTAGCATAGTGTTGGTTTTCTTGCCTGAAATACTCCAATTCTGGTCATATATTCGACCCTGGTACAGAAAATTATGGGGCATTTAAGTTGGTAAAGAGGAACTCTGTTCATACTTCCACCCCTGTTTTTTAAAATTGTCCTGATTGTAAACACAAAATTATTGTATTGTCTTCACACTTGAACAAAATCCCACTGTAAATCTACTCTTTCTTTATCAACAAACCTACAGTAGATCTCTTTCCTTTATTTAAAAATCCCTATAAAATTAGACTGAAGTCATCATTGGACCTCAGCAATCCTCACAATAAGACTGAAGTCATCATTGGACCTCAGCAATCCTATAAAATTAGTATCTTCTTGCAGCACTAGACTTGCTACAAAACAATAAGACTCAAGTCATCATTGGACCTCAGCAATCCTCACAAGCTGCTATTGTCTCTGAATTCGGTAACGCAAGTCAGGTCCCCGTAATTTCATTCTCAGCTACTAGCCCCACTCTTTCCTCCATGCAATTGCCCTACTTCATAAGGACAGCCACAAATGATGCAGCTCAGGTAAAAACTATTACCTCTCTCATCGAAGCCTATGGATGGCGAGAGGTACTTCTAATCTATGAAGATACTGACTTTGGACGGTGTATTCTCCCCTTCTTTTCTGATGCCCTTGAAGATATCAACGTGCCAATCCCTTACCGTAGCTTAATATCGAGATCGTCAACTGATGACCAAATCAAGCAAGAACTGTACAAATTACAGACCATGCAAACAAGGGTTTTTGTTGTACACATGTCATCTTCCTTGGGCTCTAACCTATTTTTGAAGGCTAAAGAAGTAGGGATGATGCATGAAGGTTATGTATGGATTATGACAGATGGAGTTACAAACATGCTCGGTTCCTTAAATGAAAGTGTTACCAGTGCAATGAAAGGGGTTCTAGGTGTACGGCTGTATGTACCCAAGACTGACGAGTTGAATAACTTCATAACCAGATGGAAAATGAGATTCCATGAAGATGATTCCCAAGGAATGTCTAATGAACCTAGCATCTATGCATTATGGGCTTACGATACCATCTATGCAGTAGCAATGGCCGTAGAAAAAGTAGGGGCTCAAAACACCAAATTTGATAACTCTACAGCTCCTCCGCTGCTGCATGTCTTTCCCAATGGACCACTACTTCTTGAGGCAATCACTAATATCAAGTTTCGAGGATTGAGTGGCAACTTTGAATTAATAAACAGACAGTTGAAGTATTCTTCATTTGAAATAATTAACATTGTTGGAAGGGGGATGAGAGAAGTTGGATATTGGAGAGAAGAACAAGGATTATCAAGGGAAGTAGATGAAAGCAACAACAAGAGTTATTATTCAACATCACCAGGAGATTTAAAACCAGTCATTTGGCCAGGGGAAACAATTGTTGTCCCAGAGGGTTGAGAAATCCCTGTCAGTGGGACAAAATTACGTGTTGGTGTAACAATGAGTTCATATCCTGAGTTCATCAAGGTGGAGACAGACCCTGAAACAAATGCGACAAGTGCAAGTGGGTACTCAGTTGATGTGTTTGAAGCAGCTGTAAAACGATTACCTTATGCAGTCCCATTCGAATATGAACATTTCGGAGGGACATCAGGGAAAAGATATCTCACCAACAATGATTTGGTCTATCAAGTTTATCTTCGGGTATGTATCTACTTATTATTATTATTATTATTATTATTATTATTATTATTTAATTAAAGTGGGGGTTACCCACCGATTTCACTGAAACCTTAAAATCAGTTAGAAGAATAAACCGGAGGTGCAATCTCCATACTACAAAATACCTAGTCAAACCACTGATATAAGAAACAACCTAAGCCAACTACAGTATGAAAGTACCTACTTATGAATTAGTAGCTAAAATTATTTTGTCACAAATAATATGATTAGTAATCTAGAATCGACTGCTAATAATTAATTTCACTGAAAATGGTTGAGGTTTCTTTAACTTGTTTACTTGGGATCTCCGTAGTTCAGTGTTCTTTTTTTGGACAATAATATCTATTTGAAAAGCTAATTAAATTTGTTCTTGATAGTGTTACGATTTCTACTGTATTTCTATCTCCTATCATGCATATTATTTGAGGCACTACATTTTAAGTACCTACTGATAATTATAATTAGCCAACCATTTTTAATCAAGCAATGATGTGTATATTTATATGTGGCCTATCACCATTATTTTAGTAGGACTCAGTTATATGCTTGCAATAATAAA
This sequence comes from Carex rostrata, assembly GCA_964058875.1. Lineage (NCBI taxonomy): Eukaryota > Viridiplantae > Streptophyta > Magnoliopsida > Poales > Cyperaceae > Carex > Carex rostrata. The sequence continues at coordinate 963,034 of CAXKVT010000541.1, forward strand.
CATTATAGCCTTATTTTTGTACTTCTCCCACTTCTTTTGATCAATGATCAATACTTGAAAACACCAAATATATATCTTTTGATTAAAGATGTTGCTTCGTCTTGCAGAATTATGACATAGTTATAGGGGATATTACAATAACGTACAACCGTACACGCTATGCTGACTTCTCAATGCCATACACCGATTCAGGAATAGGAATGATTGTGCGATTCGAGCAAGCTGAAAATAAAAACATATTCATTTTCGTACAGCCATTAACTATTTGTCTATGGCTGGTGAGCTTCGGATTTGTCATCTTCATCGGCATCACCATATATATAATGGAGCCAGAAAAATGGGTCCGTGACCATTCCCCCGAGAGACCTATATCAAGCCATGTTGGAACTATAGTGCACACGAGATCTATATCAAGGCATGTTGCAGCTGTTGCGAGATTTATATCAAGGCATGTTGGACCTATAGTGCATCTATCCTTGTTCGCACGTCGTAAGTTCTTTTATCAGAAAATTGTCACACAATACCTAAAGAGGCTTTTTGTTATAATATAATTTTTTTGTACACAATTGGTTATCCTAATTAACAGGTTTGTTTGTCACAAGCTAACATATTTGTAAATAAATATAGAAGAGCAGCTAGAGAGCGTCCTATCAAAGATAGTTGCTATTGTGTCCATCTTTGTTCGATCTGCTTATATTGACCTCAAGCTACACTGCTAGCCTCTCGTCAATGTTAACAGTACAGCAGCTTCAACCAACAGTAACAGACATCTATGATCTCATAAAGAACGGTGACTATGTTGGATATAGTAGAGGTTCTTTTGTGGAGGGCTTGCTTCAGGATCTCGGCTTTGACAGAACAAAGATCAAAGGTTACTACCCTGACGAATTTGCTAAAGCACTTGAGCAAGGAAGTGGAAATGGTGGAGTTGCTGCAATAGTCCATGAAATACCCTACATAAAGTTTTTCCTTGCAAAAAATTGCAAGTCATATACCATGGTTGGACCATTTTATAAGACTGCAGGGCTTGGATTTGTAAGTTGTTTATTACAATGATTTCACTGACTAGAAACATCCCAACAATATATTTATAAAACTAAAGATATCTTATGAAATGTATAGCAATTATCATCTATATATGAAAATTCTTTTTACTTACCTCAGTAGACAGAATCTATAACTTATATTCTCTAAAAGCTCAATCTTTATCTGTCATTCATAATAAAACTATAAAAGGGAGCATTTATTAATTGGGAGCACCTAGCTATCCCCCCGTAACAATCCCCCATTTCATCCCTCAGTCATTAACTACTTCAATAACTACTAACTACCTAGGGGGACCACTTACTATTTGGGAACCACATAATATTTGAAAGATTTTACAACTGGCGCGCGCAAGTATTCATCTATAATGCATCAAGTATTCATCTATAACACATCAAGTATTCATACCTAATATATTAAGTATTTTAAAAAAAAAACTGGACACGTTTTTAGAGGTGGGTTTTTTTTTCGTTCAATCTAATCAATATTTCTAACGATCGGTGAGAAATTTTGCAAATCTAAAACCACGAATGTTTTTGACATAATTTTATCTTTAAAATGAGATTCATGATGATATACTTTCGAGTTGTCCGTTGTACAAGTATTCATCCTTATCGAGAAAATATTCATCCTCGTCGTGCAAGTGCAAATATAAAAACTGGACACATCACTCATCAATCTTTTACACGTTTTTAGAGGTGGTTTTTTTTATCCGTTCAATCTAACCAATATTTCTGATGATCTGTGAGGAATTTTGTAAATTTAAAACCACAAATATTTTTTACACAATTTTATCTTTCAAATGAGATCCATGATGACATATTTTCGAGTTATCCGTTGCACAAGTATTCATCTCTTATTGAGAAAGTATTAATCATTGTCGTGTAAGTGCAAATATAAAAACTGGACACATTACTCATCCATCTTTTACATGTTTTTAGAGGTGGGTTTTTTTTTCTCCGTTCAATCTAACCAATATTTCTGACGATTTGTGAAGAATTTTGCAATTCTAAAACCACAGACGTTTTCTACACAATTTCATCTTTCAAATGAGATCCATGATGACATACTTTCGAGTTGTCCGTTGCACAAGTATTAATATCTTGTCACGCAAGTATTCATACCTAAGATATTAAGTATTCATTTATACACATTGAAGTATTCATATCTAAAACATCAAGTATTCATTCATATATCTCTATTTTTTTTTCAAAATTTATTTTTATGTCATTTATTTAATACGCAGTGGCCTAATTCATCATTAATAAAGCTTTGTTCTTTGCAAAACTCACTACTCTATGAGGAAGGGGAACATAAAATGAAAGGGATTAATTACATATACAAAATTATTTTGATACGATCGACAGTGACGGATCTGACCCGGTAGAGACGTGCTCTAGTATTCATTCATACACATTGAAGTATTCATTCATACATGTTGAAGTATTCATACATGTTGAAGTATTCATACATGTTGAAGTATTCATACATGTTGAAGTATTCATTCCTGGCAGAGGCGTGCTTGATTGGGATGGAGTGACGGATGATCTCCGGCAGAACGTTCGCTGGAGCGGGAGCAGCAGGCATAGAGAAAAAAAACCCAAGCGAAAGTGTAAGAGGGAGGGAGCTTATTATATTTATCATTTCGAGGTGGGAGAGGGAGGGGAGTTTATCGATGGAAAAACGGAGGCGGAGGAGGAGGTGGGATGCGGAGGTGGGAGAGGGAGGTAGAGGCGGAGGTGAGGTGAGGTGTGGGAGGCGAAGGTGAGAGAGGGAGGTGGGAGAGGGAGGTGGAGGTAGAGGTGGAGATGGGAGAAGAAGATGGAGGTGAAAGAGGAAAATGGAGATGGAAGAGAAAGAGAGAAAGAAAGAAAGAGGAAAGAAATAAATGTTGTTAGAAATAATAGTTATAGACTTATAGTTATAGTTAAAATAGAAAGTTAGTTGAGGGATGAAATGGGGGATGGATAGGTGGGGGAAATTATAATTACCCTTATTAATTTTTTAAGTTCGCTAATTCGAATTTCATGTATAATAGTTTAATGTTCCTAATTTCTTGTTCTTGGACAGGCTTTCTCAAAGGGTTCGATCCATTAGTCCCAGACATCTCACGAGCAATCCTAAACATAACCGGCGGAGATGACATAAACCATATTGAGAAAAAATGGATAGGTGATCAGAACTGTCAAAACAATGGCGGCATCAGCATTCAATCAAACAGATTAGACTTAGTCCGCTTCGGGGGGCTTTTTGCTGTCGCAGTTGGCTTTGTTCTCATCATGCTAATATGTAGAATTATTTTACTCTACAAGAAAAGGCAGCCCAACCCACAACCAGCTGAAGGTGCTTTCAACTGATAATTAATCATTTAATAATTATAAATAGTTAGTTCCATCAATCGTTACATCATAAATTACTTGAACAACTAGCCTTTTTAATTCCGAATATTTTATTTGTAGCATTTAAGAAAAACAAAAATTCAAAGCTAGCATGACATTTCCAAAATCGAAAATCCTTGCAGACACATACTAGGTTGTTGAATGTAATCCAAGTCAGCAAGGCACATAAGAGCTGCAGTTTCTAGAAGCTACGTTTTTAGTTGTAGGTCTATCTTTGTTAAGAATTAGTTGTAATCTGGTTGTTAATTATAGGCAGCCACGTTCTCTGTTTAGACGTGTGCAGAAAAGGGTAGTTTCTATATTTAGTTTGTCATGTAGTGGGTTGGTTATAGGCTAGTTATAGCAGCATTATGTTGGGATTAGTGGGTTTCTAAATATAGCTGTCTATAGTGGAAGTAGTTGGTTCTAAATTTAGATGTTCTAATGCTTTAAATTCTGAAATCTTGTAATCACGTTGAGTAGAAAAATGGCAGAAGTTAATTCCCTGCAAATCTTCGTCTCTGTTTTTACTCTTCCATAATTTCCAACAAATTGGTATCAGAGCCAAAGGTTAGAGATTAGGGCAGATCCGACCATGGCAGAGAACATGAGCATTTCGAATCCGTCGATTCCGCTGTTCAAGGGAGACAACTACGAGTTCTGGAGCATCAAGATACGAACTTTGCTCAAGTCGCAAGGTCTATGGGAATTGGTGGAGACGGGATCACCGACCGCAGATCCCACACCAACAGAAACAGCGAAGCGAGATGCGAAGGCGCTGTTCTTCATTCAACAAGCCATTGTTGACACGGTGTTCACAAAAATAGCAGCAGCGGCATCAGCAAAGGAGGCATGGACAACCCTGAAAACCGCATTCCAGGGAAATTCAAAAGTTCGCGAGATAAGGCTACAAGGCTTGAGAAGAGAGTTTGAGACGTTGAACATGAATCAAGGCGAATCTGTTCAATCATTTCTCACAAGAGTCACATCCATCGTCAACCAAATCAAGAGTTGTGGTGAAGATCTCACAGAAAAGATCGTGGTTATGAAGGTGATCCGCAGCCTTACAGCAAAATTCGACCATGTCATGGCAGCAATCGAAGATTCCAAGGACCTGTCCACATACTCTTTCGACGAGTTGATGGGTTCGCTGCAAGCCCATGAAGTACGACTTCTCAGATCTGAAGAGAAGGACGATTCTAAGGCGTTCCTCACCAGAGGCAACTCAAGTAGAGGAAGAGGTCGCATCGGTAGAGGTTGTGGAAGAGGCACGAGCAGCGGAGACAACCGTCAACAACAACAAACAACAAAGAAGGATATCGAGTGCTACTATTGCCACAAGTTCGGTCATGTCAAGGCAGATTGCTACAAGAAGAAGAGGGAAGACGGACAAGGCAAGCAAAGCGTTGAATGCCACTATTGTCATAGAATCGGCCATGTGCAGGCTGATTGCTACAAGAAGAAGCGTGAGGAAGAGCAAGCCAATGTTGTAGAGGAGAAAGGCACCGAAACCATGCTCTTCATGGCAAAAACTGACGAGAAATCAGACGTGAGTCAAGTTTGGTTCCTGGACAGCGGATGTTCAAATCACATGTCCGGATTCAAGTAGTTGTTTGAAGATTTGGATGAAACATGCAAGTTGAAGGTTAAACTTGGCGATGACAAGCAGATTTAGGTAGAAGGGAAGGGTACAATTGCAGTGCACACCAAAGAAAACGGTATGAAATTCTTGCATAATGTGTATTACATTCCGGACTTGACTCAAAATCTGCTGAGTGTCGGGCAGTTGATGGATTGTGGTTATTCAATTGTGTTTGAAGGAAAAACTTGTGTAATAAAATCCAAAAACCAGGTATTGGTAGAAGTGAACATGGAAACCAATAAATTGTTTCCCTTGGAGGTTTCAAATGTAAAGGAAAAAGTAATGGTTGCAAAAGATTTGAACCAATCTGAGTTATGGCATCTTAGATATGGTCATTTGAATATCAATGGTCTAAAATTGTTGAACCAAAAACAAATGGTTTATGAAGGGTGTATATTCGGTAAATAAGCCAAGTTTCCATTCCCAAAAGGCCAAGCCAAGAGAGCAACTCAAGTGCTTGAGTTGGTTCATGCGGATTTGTGTGGTCCAATGCAAACCGAATCTCTTGGAGGCAGTAAATATTTTCTGCTTTTCACAGATGATTATACTAGGATGAGTTGGGTGTATTTCCTACAAAGCAAAGGAGAGGCATTCAAAAGTTTCAAGGTGTTTAAAGCTTTTGTAGAGAAGCAATCTAAAAAGAAGTTGAAGGTGTTAAGAACGGAACGAGGTGGTGAGTTCCTCTCAGAAGAATTCATTAATTTCTGTGAAAATGAAGGGATACATCGTGAGCTAACCACACCCTATACACCTGAGCAAAATGGGGTTGCTGAGAGAAAGAATAGAACTGTGGTAGAATTAGCAAGAAACATGTTGAAAGAAAAAGGATTACCAAACAAATTCTGGGCTGAGGCAATTGCAACTGCGGTGTATGTGCTGAACATTTCACCAACAAAAGCCGTGATGAATAAAACTCCATTTGAGGCATGGTTTGAGAGGAAACCAGGGGTAAGTCATATAAGAGTATTTGGATGTATAGCCTATGCATTTGTCAATCCACAAAAGAGAACCAAACTTGATGAAAAATCTGAAAAATGTATTTTCATCGGGTATTGTACACAATCAAAAGGGTATCGATTGTATAGTCCAGAAAGTGGTAAAATAATGGTGTGCAGAAATGTATTGTTTAATAAAAATTCAAATTGGAAATGGAATGAAGAAAAACAAGGAGTAGAGATTATTGCTACAGAGCTAGATGATGTGGAAAATGAAGTACTTCAACAGCCAAGCAACTCAATCTGTTCAGATCTGAATAGCAGCAGTTCTGATGCTGATTTATCTCCAGACAGTCCTGACAGAAGTTGAAACCTTGACCCAAATACACCAACAATAAGAGTGTACATCAGGCATCACATTGTTCCAGAAACACCTGTAAGAAAGATGAAATCTGTGCAGGAATTGTACGAAACAACACGAGTATTATTTGTTGTAGACGCAGCAACCAATGAAGAAGCAGCAGAAAAAGAAGAATGGCATCAAGCAAAGAGAGAAGAATTGATCGCAGCAAGAACAGTGAAGCTCAAGTGGAAAAATTCTGAAGAGCAGAACGCATGCATATTTACCAAGGCATTATCACTAGGCAAGTCTGAACAAAAGGAAATCGAATTGGAGTATGTTAATACGAATGAACAAGTTGCAGATATCATGACCAAGGCTCCTGCAAGAGAGAAGTTTGTTTGGTGTCGAAGAATGATGGACGTAGATGACTTTGGATTAAGTGGGAGTGTTGAATGTAATCCAAGTCAGCAGCCAAGTCAGCAAGGCACATAAGAGCTACAGTTTCTAGAAGCTACGTTTTTAGTTGTAGGTCTATCTTTGTTAAGAATTAGTTGTAATCTGGTTGTTAATTATAGGCAGCCACGTTCTCTGTTTAGACGTGTGCAGAAAAGGGTAGTTTCTATATTTAGTTTGTCATGTAGTGGGTTGGTTATAGGCTAGTTATAGCAGCATTATGTTGGGATTAGTGGGTTTCTAAATATAGCTGTATGTAGTGGGAGTAGTTGGTTCTAAATTTAGATGTTGTAATGCTTTAAATTCTGAAATCTTGTAATCACGTTGAGTAGAAAAATAGCAGAAGTTAATTCCTTGCAAATCTTCTTCTCTGTTTTTACTCTTCCATAATTTCCAACATAGGTCTTGGTGTCACCATATACTATAACCAAATTTAACTGAATTTCAACCTCCTCTTCACATGCAATCGCTCTCTTCAACAATTTTTTTAAGCTTTTTTTACTGCCTGAATTTTTTAATATTTTAATTTATAAGAAGTTTATTAATTAAAATTTATAACTAAAAATTTTAGGACAATTGGCCAACAGAACCACAATGATTGGGGTATTGATTTATTTTGATGGTGCAAGATGGGGCTGAGTACAGTGTCGGCCCTAGGTTTATGTTTAGTTGTTGAGAAATAAAGGCCTCAGACCCGTGAGGGTATTTTCGTCATAGGCACTTTTTAGGAAAAAAATAAAGAGCTCGCATTTAAGGAGCTTCAATTTATTTATTCCTTTTTTAGGGACTGTACTGTTAGGATTTTTTACCGTTATAACTCTGGCTATATAAGCCATGTACACAGAGAAAGCATATAAGAAATATACAATATTTTCATCATAAAAAAGCTCTCTGATCTCAACTGTTAAAATCAACATGGTATCAGAGCACGTTTCTGATCCAAACTAAGGCTTCCGCAAAATCTCTTCAAGATCCCTCAACCAAGTAAAATTCAAAAAAGGGCACTGTCAAAATGGCAGAAATTCTTCTAGATCCAAGGGAAACCACCACAATAATCAGGCATCAAGCCGATTTCAATTCATCTCAAAAATTAACCAATATCCCTTTGAATGGAAAAAACTATATACAATGGTCCAAAGCAGCCAGAGTTACTCTCAAAGCAAAAAGATTGCTCGGGTATGTCAATGGCAGCAAAATAAGACCCACACAGGAGGAGGATGATCAAGAAGAATGGGATGTGATAGATAGTCAAGCAATGACATTAATCACCAATTCAATTGATCCACAACTAACCACTTCCTTCTGGGCTTGCGAGACAGCAGCAGAGCTATGGCAAGCCATAGAGAAGCAGTTTAGTGATCCAACAAATCATTCTCAAATCTACCAACTAAAAACCGAAATCGTCAAAATTACTCAAGAATCAAGAGACATACCAGAATTAATCGGACTTGTAACAGCCAAATACGAAGAGCTCAAACTGTACAGACCACCAACCACTGACCTTAATGTGATCCGAGAACGAGAAGAGATGGATAAAATTTACACATTTCTGGCAGCCCTTGATTCGAGCTACGAAGCCGTTAGAGCTCAGATCCTCCTCTCCAAAGAGAAATTGACATTTGACGATGTGACAGCCCGTATCCGGCAAGAGGCAACAAGGCGAGTTGCAATGAAGACCTCCGACTTGAACCCGAAGCCGGAGGCTCATGCCTTCTCAGCCCAGCACCTCAACGCCAAAGGAAAGGGTAAGGGGGGAGACCGAGAGATGCTCGCACTGTAAGAGGGACGGCCATACTCAGGAGAAGTGCTGGATCCTTCATCCCCATCTCCGACCCAAGAGAGCTGATCGGACTCAAGAGGCGGCGAAGAAGAAAATTTTCTTCAAAACCCTAGATCCGAAGGAAGGGGAGAGAAGGGGATTCGTCTCAGCGAAAGAGAAAGAAAATGGAGAAGAGAGGAGTAGTGACTCGCGTAGTGAGTCGGGTCGGAGCGAAACAGACAGACTCGACCGACTCGAGTCTATGGTGTCTGCGCTACTGGGCCAAAAAATGGGCCAAGGTCAATTTTCGTTTTTTCAAAACAGTAACCTTAAAACCAGCCCAAGTTATAGTCAGTTTGGCCCAGAGATGAATTCAGAAAACTGTACAATTAGGTGTTTAACTATAGGACTTACAACCAAGAATGCACCACAAAATTGTACCAAATGGGTTCTTGATTCTGGTGCCACCGACCATATGACCGGGAATCGAAACTTGTTAAAAAATTATCGATCAATCAATAATGAACAATTTTTTACGGTTGCAAACAATGAAAAAATCAGAATTAGAGGATGGGGCATGGTTAGCATTTTTCCCAAAAAATTTCTTCAAGATGTTTTTTACGTTGAAAATTGCTCCATAAACTTATTATCTATTAGCAAGCTTGCTAAAGAATTGAATTGTGAAATTATTTTTAAAGAAAAAAATGTTGTTTTTCAGGATCTATTCACCAAGGAGAAGATTGGTGAAGGTTTCTTAGAAAATGGATTATATTTTTTGAATAGCAACAAGTTTATTTTCAATACTAGGAAAAATGAAGATTTATGTGAACTTTGGCACAAGCGGGTGGGACACCCTTCCGACAAGATACTTAAACTCATGTTTAATTTTACTAATATTGATTGTAGCAAGTGCGAAGTTTGTAAGCTTGCCAAGCATACAAAACTTCCTTTTTGTAACTCAAATTCTAAGAGTAATGAAATTTTTGAGCTAGTTCACTCCGATGTGTGGGGACCTGCTCCCGTAAATTCTTACAATAACTTTAGATATTATGTTATATTTATCGATGATTTTTCAAGAACAACTTGGATATATTTAATGAAAAATAAAAGTGAAGTTTTCTCTCACTTTCAAACATTTGTAAATTTTGTAGAAACTCAATTTAATAAAAAAATCAAAACTTTTAGAACGGACAATGGAACGGAATTTGTAAATCAAAATTTCTTAGATTTTATAAAACAAAAAGGAATTATTCATCAAACTTCTTGTGTTTATACTCCTCAACAAAATGGTATTTCCGAGAGAAAAAACCGTCATCTACTTGAGATGACGAGAACACTTTTATTTCAAAATAATGTTCCAAAGATTTTTTGGTCGGAAGCCGTTCTCACCACAACTTATCTAATAAATAGGTTGCCTAGTACCATTCTAGATTTTAAATGTCCAATCGAGATACTTTATAATAAAAAACCGAGTCTCGATCATTTGAAAGTTTTCGGTTGCATTTACTTTGTGCATAAAAATAGAATAGATAAATTGGATTTCACCTCGACCAAAGCCTTTTTCGTTGGTTACTCTCTTGAAAAAAAGGGATTTAAATGCTATGATCCAAAAACAAAAAAACTCTACATCTCAAGAGATGTAACTTTCCTAGAAAATAAATCATTTTATGATAAAAGTGAAGAAAACCACACTAATAAATTATTGTCAAATGAGTTTGTTATACCTTGTGTTACTAATCCAGAAAGAAGAGAAATTCTTCTTGAAAATGTTGAGATAGGTAATCAAGAATCTGAAGGAGATGAGCAATCATCGGAAGAAACCGAGGAGAACGAGGATTATGGAGAAGTTCAAACGGAAGAAATACCGTTAAGAAGATCTAGTCGACAAACTCAACCTTCAACAAGATTGAGGGATTTCGTCACATATTCGGTACAATATCCCATACAAAATTATATTTCCTATAATAATATTTCTTATGGTCATTATGCTTTTTTAAACTCTATGTCAAAAATAGAAGAACCAACCAATTATGAGATAGCAAAATTGGATCCGAAATGGTGTAAAGCAATGAAAGAAGAGTTACATGCCTTAGAAAAAAATCAAACTTGGGAGTTGTGTGAATTACCAAAAAATAAGAAACCGGTTGGGTGCAAATGGGTGTACAAAGTTAAATATAATTGTGATGGCACTATAGAACGGTACAATGCTAGATTAGTAGCCAAAGGTTATACCCAAACATATGGTATTGACTATCATGAAACCTTTGCACCCGTAGCTAAAATGAATACCGTGAGAATTCTTTTTTCCATTGCGGTTAATAAAAATTGGAATCTACACCAAATGGATGTAAAAAATGCATTTCTCCAAGGGACGCTTGAGGAAGAAGTGTATATGTCCTTACCCCCCGGTCACAAAAAGGAAGGAATTTTTAACTTTGTTTGTAGGTTAAAAAAATCAATCTACGGACTAAAACAATCTCCAAGGGCATGGTACGGTAAACTTAACCATTTCTTATTATCTTGTAATTTCAAAATGAGTCTAGCCGATTCATCCTTGTTTACCAAGCATAATTCTAACGGTACCACTGTGGTTTTGGTTTATGTCGATGACATAATTATAACCGGAGATAACCAAAATGAAATTGAAGGTGTTAAAAGAAATTTAAAACAAAAATTTGAAATAAAGGATTTGGGCAAATTAAAATATTTTCTTGGGATAGAAATTGCCCATTCTACAAAAGGGCTATTTTTATCACAAAGAAAATATGTTCTTGATTTGCTCAAAGAAACCGGAAAAATAGGGTGTAAACCGGCTATCACACCAATTGACACCAATATAAAGCTCAATACCGAAGATGGTGAACCATTGAGTGATATTAACCAATTTCAAAGACTTGTAGGAAAATTAATTTATTTAACCGTAACTAGACCGGACCTTGCTTTTGCCGTGAGTCAAATTAGCAAGTTTATGCATGCACCAAAAACACCTCACTTAGATGCCATTGATAGAATATTAAGGTATCTAAAATGTTCTCCCGGAAAGGGAATTTGGATGAGGAAAAATGGTACTAATGCAATATGTGGCTATTCCGATGCAGATTGGGCCGGTAGCTTCGATAGAAAATCGACCACCGGTTTTTGCACATTTGTAGGCGGAAATTTAGTCACATGGAAGAGCAAGAAGCAAAATGTCGTGGCGCGATCAAGTGCAGAAGCAGAATATCGAGCCATGGCATCAACCGCAAGTGAACTGACGTGGATTAAGCAAGTGTTGACCGACTTGAATGTGAAGGCTAATGAACCAATGCAAATGTTTTGTGACAATCAAGCGGCAAGACACATTGCGGCAAATCCAATCTTTCACGAGCGTACCAAACACATTGAAGTGGACTGCCACTATATCCGAGAAAAAATTCAAGCTCAAGAAATCGAAACTCCATTTGTCAAGAGTAAAGATCAATTAGCGGATATATTTACGAAAGGATTAAGCTCTAAGGTTTTCGAGAATATTTCATGCAAGCTAGGATTATATGATCTCTATAATCCTAACTTGAGGGGGAGTGTTGAGAAATAAAGGCCTCAGACCCGTGAGGGTATTTTCGTCATAGGCACTTTTTAGGAAAAAAATAAAGAGCTCAATTTATTTATTCCTTTTTTAGGGACTGTACTGTTAGAATTTTTTACCGTTATAACTCTGGCTATATAAGCCATGTACACAGAGAAAGCATATAAGAAATATACAATATTTTCATCATAAAAAAGCTCTCTGATCTCAACTGTTAAAATCAACATTAGTGCAAAGGCAGAAATTGGTTTTGGTGGTTTAACCAAGACTATTTACGATAGACTAGGGTTGGATGAGAACCAGTATCACCTTAGTATCATGGCCCGAATTAATCTTGCAATGCGAGGACACCAAGACTTCCGGCTAGTCCCAATAATCGACGACGATAGTTGGAATCACATGTACAATATGACTATCAATGCAGAAACTCAGTATAGGGTCCTCGAGCTATATGTTGAAGCCAATACCACCAGCAGTGGTAGTTCAAAGACACAGGGCCCACCATTTCAGCCCTTTTCGATAGCATGTCCTAGTCGGGCCCGAACCAATCCGTATGAAGCGGGTCCTAGTCAGGCCCCAACTGATCCACATGAAACGGGTCCTAGTTGGACCCAAACAAAGTCAGCCTGAAGCGGGTCCTAGTCGGGCCCAAACCCATTAACCTGAAGCGGGTTCTTATTCGGACCAAACCATTTCATCTAATCCAATTCCTTATCTCGATGTGTTTAGATGAAGAAGTACAAGGGCAGAGATTGTTATTGTTGTCACCTAAAAGTCAATAATTTGATAGTTGTATTCTAAGTTTTGTGCATGAATTGGATAATTAATTAATTATTTTATTCCTTAAGTTTTTATTATTTATGAATCATTTGAGTTGAAGACTTAAATTGTAGAACTCTATAATTAAATTAATAAATACTCTTTGGTCTCATATTAGTAATTACCATGGAAAACTAATTGACTATATTATACGAATTAATTAGTATGTGTATTAAATGATTGTAATGTTGTTCAAAATATATGACAAGGAGTAATCAATTTCATCACATAAATACATATTGGAGACTATGGTATTGAACTGTCCTTAAAAATAAGATATTATATGAATTGTGTTTGTATCATAATGTTTCATTTGTGTTTTAAGTTGTATAGATGATCATTATTCCTACATATTATCCTATGTGAGGAATATGTATTTGTTGGTATTATGCTGTAACATTCGGTCATTTTATTTATTTTTCTGAAATTTATTTGGACTTGTTTGTAAATTTTGAAAAACTTAGGATCACTTTATAAAATGCAAAACATTAAAAAAAATTCCTCTAACGTGGCAGGTAGCAAGATGGCATCATGCATGCATGGATATGTTTTACCACAGTTAAAAACTTAAAATCACATTTGAAAGGAAAAAAAAAAAAGTAAAATTAGAAAATTAGAGAAAAAAAAAAGTAAAATCCTTTGTTGAGTCACGGTTTTCCTCAATGCCTAAGAATTTCAAAAGTCATACCAACATACAAAAGTGAATTTGAATCAAAACTATTTATAATTTGACATTATTTAAAATTCCTGAGCACTGATGAGACCCCACCTCTCAGCAGCCCCTTTCTCCAGAGAAGCTACCCGTTCTCTAACCTAATCCTCCAAGTCTCTTGCATCTCCTTCCCTGGAAAATAATATGTTCTCTTAAACAGTACAAAGTTTATTCATGATTAATTAATTTCAACCGGATCTAGGGTTTATTTCAACGGGAGCAAGGAAAATCCTACGTGAATGTAATACAAAAAAATTAAAATAAGAACAACAGGAACGAGTTAATTAGTTGGAGAAAAATTGAGGCACCTCGTAACCGTTAGAATGCGACTGCATATACTAGTGTGATAATTCATGCCAAATTGGGCCTTTTGGGCCTCCAGTTCTTTATGTCATCTGCCTCCGGGACAAGCGCATTTGATTGGGCTCATGACATACGAATTGCAATGGAAACATCTCAGATTTCCGAAAGCCAGGTTGTCGGGGAAGCATATATATGTTAGAATGAGCCTTCGTCAAAATAATTTGATTACGAGCCTATATATTGTCTTTCATTTCATTGTATAGAATATATATATATATGTGTGTGTGTGTGTGTGTGTGAGAAAAGAGTACTTTTTTTTTTAAAGTTCCAACTTGAGAAAGAGTATTTTCTTTTAAGTTATTGATCAAACCATCCAAGTGGAATAATATTTCCAAGAAGTTTTTTATTCGGATTTTAAACTTACAATCTCTCATAGAAAGATGTCATGGTTGCTAAAATAAAAGTTGATTCTACTATAGAAATATTGCTCTTGTGCTTTAATTATGCTCCAGATTTTATCTCTGTTTCTAAAGTCCGAACAGACGATCCGAACCTTCATATTTTCATATTAAAATGTTTGGAGACCAAATTTTATTTCATTTTTGGACCTTTTTTACATTTTTTAGATAGTTTCGAAATTACTATTTTCAGAAGATTCTCAACCATCCAATGCAGTGATTTTGTAGCTATCTAAAAATATAATAAAAAAATTTCTAAAAAATATAAAATTTGATCTCCAAGTACATTTTAATATCAAGGATGTGAAGTATGATTGGAGCATAAAACTAAAGGTGCATTTTAACCTGCTCTTTAAAATTAATACGCAGTTAATTATTTGTCTTTCCAGATTGTTAAAATTTTGTAGATTTTCACTTTACATACAAAATATAAAAGAATCTATAAATTATTTTACATTAAAAAAACAATTTAATAATTGTTTGGGGCATTTAATTTAGTCAACCATTCCCAGATCTTTTTCACGACTTTTGCGCACTTCATTCAGCTTGAAAATTATTGACGTCTAGTTACCGATGATGTCGCTGCACACATATTTGAAACAGTACTGATGTAGGAAAAAAAAAAAAATCATTGCCAGAAATAGTTCTTGTGGTGAGAACAAGTCCTCTCATAAGCTGAGTAGGCAATTTGGATTCGATGGGCAACGTTTCCATCGATCTGTTTCAATATTTGTGCATTCTTGATTTAATATTTGTGCAGATTAAGCGTACACGTCTCTTAAAATAAATAAGACAAAAGAGTTATATATCTATTGAACTCAAATTTGAATCTCGGGAAGATATATGAGGCCTACCCTTAATTTCCCCCCTGTGCGGAGGTAGATCACACTCTCAGTTGATTTTTCTTAGCGTGGTGCTACAACAACGACAACAGGGAATGCGTGGTGCTAGCTGTCAATATATTGACACTTGAAAGTCCGATCTGGAAGAATTTTCTTTTTTCCGGTTTTGAATCATTCTAAATGACTTGGACAGCTATGTAGTATGTAGACTAAAAAACAAACAGTTTCTTTCTTCCCAAAATATATATACAGTGAAGAGGGTGTTTTAAGGTACACTTTGAAGCGTAACTAGAATTTTTATTTTGTATATATCAATTAGCATGCAGTATATATAGAATATTATTTTGGGTTGTTACATACATAATGACTTCCGAACATCATGTTATGAACAAAATTAGCTAGTATGAGTTTATACTTAATTACTAGGATGGTATGTGAGCTTTTAACTTTTTAAAATCCATCGATTGGATTTTAATTTTATCGACGAAATTTAACTGTTCGATGAATATATTTCACAAAAAATACCTTTATATTTTAAATTATAGTATTTTTAGTTCATTTAATAAATATTCAAGCAGTAAAATAAATAATAAAAAATGAACACATTAAAATAAACATTTAAATCTTCTTTATTAATTACTATTTGACTTTATCCAAAACAAGTTAACAAATTTGTTATGAACACATCACTTGTTAAATAATTCGTTTGAATTCGTCATTGATAGTCGATTCGATGGATTTAGTGTTAAACTCACGAACAATCTTGATGAATATTAACTTTATTTTGAAATAAGAAAATCCGATATCTCCTTATTAATTATCTTTTCATTTTAACACATATGTGGAGACCCTCAGCACACAAAATGAAAAGATAATTAAATTATGCGAAATATTTCTATTTTGGTCTCAGATATATATTAATTTAGATTCGTTTGCATAAAATAATTTAATTAATTAGTTATGGGAAATAAAAAGTCGAGTACTTTGCTTTTGAAATTTATATCACCTAAGTTTAACATAATATTTGTGTTTATATTCAGATCTTCTGAATATAAACAAAAGAGTAAACTAGAGGTGTCCAAGTTAGCAGATGCATGCAGAAGCAAAAGAGCAAACTACAAATTAAAGCTGTTCAAATTATTAAATGCGGCACACTCACAACTTCTCATTTTTTTTTTTTTTTTGTGTGGATGACCTTCGGTTCACACCACACCAGAAAAAAAAAAATTTAATTAATATCTGAAAAAATTGAATATCCGCTTTTACATATGTTTTACAATAATTACTAATCAAATGAAAAATATTTTATTAAATATTTCTAGTTTGGTCTCTTATATATATATATATAGTCTATGGTACTATGCATATCACGGGTTAGATGTTACCGTGCTACGGCTCTATATTTGAGTTTTCAAATCCTAATGGTCGATCCGAACCGTTCATCTTGTTCTCCATATTAATATGTATTTGGAGACCAAATTTTACATTTTTTGAAAATTTTTTACTATTTTTTTAAATATTTAGAAAATCACTTGATCTGAAAATTTCTAAACCATCCAAAAAAAGTGATTTTCAAAGTGGCTTAATAAATAGTAAACAAATTAAAAAAATGTTAAATTTGGTCTCCAAGCACATTTCAATATTGAGATCATATCTAACGGTTCAGATCGACTTTTTGGATTTTGAAAACGAAAAAATAACTTATAACCATATACCCTCATATGCTTATGTAAGTAGAATAACCAATCCCTCTCTCTCTCTATAGATATATTCGTTTGTATAAAATAATTTAATTAGTTAGTTATGGGAAATAAAACCTCAAGTACTTTGTTTTTGGAATTCATATCACCTAAGGTAACATAATACTTTTGTTTAGATTCAGATCTTCCGATGGTAATGTGCACGAATATTAAAAAGGTTACATGCATTCCACCTCGGGTTTGATTGGCCCGAATTTTAATCGAATGGTCCGGATCTAAACATAAATATTATATCACCTCAGACGTTATGCATGGATGTGCTCTTGCTTTTGCACCACACATAGTTTCCTTGAAAAGTAATTAATGCTGATATATATCATTTTCAGTTCTGAATTCAAGACATTTTTAGTCCAAACCCCAGAGTCAAAATAAATAATTGTCACTCAAAAATTGACGGTCTCTAATTTTTTTATTTACTAAAAATTATCGTTGTCACAGTTAATATACATGCTTATCTTTCCGATATTTTTTTTTTTACTAAGTGCCAAATTTGTTGGAGACCAGAAATTCAGTCCAAGAAAATAACAATAGGAGCTAAGATCATGCACTACCACCAGGTTCTAGAGATGACTTTCAATCATGCATATTTTCAACTGAAAAATATATGACTGATTTCAGATTCCCATCAGTACTTCCACTCAATATTAATTGCTTGCATGTGATAATGTCAAAGTTGAAACAGACTATATTTAACTTGACTAGTACTGATTAGTACTGGTCAAGAGATAAGACTAGCTAATTTTAATACTTTTTTTAGAGAAAGATGGAGATCTCATCTTGCAAATTTCAACAACCATAAAGGATTTATGAACAACGGATTTAGTTACAGTGGCATTAGTTCCTATCTCTTTACATAGAGATGCGTATTCAATTCTTAAAATTAGCATCTAAAAGATGATGAAGTGGACGGGATCCTCTAATAAAAAAAATAACCATAAAGGATTTCTTATTTCGGTTTTGAACACGTGACTTCCTTGTTCTTTATTACTATACCAAAGACCAATTAATCTTAAGACCGGCTAATACCACGAGGGAATGAAGTTTGGTTGCCTCTTATGTGTGTTCAAGATAATTTAGACACAATAGCACTATCTTCATGTTTCAGGTCAACTAATTTAGGCATATCAGGTGTTTAGCAAACTTTTTTTTTTTTTAAAGTTAGTGGCTTTAAATTCCAACTGATAATTTCATTAATAAAGAAACCTATCTATTTCGAGTCAAATGACTCTAATTACTAGATGTAAACTCCTTTATTCTCATTAATTAATTTAAACTACTCTCATCATCTAATTCTAATTATTTACACTCTTTAACACCATAATACATCATTCTCCATTCCTCTCTACGACCGGATCCGATTCTATTCGATAACCGCCGCGCTCCAATAGTCGGATCTACTCACCGCCGCACTCCAACAGCCGGAACTATACACCATTGCGGTCCGGCGGCCAGATCTACCCACCCCTCACTTCGATCTAGATTGATAGAACCTCTACACTCCAAACTCCAACAATACCGCACTCTCTGCTCCGATTGGCTCCGTTTGGCTCAGCTCGCTCCCTCCTCTCTCTATCATTGTTTTCTTTGCTCAAGAAGGTAGAATCGAGAGAGGAGATAATATCTATGTGTCGGATGGAGATCTGTGAGAGTAATGAAATGGAGGGAGTGAGGAAGGGGCGTTTAGGAAAGTTAGCTGCACATTATCTTTAGATCAACTTGGAATGAGGAACACTATGATATACTTGAAAGTTATATTGTTGTTGTCACTGATGCACCTCTTTTTTTTCATAGATATATAGTAGAGAATCTTTTATTATATAAAAAATATTGATGTTTGTACAAATTTGATTACTTTATTATCAAGTCTGTTAAATTTGATCACTGTAATTTGCACTATTAATAGAGAAATTATTATTGCACCTCTGTTCTGCACTCGTTATATATATTTGGAATATCAAAAGTGTTTGTACTTAAAAGTAGAAACTATTAATTCATGTCTGACTTTGTAAATATTTATATCTAGTATACAAAGTGTGAATATTTTTGTCTTTTTTGAATTATTATAAATAAATTTTAGTTAAAAACTTTGTTGAATAATTAAATAAATACAACTTTCAAAAAGTCACTAGCTAGAAGTGCAAGTTATAAACATTCTTATCATCAAGAATAAATATGTTTTTGAGAAAAGTATAAACACATTTTGAGTGCAAGTGAGTGGTTCACATATTTAAATTCACTTCTTTTGTTTGACTTTGTCAAAGTCATATCAGGTATATGCTTTCTGAAAACGTTATAAAATAAGCAGCATTAATTGGAGGAACATACTGTACTCTAGCTATGAGCCTGATGCTAAAAATGGAGAGTCCAATAAAGCTAACAAATTTCTTCTATATTGTTACCTTGTTTTCAGTTGCTACATCTCAACCTTCAAACAACCTCACACCAGCTCAATTTCATGTTGGAGTTATACTTGATTCTACAACCCTTGTAGGCAAAATTGGCCAAACAAGCATTGCAATGGCTGTAGAAGATTTCTACACGACGCATGAGAATTACAGAACCAGGCTTAGGCTACATGGGAGAGATGCGAACAGCGATGACCTTCAAGCTTCATCAGCAGGTATTAAAACATTTATTGATAATTTTTAGTGTTACTATTATTGTAGAAATAAATAAACAGGTTTTTTAAGTGGTACTGATATTATGCGCACAGATGATGAAATAGGCCACACCACCTTGTAGAAAACCTAAATGCTAATTTTCTCTAAGTCGACACGCTAACATGTACTACCTGTAGCTACATACTTTGTGTAATTATATTGCACAATTAAGTAGTGAATGCCAAAAAAATGTGCCATTAGATCCATTAATTGTATAATTGTATACAATCATAGCGCTACTAACATTTTAAAGAAAAATTTGATGAAGAAGTTTCATGTATAAAATTAAGTAAGACTGCATGATAGCAATAGTAGAGAAATCTGTGTCGAATACAAATTGAACCTAATGCCCACAGACTGGCACCTCGTACATACCGCCACCTAATTAAGCAATGAGCACCCCCACTTCACCCACACACACACTTCCCATAATCAAAGATTGATGAAGGGTGAAGAGTGCATTTTCCCCATTGACGAGGTTTTATCTTGAGTTCTTGACCTACTCGTTCTATTCCTTTTCTTTCTTTTCTGATTTTTCTATATCTTTAGCTTGACAAATTATCACATCTATTCACTTATGTGACATTTGTTACTTCATCCATACCAATTATCCACACTTTGCTCATCCTAAAACCTATCGTTGATCCAAGTTAGGTTTCCACTGTCAGTATTTTCAAAAAAAAAGAAGATCCAAGTTAGGTTCCTAATTGGAGGTTTCTATCTACATGCAGCACTAGACTTGCTACAAAACATGAAGACTGAAGCCATCATAGGACCTCAGAAATCCTCTCAAGCTGTCATGATATCCAAAATTGGTAACAAAACGCAGGTACCGGTTATATCATTCTCAGCAACAAGCCCCACCCTTTCATCCATGCATTTGCCTTATTTTATAAGAACTACAATAAATGATGCTGCTGAAGTGCATGCCATTGCTGCGCTCATCAAATCCTATGGATGGCGAGAGGTAGTTCTAATCTATGAAGATAATGAATTCGGAAGAGGTATAATACCCTTCCTTGCCGACGCACTCCAAGAGATTGATGTCCGAATTCCGTATCAAAGCTTAATAAGTGAATCGTCAACTGATGGTCAAATCCAAGAAGAGCTCTACAAGTTACAGACTATGCAAACAAGGGTGTTTGTCGTACACATGACGCCTTCCAAGGGCGCTACATTATTTTTAAAGGCCAGAGAACTAGGGATGATGGAGGAAGGATATGTATGGATCATGACAAATGGATTGGTGAATGTCATTGAATGTTTCAATCGAAATGTAGTCAGAGCAATGAGTGGAGCTCTCGGGGTACGTCCTTATGTACCCAAAACAGTGAAGTTGGAGAACTTTGCAACAAGGTGGAGAAAGAGATTCCATGAAGACAACCCCAAGGATGAACCCTGTGAAGTTAGTACATTTTCCATTTGGGCCTACGACACAGTTAACGCACTGGCACTAGCAGTGGAAAAGGTTGGGGTTCAAAGTACGAAACTTGAAGAGAACTTTACGAGTTGTGTGCACTTGCCTGTCTTCTCTAATGGACCACAACTTCTCAAGGCAATTTCCAACATCAAGTTTCAAGGATTGAATGGCAATTTTGAATTGAGAGATGGGCAGTTGCAGTACTCTACATTCGAAATAATAAATGTGGTTGGAACAGGGATAAGGGGAATTGGATATTGGAGAGAAAAACAAGGACTATCAAGAAGAGTAGATACAAACTCTAATAAGAGTTACTCGACTTCATTACCAGATTTGAACCCAATCATTTGGCCTGGGGAATCAATTAAAGTGCCGAAGGGTTGGGAGATCCCAGTCAGCGGGAGAAAACTGCGTGTAGGAGTGAGAATAACTCCGACATCAGGATTCATGAACGTGGAGATAGATCCTGGGACAAATGCCATAATAGCAAGCGGGTATGCTATCGATGTGTTTGAGGAAGCGATAAAGAGATTGCCTTATTCAGTCCCTTTTGAGTACAAACTTTTCGGAGACACTTCCGAGAGCTCGCTGAAGTTGAGTTATGACAATTATGTGTATCAAGTTTATCTCGGGGTAAGTATCTCTTTATGGAATATGCATAGTTTCATTTCCTTCTCTTGCATATAACGAATCAACCTATGCTATGGATCTATATTTCCATTTTCTAAGTTCAAACAGTCAATCCGAATAGTTAAACATGATCTCCATATGAAAATGTACTTGCAGATCAAATTTATATTATTTAGATTTTTTACTTTTTTAAAATAGGTAGAAAATCATTGCTTTTGAATGGTATTTTCTAGCTATCTAAACAAAGAGTAAAAAAATTCTAAAAAAATATAAAATTTGGTATGTAAGTACATTTACATATGAAGATCAAGTTGAATGGTTCAAATTGACTACTTGGACTTTTAAAATGAAAGTACTGGTCCATAGTGCAGACCACTGTGTAGTATGCATATTACCATAGCCTCACTCATCAAAGAATAACTGTCCTTAAAAGAGTAAAATGATTTCAATTTGTTGATATTACTGTTCAGATGTTGCAGTCATATAATATCATGGTAATATGTATCCAGGTGTGTATAGATCTATATTCAGTAGTCAAATATTATAATAGGACTCAGGTATATATATACTTGTGTTTCTTCTTTTTACTTTCTGAACTCCAATATATATTTGATCAATCAATCCCATGAATACATAAACAAAATTTTGATTAAAGAATTGATTTGTGATTGCAGAACTATGATGTGGTGATAGGGGACATTACAATAAGATACAACCGTACTCGCTATGCTGATTTCTCAGTATCATACACCGAGTCGGGAGTAGGAATGATTGTGCCGGTTAAGGAAGCTGTGAATAGAAACACATTAATTTTCTTGAAGCCATTAACTGCAGACCTATGGCTAGTGAGCATTGTGTTTCTGATCTACACAGGCATTGCCATATTGATTTTGGAGCCAAAGATGAGAGCTTCACTCAGTGGTTCATTATCTATGCATATCCATACCATAGTGCACCTATCCTTGTTTGCATATAGTAAGTAAAAGCTCTGTTTCTTTTTCTTTTTTTTGACAAAAGTGGAATTTCTCACCTGTTTTATTACGAAACCAAATAGTTCATACATGAGTCTAAACAATGCATAAAAGTAGATGATCAAACCACTTACAAAAAGCAGAACTTAAAACCTGAAAACAAAAGACCTAAACGAGCAAAAAGTTTATCATAGGAAGAAAATACAAAACATAAACGATATCAACAACAACTAAAGATCTGACGACTTGCATCCCTTAAGGCTTTCTTTCAATCCAAGGATGTCTTTTAAATATTATTAGCTATTACAGTTTACAGATTTATCACTCTTTATTCATAAACTAATAATTTAGCTAATAAATTGCAGAAGAGAAACTAGAGAGCCTCCTATCGAAGATAGTTGTTATCATATGGTTCTTTGTTCTCCTTGTATTAACATCGAGTTACACTGCTAGTCTAGCCTCAATGCTTACAGTCCAACAGCTTCAACCAACAGTAACCGACATCCATGATCTGTTAAACAAGGGTGACTATATTGGATATAAAAAGGATTCATTTGTGGAGGGTTTAATTCAACAGATCGGTTTTGACGAATCAAAGATGAGAGGTTACTCCTACCCCGAGGAATTTGACGAGGCACTCAAAAAAGGAAGTGCCAATGGTGGAGTGTCTGTAATAGTTCATTCAATACCTTACATCAAGTTATTCCTTGCCAAGTATTGTGATTCTTACACAATGGTTGGACCCATTTTTAAGACTGCAGGATACGGATTTGTAAGTATACCATTTCTTATGTAATTTTACATGCTACAAACTAATTCAAATGGCGTACTTACATAAGCAATAACTTGTAAACAATGAAAACTCTTAATACTTGATATATAAACATGACACTTTTTCTCAAAGCAGACGATATAATATTATTCACAATCTTTGATTAAATATGGAAGAAATCACAAATAGGAAAAGAAAAAGGAAGCAGTTTACATTTTAAATTGTTAATACCAGTTTCATCTTACTAATTTCTAGCTCTACATATATAGGCTTTCCCGAAGGGTTCTCCACTAGTTCCAGACATATCCCATGCAATTCTAAACATAACTGATGGAGACGACATAATACGAATTGAGAAGAAATGGATTGGAGACAAGAATTGTCACAACACTGGCAGCATCATCGACAAATCCAACAGCCTAAACTTTTACAGCTTCTGGGGACTTTTTCTCATCACAGGAGTTGTTACTACCATCTCCCTACTAATATTTGCTATCATGTCATTTTTCAAGAAACGGAGAAAGATGATCAGCATTATGAGCCTTGAAATGAGTTCTGATGAGACAAATGACAACAGAGACTTGCCTACTATAAGCCAAGAGGAATACCAGAAGAGTAATACTTTTGGCCCACCTGATAAGCACAACAATGATGCTCCTCCACAGATGCCATAGAATTATCGCCAATAAGATATCATGATTTCAGTTTACATTTTTGCAGTATAGTTTATTCCATGCAAATATAAAATTATAGGTAGATAGTGAGCATAGTGGATGTAATCTATCCAGTTTTATAAGATTATCTTGAGTGGTATTATATTTTCAAAGTAGCTGGTAACTATCCAGTTTTATAAGATTAGCTTGAGTGGTATTATATTTTCAAATTTCAAGTCTATTTAAACTATTGATAACTCACAGAATTCAGACATCTTTTGAGGATCAAAGAAGTAACCAGAGATTGCTAACATTCTGAGGTACAGTTTAATGTCGAGTACTGGCTGTTGCACAAACAGATCAAAATTTAATTGAAGAGAGTGGTCAAACTAAAAGAGATATTATGACAATATAAAATAATTTGTTTCCTTCAGAAAGCTTTTTTCTTTGTTCTTTTTTTTTTTTTATCATAACATACAAAGTTCGCATAGATAGATATAGAGAGAGAGAGAGACGTGCCATCAACTAAATCAACCCCAGAAAGCAAAATTGCTTGTCCATCTACTGCCTCTATCTGTGTAATGCATTATTTCCATATAAAATCTCAAATTTGTAAATTATAGTACGTACAATATTGGCCAATGCATCGGGATTTGATTCATAACTTTCATATACCTTTGCAACGCTAAGACCTATAGGACAAGGTCTGTGAAGCGACCTAGTTGCAAGAACTCCCATCTTGCCACCTTTCAGTGTAGGCACTCTAACCTATCATTAATGTAATAATGTAAAATATTTTATTCTTTAAGAACCACAAAGAAGTACACCGTATGTCATGTTTCCTGATAACCTACTGATCAAATGCAATGTTAGAAACTTAGAATGAATCAATGAACCTTTTATTTCCGTTTACTTGCACAGGTCAAGATGTAC
This sequence comes from Carex rostrata, assembly GCA_964058875.1. NCBI lineage: Eukaryota > Viridiplantae > Streptophyta > Magnoliopsida > Poales > Cyperaceae > Carex > Carex rostrata. The sequence goes on from CAXKVT010000541.1 coordinate 988,086, forward strand.
TGATACTGTCTGTTGTTGGCTTTTACATGTAATTACATCTGACAGGAATGTAGAGAGTAATTCACTTTTTGGATTAAGAATTTATGTTTAACATAAAACACGTTGGTACCACCATAAGAAACCATTTGTCACAGTAGAATCTACAACCAATACCGATGAAGTCATAAAAATGGAACAACAATCAGGAAGTTTCACCTTAGCCTTTATCTTGGATCGAGCCGGGTCTTTCCACATTTTCTCAAGATCTGTATTTAGGTGAAACACATAAAGAATCCAACAATGTGAGTAGTCTGAAAATCCTTCAAGTGCATCTGCCGAAACCCTAGCTGGATGAAGTACCAAACAGGCTCTTGCAAGCGGCACGACCAGAGGCTGTCTTGGAGTGCCATTTCTACATCGATAACATGAGATTTGAGGCTTCAATGCCACATGGTTCTATCTAGGCCATACTGGGTTCAACTAAGAATTAGGTTGTGCTCCCCAATTGGGGTAGAGGAGGTGGATGGAGAGGAGGGGAAGAGAGGGGGGTGAAAGAGAAACATTCACCTTGCTCCAGAGCTAAAATTGTAGAAGGTGAAAAAAGTGAAGGGAGGTAAATGGAGAGAATCCCTCTATTCATTCAATCAAAATTTGCTCCCTCTCAATTTAGAGGGTTAGAAATTTAACCTCAGTTTCTTCCGTTCCCTTCCCCTCCCCTCCTAACTCAGGAGCAGATCCTTAATATTGGCGTGTTCCATCGGACCCAATATGGGTGCGATAGACAGCGCTTTCGTCGAATCTGCTTCAATATTAGCCTGTTCCCTTAAGCTTTAGTATTTGTGCGGATTAAGCACGCACGCATCTTCAAATGAATTGAATATAATAGTTGTCCATTAAGCTCAAATTGAGTTTGATAGACATGAGGCCTACCATTTTGAATTTTTTTTTTTTTATAAATCATAATTAGAAAAAAAAAATTATGAAACCAATATGATTATTATTTTTTTTTTAAATCATAAGAATTGAAATGTTATTTAGGTCTCCAATATTTTTTTTTGACTGAAATATCAATTCGGTTCTAGGTATTTTTACAATTTTTCAACGTATTTTTTTTTCAAAATCTGTGAAAACAACTGGAACCGAAATGTCATTTCGGTTCCAAAAAAAATGAACCAAAATAATATTTTGGTTTTTATCAGTGTTATCAGAATCAGACCGGACAGGGCGGTTGGATCAGAAAAAACCGGAACCGGTTACATGTCCGGCTCGATTCCTTTAAAAAATCACTTCTGCAGTTGAACCAGAAAACTGAATTAATTAACCGAGTTTTATTCAAAAACTGCGAACCAATCTGAGAAAAAAACCCGGTTGAACCATGCTCTGTTTTTTTATCACGCATAACGAGAAAGAGAGAATCAGACATCACATGTTCTTACTTTTTGAATGACACGTCTTCCTATACTGTCCAGAGAGAGGTTACTAGGAGACCCTTGTATTATTTATATAGGAGACCCTTATGTTTTAAATATTATATAAGAGTCTATCAAATATAGTATACACCACAATTATTTAGATACATATAATAATATGTATATAATTATCGTTATTATTTTATTATTTATATTTTTATAAATTTTGGTACTGCAAAATCCTAAATCTTTATAATTTTAATAAACTGATCATACAAAATTAAATGGTGGAATGGTATATTTTATCTCCTAAAAGAATTATGTTTGTCATTTGCTGACAAAATAATTAGTTTTATTATATTTTGAGATAAATTTTTAATTAATCTATAAATTTATAATTACTTTATATGTATGTATAATTTTCACTATAAAAAATATATTTCTTTTAATAGCAGTACTTGTATCTCATAAATATATAAGTATTTAAAAAATCAGCGGTCCGACCATTTGACCCACTGGTTCATTCAGTGAACCGTTAAACCGAAACTTTACCGGGTCAATGTCCGGTTCGATTCTAATAATATTGGTTCTTATGGTTTTTGTAAAAAAAAAATAATTATGTTGATTTCATAGAAATCTTTTTTTTTTCTAATAAAAAATCTACCATCACTAGTGGAAAATATGGAATCAGGATCGGTTATATACGCATATCAGTATCGGAATACAACCGATCCTGATGAAGGCGACACTGATACTACAATAATCTGGATCGGTTAAATAACCGATCCTGATAGTTACTATCAGGATCAGTTGTTTAAACAACCGATCCTGATAGTAACTATCAGGATCGGTTTTTTATAAAAAACCGATCCTGATACTATTTTTTTTTTCAAAGTTGGTTCTGCAAAAAAAAAAAAAAAATAGTATCAGGAACGGTTGTTTATAAACAACCGTTCCTGATACTTTTTTTTTTTTTTTTTTTTCAGAACCATCTTTGAAAAAAAATAGTATGAGAATCGGTTGTTTCAAAAAACATAGATCATAATTTATCTAAGCACAGAGATATATATATCAATTTACCCAAAAACATATATCATATCCATTTATTCACACAATCGGGCTTGCTTCCATTTGTCATTTCATTGAAGAAAAATTGCAATATTATTCTTTTAGGATTTATGGTACCCAAAGAATTGAAACCGGATTGATTTGATAAAACAGAATACCATCCCATGTAATTTCAATCCAAAACTAAACTAGCCGAATTGATTTAAATGAAACCGAATTGATTTGAAACCGAATTGAATTGATTTGATAATTTGAAATTACTTAAACTAGCAAAACTAATCTAGCAAATTTACCTAAACTGAGAGGCGAGCGGACTGAGAGGAGAGGGCCGAGCACCAAGCACCGAGCACCGAGCACCGAGCACCGAGCACCGAGCGAGTGAGTGGATTTATTGCGCCGAGCACACTTGCGTTGAGCACCGAGCACTCTTTTTATTGAGCCGATCGGACTGAGAGGAGACGGCAAGACGGAGGGAGAGGAGGAGACTTGCGGCTAGAGGAGACAAGGAGTTGAGAGAGTTGTAATTTTGAATAATGGAGAGACGCAAGGAGAGAAGGGATGAGCGCGGAAAAATAAAAACCTAAAATGGACTATCTGGATCGGTTTTTTGAAACAACCGATCCTAATACTATTTTTTTTCAAAGATACAACTCTCCTGATACTATTTGGATCGGTTCTTAGCTTAGAACCGATCCAGATACTATCTGGATCGGTTCCTATATAAGAACCGATCCTGATACTATTTTTTTTTCAAAGATGGGTCTGCAAAAAAAAAAAAAAAAGTATCAGGAACGGTTGTTTATAAACAGCCGATCCTGATACTATTTTTTTTTTTTTTTTTTTTGCAGAACCAACTTTGAAAAAAAAAAAATAGTATCAGGAACGGTTGTTTATAAACAACCGTTCCTGATACTATTTTTTTTTTTTTTTTTTTTTTGCAGAACCAACTTTGAAAAAAAAAAAAATAGTATCAGGAACGGTTGTTTATAAACAACCGTTCCTGATACTTTTTTTTTTTTTTTTTGCAGACCCATCTTTGAAAAAAAAATAGTATCAGGATCGGTTCTTATATAGGAACCGATCCAGATACTATCTGGATCGGTTCTAAGCTAAGAACCGATCCTAATTATCAAGTATTAGGATCGGTTCTGAGCTTAGAACCGATCCAGATACTATCTGGATCGGTTCTTAGCTAGGAACCGATCCAATTAGTTCATGTGCTGTGTTTTCATTAGCTTTTAGTATCGGTTTTATTGATAAAACCGATCCAGATAGGTATTAGTATCGGTTGGTTCATACAGCCGATCCTGATTTCAGTTTTTCCACTAGTGCATTTTCCCCCTGTGCGGAGGTAGATCACACTCTCAGTTGATTTTTTCTAAGGTCATTGGATAGATCAATCAGACGGTCTACGACAACGACAACAGGAAAGGAGCGCTTGTTGTCAATATACACTTGAAAGCCCAACCTGAACGAATTTTCTTTTTTCCGGTTTTGAATCATTCTAAATGACTTAATTTGACAGCTATGTACACTAAAAAACAAACAGTTATTTCTTCCCCAAATCTACAGTGAAGCGGGGAGTCCGTGTCCACCCAGGTACCTGATCAGGTGCAGTTTAAAAGAACGAACGGTTCAGATTAAGTCTATTTAGATCAAACTCAATTTGATAGCTGCTGTGACTATAGGGAGTTGCTTTATGATTTGTGTCAAGCTAAAAGAATGGTCTTGATTTTCAGCTTGCACCTCAGATATCTGGGGTGATACGGATTCATGAAGCGGGTGTACCTCAGCAGTTTAAATTTGATGTGATGTGCATTGAATCTAAAATATACAATGAAGCAGGTGTATCCCCAAATACACAGTCTAAAATTGGCTAAAATACAGTAAAATATGGTAAAAGTCACTTAAATATGCTAAAATATGCTAAATATTGTCAAATAGGCTAAAAATATAATCAAATATGTTAATTGTGCTAAAAATATGTTAAAATAGGCTAATATGCTAAAATTTGCTTAAATATGCTAAAATTTACTAAAATATGCTAAAATTTGCTAAAATTTGCTAAAATTTGCTAAAATACAATAAAATATGCTAAAAGTCACTTAAATATGCTAATTACGCTAAAAATATGCTAAAATACGTAAAAATAAGTTAAAATACCCTAAAATATCCTTAAATATGCTAATTACGCTAAAAAGTGCTAAAAATGTGCTAAAATAAGCTAACAATCATAAAATTTGCTACTTACGAAACATTGCACAAAATTACACTTAATTATGCTAATTGTGGAAAAAAAATGCTAAATTACGATAAACTATGCTCAAATATGCTAATTATTCTAAATTAAGCTTAACTATGCTACGTTAATCTAAATTTAGGTAATTATTCTACATTATACTAAATTAATTAATTAAATCTAACTAAAATTTAAAAACACCAAGTACAACTAAATTATACTAATTTTGTTACATTACTAACTAAATTGTACTAATTTTACAACTATTTTGCACTAAAAATAAATTTTAAAAAGATTAGAGGGTCTTATTTGCAAATCTGGAAAGAAGAGGAGAAATCCAGGAGAAAAACAGAAAGTGAGGAGAGAGTGTGAAATTTTATAGAATGAATTTTGAGAAAAACAGCCAACTCCTCCCACACACACACACACATATATAGAGAGAGATGAGTTATGCTACTCCAAACACGTTGGTGCTTCATGACACTATATTTTTATTTTAAAAATTCAAATGACCGATCCGAACCGCTCAACATGATCTCCATATTGAAATGTGCTTGGAGCCCAAATTTTATATATTTTTTTAATTTGTTTACTATTTATTAAGAAATTTTGAAAATCACTGATTCGATGGTCCAGAAATTTTTACTATTCTTTACTGTTAACAGCAAAACAGTAATTTTCAAAATTGCTTAATAAATAGTGAAAAAATTCTAAAAAATGTAAAATTTGGTCTCCAAACACATTTCAATATGAAGATCACATCTAACGGTTCGGATCAGTTGTTTGGACTTTCAAAATGAAAATACGGCGTGGAGTACAAACACGTTTTACTCCATGGAGTAGCATAGCTCATCTCATATATATATATATATATAGAGTTAGGCTGGGGTGCTATGGATAGCATAGTGGCCTCCCGTGCTACGGCTCAATATTCAAGTTTTCAAAATCCAAACGGTCGATCCGAACCGTTCATTGTTTAATCCATATTGAAATGTGCTTGGATACCAAATTTTACATTTTTTGGAATTTTTTTGCTATTTATTAAGATGGTTTCAAAATCGCTGTTTTTATTAAAATTCTGCACCACTGGAAAACAGCGGTTTCAAAAATGCTTAATAAATAGTAAAAAAATTCCAAAAAATGTAAAATTTGGTCTCCAAGCACATTTCAATATGGATTAAACAATGAATGGTTCGGATCGACCGTTTGGATTTTGAAAACTTGAATATTGAGCCGTAGCACGGGAGGCCACTATGCTATCCATAGCACCCCAGCCTAACTCATAGGAATATGCTAGCATGCTATGCATAGCATAGAGCCCCTCCATGCAACAGCTCGGATTTTGAGTTTTCAAAATCCTAACGGTCAATCCGAATCGTTCATCTTGTTCTCCATATTAATATGTGTTTGGAGACCAAATTTTACATTTTTTGGAATTTTTTTTTACTATTTCTTTATATTTATTGAAAATCGCTGTTTTTTTATGGTCCAGATTTGCTGAAAACATGGATTTTCAATAAATCTAAAGAAATAGTAAAACAATTTCAAAAAATGTAAAATTTGGTCTCCAAACACATATTAATATGGAGAACAAGATGAACGATTCGGATTGACCGTTAGGATTTTGAAAACTCAAAATCCGAGCCGTTGCATGGAGGGGCTCTATGCTATGCATAGCATTGCTAGCATATTCGGTTTTGAATAAAAATTGAAAACCAGCCATCTAATGACCGATTTGGACATTTTTAAAAAAAATCTAGACTTTGTGAGCATAATTATTAATTTCTATTTTATGTTGGATATTAAAAAAAAATGTCGGTTGAATCTCTGTGCTTCTAGTATAAAGATTTTGACGTTAAAAAAAATTCTAAGTAAAAATTGAGAACGCAAAAATCCATCGATTTGATTATTAATTTAATTACGAAATTTAACTGTTCAATGGATATATTTCACAAATAATACCTTTCCCTGTCAAACTTATAATTTTTGTAGTTCATTTAATAAGCATAAAAAAATACTGAAAATGAATACATTAAAATAAACTTAAAATCTTTATTTATTGACACTGTATGCTCAAAACTTAACAAATTTGTTATATGGAAACAAATCATTTGTTAAATAAATTGGTTTGAATTCGTCATTGATAGTCGCTTTGATGGATTTAGCTAGTGTTACACTCACGAACAATCTTGATGAATTTATACTCAATAGTAGAACTAGGGTGTTCTTAAGTTCAACAAGTGCTTTGTGAGCTCACATCTAAAACTCAATGGATCGGTTTCAAAGGACGAATCTGAACTATTGAAACTCGTCTATCTTACAAGTTATGCGTCTACTGACAAAAAAAATTAATTTTGAAACTAATTTTACATAGAGTCAAGTGGTCAAAAAACATCAAAAAATGAATGCATTAAAATTAATTTATTAACCTTTTAATTTTGACCGCTTGACTTTATACTAAATTAATTCGAAAGTTTAAAATTTTCACATGTAGACGCATTACTCATAAGGTTTGTGGATTTCAACGTTCAGATTCGTCGTTTGAAGACGATTCGATGGGTTTTAGACTTGAGTTCACCAAGGATTGGTGAACTGAAGAACACCCTAGTTCTACTCTTTAAATATTATACTCGTATTAGCTTTAGTTTGAAGAAATCCGATGTCTCCTTAATTAGCAGAAGATGCAGAAGCAAAACTACAAAAAAAAAAAAACTACAAATTAAAGGTGTTAAAATAATTAGCAGATGCGCGCGGCACAGTCACTTATCATATTCTCTTTTCTTTTTCTGTGGTTGACAAGTTGACAACCTTAGTTTCACATCACCACAGAAAAATAAAATAAAAAAGTTATTAAAAAAAATAAATATCCAGTTTTATATATGTTTTACAATTACTAATCAAATAAAAAAAATGTTTGATTAGTAATGGTAAAACATATAGATTCGTTTTGATAAGATAATTTGATTAGTTATGAGAAAAATAGAACCTCAAGTACGTACTTTGCTTTTGGAATTCATATTACCGAATTAAGGTGACATAATATTTGTGTTTAGATCCAAACCGTCTGATCAGAATGTGCACGAACCTTAAAAGAGCTCCAAGCATATATTCCACCTCAGATCTGATTAGCCCGAATTTTGATTGAATGGTCCGGATCTAAACAGAAATATTTTTTTACCTCAGGCGATGGATATTGACTCTTGCTCTTGCTTTTGCACCACATATAGTTTCCTTGAAAAATAATTAATGCAGATATCATTTTCAGTCCAAACCCCAGAGTCAAAATAAATAATTGTCACTCAAAAATTGACAGTCTCTAATTTTTTTATTCACTAAGAATTATCGTCGGTGCAGTTATATAATAGGATCATGATAATTGTCTTTGCACCTCTATCTTTCCATTTATCTCCGTAAAACCACGAACGTCTTCTACGTAATTTTCTCTTTCAAATGAGACATGACGACGTACTTTGGAGCTCGTCGTCACACAAGTATTTATATTTCGTCATGCAAATTTATACCTATACTTGAAAGTATTTATACCTATACTCAAGTATTTATACATATACACTAGAGTATTTATAAATATGTAAAAAATACTTGAATAATCACCTCGTATATGTTTATCATGATAAATATTTTTATATGGATAAATAATTAGTGGGAACCATATATAGTACTACCTCTAATTTAGAAGTGGACTCTCTAATTTTAGAATTGTTTAAATAATTAGTTGAGACCATAGTACAACCTTTAAATAATTATCACATTCCTTATTTAATCGTGGACCCTCTAATTTTAGAAGTATTTAATGCTTAGTGGGAACTATAATACAATCTTTCTAAATTGTAGCTGTGGAGATAGAGGGGAAATAGAAGTGTGGAGATGAATATAATTATTCTAAATATATATAAACCCTATTAAATATGCGATGAGTGTAATTTATTGTAACCTAATATTGTTGGGCTTTGCCAGTTTCATTTAAATCTGACCAGCCGAATTTTTTATAAATATCTAAAAAAAAATTAATTTAAAAAACTAACCAAAGTTGCACGAAATTTCGAAATCTACCCAAACCGCAAAAAAAATTGCAGTAATTCAGTCTAAAACTGCAAAAAATTTGTGGTTTTGGAATTCCGAAACCACAAAAAGAAAATTGTGGTTTTAAGAAAAAAAACAAGCAAAAATATTTTGCGGTTTCAATTTTTTTTTTCATTTTTCAGAATTTTTTTATTTAAATAGAAATATTTATAATTTATTTATTTTTTGTATTCAAAATATTAGAAATATTTAATATATTTTTTTGAAAATAGATGGAATACTATATAATTTGATTTATTAGAGAGACTGCTACAATAACCCGGATTAATTTTTTTTATGTCGAATTTTTTTGCGGGTGTAAGAAAAAATTAATATATTTCTTTGTCTTATTGGAAAAAAAAATGTTTGAATTCTCAGTTATTGATCCCAGTTCAAAATTCACTTCTAAGTAAATACAGAAAATATTGTCATCCTTCTAATACATTTAATTTCTAAAAAGTTGTATATATTTTTGAAAAAAAACAATAATTTTAAGTTATTTAATGATTGTTATTAAAAAAAATTCTCAAAATAGATACAACCTTTTATAAATTAAATGTACCTAGAAAGATCACAATATTTTATGTATTACCTAGAAGTGACTTTTAAATCGGGATCAATAACTCAGAATCTAAGCATTTTTATTTTTTTTTCTAATAACTCATAAAGAAATATATTCATTTTACTTATAGCAGCAAAAAATCCGGCATGAAAAATGTTCATCCAGATTATTTGTAGCAATCTTTCTAATAAATCAAATTATATAGCATTCCATCTATTTTCAATGAAATATATTAAATATTTCTAATATTTCTAATATTTCAATACAAAAAATAAATAAATTATAAATATTTATATTTAAATAAAAAAAAATCTGAAAAATGAAAAAAAAATTGAACCAGCAAAATTTTTTTGCAGTTGTTTTTTTTAAACCACTGGTTTTGGAATTCCAAAACCGAAAAAAAAATTACGGTTTTAGACTGAATTACCACAAAAACAAATTTGTGACTTGAGTAAATTTTGAAATCCTGCACAACTTTAGTTAGTTTTTGAAATTTAATTATTTTTTTGGATATTTATAAAAAATTTGGTACATTCAGGTTGCAACAATTACATGGTTAACTTCATTTGTCTATAATATATATTTTTTTTTGTAAATTTCGCCCTTTAGTTTGATTTCATTGTTTCAACTTTGATGAATATGAATTTTTATTAATAAAGTTAAAACAAAAGTAAAAAAAAAAAAAAATTGAAGTATCAAAATATAAACCTTTACTAGTTAAAGTTAATTGCGACTGATCCAATTTAAATTCGGAATGTTAAAGGGACGCTTTAATGGGCCCAAGAAAAAGCCCATAGAACTTTTGTTTTTGAAAACACTGATAGTGACTATCAGGAATTTACCACAAACAACAGTACAACAAATTACCAAAAAAAAAAAAAAAACATCTACTGCTAGGTTTTAAAATATCCAAGCAGCGTCTACTTCAATAAGATCAACAAAATTTTCTCCACAGCTTTGATTCTTTGATGGATTGATGAGCTATCCAGTAGGGGTATGTCTCAATGCCATCAAAAATTTTCCTATTTCGACTGCGCCAAATGAACCAGCAAATTGCAAAGAACAAAGTTCCCTATTGCGATCTAGGAATTCTTCTCTGACATGCCCTTCCCGAGTTAGATATAACCGCTTGAACTGTGTCTCCGGTTTGTAATAAATTGAAGCCTAGCATCGAACTCAGTAACCTCCATACTTGCCGCGCATGACCGCATTGAAAAAGAGGTGCTTCGCAGTTTCAAGGGGACACTGATGGCATACCTCACACTATGTATCACAACTCAACCCTCTGTTTATCATTACGTCATGGGTTAACAGCCTTCCATGCAAGAGTAGGTACCCAAAAACACGGACCATAAGCAGTATTTTGAGCTTCCAAATGAATCGGAATTCCCATTTCACTGTACCAGCAGTTATGACCTGCTTATAGAAGGAATTGGCTGTGTATTCCTTGTCATTAGTCCACAACCACTGAATTTGATCATGTACCTGACCTGGTATCGGTACTGGCTGTACCTGGCTAATACCAGTACAGTTTTCCATTTGAAGAGAGTATTTCTGAGTGGTATTGTCAGTTGTAGTTTGCGAAGCCTTAGTCGGGTAAGTCCATGAGTCAAACCAATATGATACCGATGCACCATTAGCTATGACCCATCTAACTGACATATCAAATAGTGGTCTGATTTTGTGAAGTTGTGTCCAGAAAAACGAACCTTGCTTCTTCCAAATATGGTGAGATAGCGTATCAGATGTTAGGTTATAGAGGTGCTGTACGGTTTGTGCCCACAGACACTCCGGCATTTTATACAGTCTCCACCACCACCTTAGGAATAGAGCTTTGTTTCTAAAATTTAGATTAGCAGCACCCATACCACCTAAATCTTTTGGAAGACAAGCAACCTCCCAATTAATTAATGGTATCCCCCTTTTGCTATCTGTTTTGCCCCACAAAAAATCCCTTCATATCTTGTCAATTCTTTTAATCACCCAAATTGGTAAAAGGAAAGAAGACATAAAATAGATCGGTATTGAACTTAGAACTGAATTCATCAATTGCAATCCACCACCTCTTGAGATGAGCTTACCCTTCCAGCCAGCCAATTTAGATTCTATCTTTTCGATCAGAGGTAAGAATAGATCCTTGTTCGGTTTTTTCAAAGTCAGGGGTAAACCCAAATAAATTATTGGGAATTCGGATATAGAACATCCAAGGACAGCAGTAATTACCGGTAGGTGATTAGTTGCTATATTAATCGGTATCCAGGTACTCTTTTCATAATTGATAGCCAATCCAGAAACAGCAGTGAACAACCTGAATAGGATTTTAAGGGAGATAATAGTAGTAGGCTCTGAATTAGCAATAAGAACTGTATCTTCGGCATATTGGTGGATAATAGCCGTATTTTTTAATTTTCTAGATAACCGGCTATGAAGCGTGTTATTCAGAAAATCTACCATTCTGCTCAGGACATCTATTGCTATGTCAAACAACATAGGGGATAGTGGATCCCCTTGTCTCAAACCTTTTTTATGGCCAAAAAAATCAGATTCACCTCCATTCAAAATAATTCTTGATGAAGCCGTGCTAAGCAAATCCTCAATCCATCTTATCCATCTTACCGGAAATCCTCTTGCAATCATCACTTTCCTGAGATATTCCCAATTCACAGAATCAAAAGCTTTTGCAAAATCTATTTTGATAAAGCAAGCTGAATTCCCACTTTTCGAAATATGTTGTAAGATTTCTCTTGTTGAATTAAAATTTTCTGTAATTTGCCGACCCTGAACAAAGGCCGTTTGATTAGGGGATATGAGATGAGGCAGAAATCCCCTCAATCTGTTGGCCATCAATTTCAAAATCAGTTTGGGGACAGCATTCATGACGCTAATCGGTCGATAGTCACCGATTTGAGTAGCATTATCCTTCTTAGCAATCATAATTATGTTTGCTTGATTAATGGAAGTGAGATCAAGTTCATGTGCATAGAAAGAGTGAATCATACCACATATCTCATCACGTATAGTGCTCCAGTGCATTTGAAGGAATTCATTGGGAATTCCATCCGGGCCGGATGATTTATTTTTTGCCAACTGGTTAACCGCCTTTTCAATCTCCAGTTGTGAGAAAGGTATTTGAAGTGCCTCTAAATCTGGGTTTTCTAGATAAAATACCTGAGGGTTGAATTGCATGACAGAATTTTCTGTTCCAAGTAAATTCTCCATCTGAATTCGGAAGGCATTCCTTATAGCATCCTCATCAGTAATTGTTTGTCCCTGATGGTTGAGAAAGGAAACTCTATTCCTGCGATGACCGGCAGATGCAAGAGCATGGAAATACTGGGTGTTTTTATCCCCAGCTTTTAACCACTTGCAATGTGACCTATGCTTCCATCTTGATTCAATAATACATGACAGGCTATAAGCTCTTTCACGTACCATTAATCTGAACTGCCTTTCATACCCTTGCAATGGCCTTCTCTCTTCAATTTGGTCAAAGAGTAAAATCGTATTTTTACAGAAAAAGCCCATAGAACTATAGAATAGAAATTGAAATATTGAATCCAATCCGCTGATTTGGTTCCATCGTCTTTTTGAGGTCATAAAACCATTCAACCCTTTAGTCAGCTCAGGCCTTCGCTCAGTCTCAGTGACCATGTCTATGACTCTGTTTCTGGGGAGAATCTCTTGCTTCCGTCCATCTCTTCCCCTCAATCTCCATAAAAAAAGAGTTGATCTGAACCTATAAATCTCCATAAAAAAAAAACTCAAAATCTGAAACTTAAATCATATCGTATGAGGAAACTACATATGGTATGGGGAAAACAAGCAAGGTTCATTTTTCTTCTTTTATTTGCTTCTTTCAATAGCTAGAATATAACAGACATGTCAAAGCTCTTTTTTATACTTGTAGTGACTTTTCAATTAATTTAATAAATGTTATTGACTTATGTTTGAATTTGCCCCTGCTATGTATATTTTCTAGCTTCGTCCGCTGCATTTTCGTCAAACCAATCTTCTAGGTTGAATTTTGTTAACTAAAGGGTTGTCAATGCATAATGTAGATTCAGTTGTACGAATTCACAACCTCTCCAATATCTGATAAGGGAATCTTTTACAATTACTAGATCTGGACCGTTCTTTTTAACTAGGCACGAATCTCAAAGCCCAACAATACTGTCTCCTATGTTAGTCCGAATTCCAAACTAGTTGAGATTTAATCTCAAACCATAAAGTGAGAGTAATCATCTGCAATACCTGAGAGGATATGAATCCCTGTATGTACTCTATCCGAACTAATTATCTGATCCAAGTTGAATTGGAGGGGGGCCATTTATTATTCTTGTACATTCTGATTGAATGGTCCAGATCTAAATATAGATATTTTGTTGCCTTACGTGATATCTGCGTCACTAGGTTGGTGGCAAACGTATTAACGATAAATTTTAGTTCTTTTTAAACCCGCAACAGAAATTAATTTTGGTTTTGCACCGCACCAATATATATAAGAGGATTCGGGATTTCGTTGGAAAGTCCGAAAGATGCACTTTGAACATCTTCATCCATCAGATGAAATGAGAGTGAAATTAATACAGTTATCATAAAGTTAATTGAAATTAACTTTAATCTTAGTTTCACAAGTAATATATTGCTGTAATTGCTTTTAAATTATTGTTAATGCCACATCATTGAACTTATTCTAGTTTTATTTGTCTTTGACCCGTACTGAAGAACAAATAAGAATGAATCCAGTTAAAGAAGAGGCATTGCCGGTGGGTGGGGAAGAGCAGCGAGATAGCGGAGGCATTAGTGATCAGAAGCGGGTTTAAAATTTTTGTCGGGGGCAAAAAAATACAATCGGGTTTAAATTGTGGAAGTGAGCTGGAAAAGGCGCCAAAAATAGAAGGAAATTGGTGGAGGCGCCTAGCAAGGGATGATGGATCTTTTACATATTTATTTCTGTTATACCATAGATTGTTTACTTATTATCTTTTACAAAATAAGGAAAGAAATAATGGCCTGCCTATGTTCTATAAAGGAGGCCTCTCTCAGTGTAAGAATTAAGTTTGAATAAAAAGAAAAACTGTGTGCACATTAAATTCCTGTGTCAACTTCTCTGATTGATTCGTTTAACATGGTATCAGAGCACCAAGGTTGAAGATCCTAAGGTGCTACTTCTATCAACCCACGAAAACTAACACCAAATTAACCCTGAACCGGTCTTGATCTAGACCGGTTAGTCGACCACCATGACACCGTCTACCTCACTAAAGAAACTCACCGACCAACATGATGCACTTACCCTTATGGAAAGACTCACAGAACTCCTGTCACAACCTCTACCAGTGCCTGCACCGCAGGTAGCACCGCCACCAGTACCAAACCAGGCACCAGCACATGATACCGGAATTCCACCCATTTCTGTTCGACTCAATGGGCAGAATTATGGGTTGTGGGTTCAGGTGGTTGAGATGCAGCTAGCAAGCAAGGACAAGACCGGCTACATCGATGGCAGCATTCTTCCTCCAACTGAGAATGATGCACACTACCGAAAGTGGAAAGTAGAAGACTCTACTGTCAAAAGTTGGTTGATCAACTCTATGGATCCATCCTTGATCAGTAATTTCATACGATTTCCTAGTGCAAGGGAGGTGTGGAAAGCTGTCACAACATCATATTCTAATGGAATTGATAAATCACAAGTATATAATCTCAAACGAAAAGTGGCTCGACTCAAATAGTCGGGTAAACCTATTGAAGAATACTATAACCTGTTGCAAGAACTTTGGCAAGAAATTGATTTCAGACGTGCAAACCCAATGGAACACGCGGTAGATATAGTGAACTATAACTCTATTGTGCAGGAAGATAGAGTATACCTCTTTCTTGATGGCCTTGATGACCGCCTGGACAGTGTCAGGGCAGAGGTAATTCGCATGGACCCGTTTCCCACTGTTGAAGAGGCGTTTTCCAGAGTGAGACAAGAAGAAATAAGGCAGAGTGTAATGCTCAATAAAGAGGAGACAACCTCTCCAATGGCGATGTTGGTCAGAGAAAGAAAAAGGCCGGAAGAGAGAGAACCCATTGAAGCAAATCTGACCCTGTCAAAACCGAACCAGAACCACTACCAACCGAACCAGAACCAGAACCACTACCAACCGATCCAGGGTCACCCACGACCTCCTTCTGCTGGACCATGTACACACTATGGTGGTGCCAAACACACCAAGGAGAACTGCTTCAAGTTGAAGGGGTATCCAGATTGGTATAAAAAATCTAAAGAAGAGGAAGCAACAGACCTATGATGGAAACAAGGGCAAGGCAGCACTATCTTCAGGTGGTAATGTTTCTTTAGTTCTTCTTATTGACGGTGAGAAAGTAAAGTCTAATGAAGGTAACTCTTTATGTATTGATAATACAAATTCAGGTTTTGTTTTTAATACTTGTGAGAGAAATTGTGAAAATTGGGTAATCGACTCAGGTGCGTCAGATCATATGACGTTTTCAAAAACAGACTTAGTGGAATATACAGAACCCAGAAAAAGGGAAATTGTGAATGCAAATGGAAAATCAAGTCCAGTAACAGGTGCTAGAACTGTGTGTATATCCCCTTCTATGAATCTGACAAACACCCTTCCGGTTCCATCTCTCTCCACAAAACTGCTCTCAGTCGGGCAACTTTGTGAAGATCTTAACTGTGCAGTACTAATGTACCCAGATTTCTGTCTCTTTCAGGATATCCTCACGAAGGAGATTATTGGGCGTGGTAGAAAAAGGGAAAGGTTGTATCACCTGGAAGACATGAATGGTGCCATTGCTTGTAGTGTTTCGGGTTTACCAATTAATAGTAAAAATAAAGTGTTAATTTGGCACAAACAGTTAGGTCACCCTTCATTTGGTTATATGAAGAAATTATTTCCTGAATTGTTTGAGAATTGTGTTAACTTTAATTTTGAATGTGAAACCTGTATTAAAGCTAAAAGTCATCGGGTTTCATATCCGAGCAGTTTGAGTAAGAGTGATTTCCCATTTGATTTAATTCATTCTGATGTGTGGGGCCCCGCTCCAATTAGTACAAAAAATAGAAACAAATGGTTTGTGCTGTTTATTGACGATTGTACGAGAATGACCTGGCTTTACCTTCTTAAAACTAAGGATGAAGTTGCAAATGTGTTTAAAATGTTTCACAAAATGATACAGACTCAATTTGGAAAGAACATAAAAATGGTTAGAAGTGACAATGGTGGAGAGTTTGTGAACAAAATATTAAAAGATTTCTTTGCAAATGAGGGTATTATTCATGAGACCTCATGTGCCGGAACGCCACAGCAGAATGGAGTGGCAGAACGGAAAAATCGGCATATTTTGGAAACAGCACGAAGTCTACTGTTTGAATACAGTGTTTCTTAGCGATTCTGGGATGATGCCGTCATGGCCGCCGTATACCTAATCAACCGAATGCCTTCTGTGGTATTAAATTTTCAAACTCCGTTACAAAATCTTTCTTCTTTTTTAACTATTCCCTCAATCCTAACACTACCACCAAATATATTTGGGTGCATAGCTTATGTTCATATCCCAAAGAATCAAAGAACAAAAATTGAACCATGTGCTGAAAAATGTATGTTTCTGGGATATGGGCTCCAGAAAAAAGGCTATAAATGTTACAGGTTTTTCAAGTTTTTCTCTTCCACTCAGGGGTAAGAGTTACTGATCTGGCCCACGATAGATAAATTTCTACCATTAAGCAGAGTATTTGTGAGTTTTGATGGATTTGTAGCATCAATTTTTTTTTCCTCGTTTGAGACATCTTGCTTTTTGTGTTGGAATTTCTATTGTGTGGTGAATACCAGTTTTCTGGTACTCTGGGAATTTGCGGATTTTATCGATCTATTGATCTTGTCGCTCTGATACCATGTTGAGAATAACATAGAGGAATTATGAGGAGAGGATTGAAAAATATTAATTTGTATTATTTATTTATTTAATTACAGAGATCAATTCTTCAATTAAGTGTTGTTAGGCCATGGATACATAGGCAGTTTTACGGAAAATTGACTGTTTGAGTGATGGAAGGATCTAATTGAATCTAAAAACATATTAATTTTAAGAGGTTGATTGAAATCAATCAAAATATTGAGAGACTCATTTGAATGATTAGGGTCAGCGTTCAAAATTTACTCAATACAGTCGTCGGAATTGAAATTAAAAGACTGAAAGAAAGAGAATTTTTTATTCATAGTAATTATAAAAAAAGATGTACGAAAACAGATAGAGTACCTCGTTTTCAACTAATATAGTAAGATCATCAGTATAGATCACGATTCAACTTTTTATGGATCGTGGGCATTGACAACGATCCATCTTTTTTTTTTTTAAACTTAGACTACAGTTTTAAACCGTTTAAAAAAAAAATGGATCGTTGTCAATGCCCACAATTCACAAAAAAATTGGATTGTGATCCGTACTAACGACCTTACTATATTGGTTGAAAACAAGGTATTCTATTTGTTTCCGTACATCTCTTTTTTTATAATTACTATGAATGTTGCCCTGAAAGAAAGATTGATGTCAACATATTTGAGAGAAGCAAATATATTTAAAATGATTGACGTTTTAGTATTTTAATAATCATTCACCATTGATTGAACTTTTAATGCCAAATAAAAGTCAACATGTTGTTATCTTGCTACAATTATTATAAAACAAAATACACTGAGATCTACAATTTTTTATTTAATTTTATCGAAGATTACGTGCAAATATCAAATAAAAGTCAACGTCTTGATATCTACAATTATTATAAAACGAATATTACTTCGAGATCTACAATGATTTAACAACATCGAAGTCCAAAACAGTACGAAGTCAGTGAGGAATCAATTTTAAACACTCTTTTGAGGGGAAAACAGGAAGTTCCTGTTATTCCTGTTGGCCATAAATCTACTGTTATTCCCAAGGAAAAACAGGAAGTTCATGCTATACGACCTCAACCGTTCAAATATTTTCATGCGTGAATCTTAAAAAGTTATTCATGCACGAATCTCATCAAATACCAACAGTTGGGATCAGAATTACTAGTTCCTGTTATTCCTGGGGAATAATAGTTTCGGAATATACACCATGACATGTTGATGTCAGTCACAGAAGATCATAATAAGATTGGTGAAAGTAGAAGATTATGGAAGATTTGTTTCCCTTCAATGTAATATATAGGAAATCTTATATTAAGAAAATAATGTTGAAAATGAAATATGTTATTAAGAAATTATGTATCTGTTAGGAAATTAAGGCATGATAGATTAGCAATCAAGTTATATATGAGAGGGTGTTGCCTAGTAAAAGATATATGAATAATACTCTGTAATTATATTCTGAATTAATCATACAAAGGGAGGGAAGGGATACATAGGGGCGTACAAAAATATTGTCGACCCACTCGACCCGTCTGACCCGTCTGACCCGTCCGACCCGACCCGTATTTTACCGGATTGAGATGTTACTGGATCGGGTACGGGTTGGATTTTGACAAACCCGTTACTCTGAGTTATGTCATGAGTTTGCTCTTAATAACCCGTTTATATCCAGACCCGACCTCAAATCTACGTTTTTACATTTTTATATAACTTATCTTTCTATTTACTCCTCCCCTCACATTTTTACAGAACTTCTCTTTCTTTCTTTTTTTTTTCTTTTTTTTTTTTTTTTTGAGCCCGTAGGCACTTTCTTTTCCGGTAGCAGTTTATATTACAGACAGTACATTAAAAAAAAAGATTATCCTAGTAAGCTCTCTATTGGTTAAAAGAAGTCAGTACATCCATCTTCTAGAAAGAGAGGGTAAGTGAATCTCGAATATGACATCCGATTTCTTCTAGCCAGATTAGCTAAATCACTTAAACTTTTGCTGTTACCCACTCGGGTAGTACCCGTTTTATCCGACCCGTACTCGTTACCCAATGTACCCGTATCCGTCCCCGGGTATAGGCGGGTAAATGGGTACACGGGTACGGGTTTGAGACGGACCGGACTCAAAGATTTGGAAAAAAAATCCGTCCAACCCGTACCCGTCTTATCCGTACCCGAAACCCGCCTACCCGCACCCGTTTTACTCGTACCCACACCCGTTTACCCGACCAACTTTACCTGTTTACCCATGTACCTTTACCCGTTTACCCATGTACCTTTACCCGTTTACCCCTTCACCTTTACCCGTTTTTAATTTAAATTCAAAATTCAAATTTTTTTGCCGCCGGTTCAGACAAACCGGGTCCGGACCGGTCAAATCAAACCCGGCCATGATAGAAAAAAAAAACGGAAACAAAGACAGAAAAGAAAAGAAAAAAAAAAACGGAAAAAAAAAACAGAAAAAAAAAAAAAAAAAAAAAAAAAGGTAAAAAAACTAAAAAAAGGGGAAAAAAACCGGAAAAAAAGTAAAAACAAAAAACAGAAAAAAAAGGTATTAAAAAAAAATACCCGTACCCGTTCTACCCGACTACCCGTCCTACCCGTACCTGCCCTACCCGACTACCCGTCCCGGGTATACCCGAGGTACCCGTACCCTACCCGAGAGCAATCCACTAAAGTCACTGGCTCTGCTGTTCTCCTCTCTTGGAATGTAAGCACAGATGAAATTGGAATTTTTTGTTAGTACAGTAACTGTTTGAATAAGCAGTGAATAGGCTCTCGAGTCCGCCGC
This sequence comes from Carex rostrata, assembly GCA_964058875.1. Lineage (NCBI taxonomy): Eukaryota > Viridiplantae > Streptophyta > Magnoliopsida > Poales > Cyperaceae > Carex > Carex rostrata. The sequence continues at coordinate 1,008,113 of CAXKVT010000541.1, forward strand.
CTGAACCAGATGGAACTTCTCTTTCTATTTACTCTTTAAGAGTTTTAAGTTTAATTTGAATTTGAATTGTTATGTTTTTTTTATTTCATGGATTTTATATGCGATTGTTATATGTCGCTGCCTTTTTTTTAGGATATTACATTATGGATATGTTTTTTTTTTTGTTATGGATGTTATATGCTAAATTATTTTTATTTTATTTATGTTTGTCACTTTTATTTGTACCTAGTTTTAATAAAAATAGTAAAAAGATATATAATAGATTTTTGATCAAAATTATAACCTGCCTAACCCGCATAACCCGTAATAACCTGTATATAAAAAAATAGATGGGTTGGGTTGGGTTATGGGTGGGTCAAATAAAGAATTTTTTTAACCCGGTGTAATTGGGTTGGATTCAAATTTTAATAAAATATCATCGACCCGCCCGTTGTACACCCCTAGGGATAGGGCTGCTCATGAGCCAAGTTTAGTCTGAGTTGAGGACAACTTGGATTCAACTCATGAACTCATGAGCCGAGTTGAGTCTGAGTTGCTAATCTAGTTTCGAGTCAGAAACTCAAATTTGGAATCAACTCGTGAGCAACTCAAGTCGAAGCGAGTCGACTCGTGACTCATAATATAATACATAGTGAGACAATTTAATTTAATTCTAACAAAAGAAATAGTACATAGTTTACCAAAATAATACACAATTAAAGACAATACATAATGAGACAATAGCCAATGCATAATTAAAAATTACTAAAATACCAAAATAGTACATAATTAAAAATTACCAAACAAATAAAGTCTAACAAAACAGTACATAGTGTAATAAATTAACAAAACAAAAGAAATAGTATATAGTTTATCAAATTATCAAATATTACAAACAAGTATAATGTTTGGAGATGCAAAAATTATGAATATATATATATATATATAGATTAGAGTTTGGTGTGAATCCAACCGAGCTGATTCCGAACCAAATTAGAAGTAACTTGGATTCGACTCATAAATCAACCGAGTCAGCAAACTCAAGTCAATTTTGACTCGAGTCAGTTTCATCTCGTGTTATTAGCGAATTGAATCCAAATTGATTCCAAACTGAGTTTCGAGTCGTTAGCATTTTGTGTACCCCTAGGATCGAAGGGAGCTTCATGGGAGTAATTGTGTTCATGTTTCTTGTTATACTATTCTAATATTTTTGACAAATAGCATATTTATTTCCAGGGAACTTTCCTAGCAAGGAAAGGCAGAAAGCCCTATGTAGGGAGGGGAGGAGAAGAATAGGAGGGAATGGAATGGTATAGAAGAATACGATATAGCTTTGTACGTTACTAAATTTTCATAATACAAATTAGTTGTATTCATTATTAATTTTTTCAGTTTTGAAATTTTTTTATCAAAAGTAAAAATCAGGATGTCAATGACACTTTTTTATTCGTTTACTCTACCCGTACCGTATTCGAAAAAATGAATAAGTACGTGTATGATTTATTCTTTTGTTAACTTATCGGGTACGGATAAGAGTAACGATTTTTATTGTCATTATCATGGAGACAGGTATGAAAATGCTTCCACCAGACCTTTATCATACCCGTTTACACCCCTATGCAAATCAAAACTAATGGAGCAAATCCTAAATCTAACAGGTCCGCATCTGGATGTACTATTAGTTAAATGTAAAATATCTAAGCTAAAGTTAGTTTAATATTGATATATTAACTAATTAAACTTTCTGATACAAGGTGTAGTTTCCAACAACTTAATTTGTGAAATCCAAGAAATTAATCTTTATAAACAAACTAGATGCCACACGGCATTAATTAGATGATTATTGAAGGTCTTAGTCAAATCTGAAATTCATCTATATAAACAAACTTTGGGGTTGGATATCCCATTCACCTCCAATACCAGACAAGATTAGAAAAGAAAAGAAAAGAAAAGAAAAGAAAAGAAGATAATAGAAACAGAAAGGAAATTAAGAAAGAAATTTATAATTAAGGTGATGGGATCGCAATGGGTAGTTGTCCTTTCGTTGTTTGTTGTACTTGTTGGTAGTACCATGGCCGACCAATATTTTGCAGAACATCATACAATCGATTACTATAACAACGAAGAAGTCCAATTTATTGGCAGGTATGCATCTCATCCTAGCTAGTTATATATTTTATCAAATGAATGAAGCTTAATTACTTGAGATAATGAACTTCAGGTATGCGGTGGACGTAAGCAACAACAAGACCAAATCGCACCTGATCTTCAAGGAGGTTGTGGAAGGTACAGTAGAAACGATCCCACCAACTTATTTGATTCCCCAGATGCGAGTATGGTCTCTAAATCTGACGGCCATAAACTGCAGCGAGTCAGGTTCACCCAGAAAGTATTCTACCACTGTGTTTGAGAACCTGGTTTTGGCCGAATATTTTGGGAACGTGATAAATGCCTATGGTTCTAATTTCACGGCTGTTAATTATTTGAACAAATATTAATTAGTTTTTGTGATACCTTTACTTTTCATATGTCAGAATAAATTGTGGCTCATCTATGTGGCCTTCACCAGCGTTAGTAGTGAAGTTAGGTGTTTGCTTTGTCTGTTCTGTTTCATTGTGTTACTGATGTTGTTATTGTTCTTCTGTTCAAGTATTATTGTTCTTGTACTTTTTTTTTCTTCTCTCAAATGCTCCAATTTCTTAGCTGTTAAAATGCTCACCCAGTATTTTCAAAGAAGGACAATATATAAAGAGTGAGGCTATGGTACTATGCATATCACAGGTTGTTACCGTGCTACGGCTCTATATTAGAGTTTTCAAATCCTAACGGTCGATCCGAACCGTTCATCTTGTTCTCCATATTGATATGTGTTTGGAGACCAAATTTTACATTTTTTGAAATTTGTTTACTATTTTTTTAGATATTTAGAAAATCACTTGATCTGAAAATTCTGGACCATCCAAAAACAGTGATTTTTAATAAATCTAAAAAAATAGTAAAAAAATTTCAAAAAATGTAAAATTTGGTCTCCAAACACATATTAATATGGTGAATAAGATGAACGGTTCGGATCGACCGTTAGGATTTGAAAACTCGAATATAGAGCCGTAGCACGGTAGCAAATCGTAATATGCATAGTACCATAGACTCACTCATATATAAAACTACCAGTTCTTAATCAATTTGATCGTTTTACTTGAATTTGAAGTTAACCTTAATTATTAACGTCCTCAAATTTGGGTTCAGAAACTGATGTGAAGTTAAATTTGAAGTTAACCTTAATTAATTATTAACGTCCTCAAATTTGGGTCCTGAAACTTAAGTGAAGTAATCATACATGATTGTTAAAGATCAAATTCCAGACAAACTCTTGATGATGCAAATGAAGAATCTGTGAAATGGTCATCTCAACTCTCAAGTGGCATTATGTAAAAGGGAAAATGAGAAAACTGTTAAATAAGGATCAATCTCCACTTTAATTATATTACATTGGGAATGATCATTCTCTTTGAATCATCTACCATTTTTCATTTGTAGTATAAACTAGAAGCATCATATCATTAGCAAAATACATTTCATGCCAGAAAATAGATCCTCCTTTTTTTTTTACTGAGAAAGCCATTCTTTTATTTTCCAATTAAAAATTTTAAATTGAGACCACTGTTTAAGTATCTAAAAAGAAACATAGAGGCCTCAAGGAAATAAAATAGACACATAATGTTGGATCTTAACCATAGAAGGAAAAATCGGAATCGAAATCGGGATCGGGATCGGTCTTTTGACCGTGGAAACGGAATCGGGTGAATCGAGCGGAATCGGCCGAATTGGATCGGAAACTCGGACTTTTTCGCCATAATCATGTTTATAGTAAAAAAATTAGAAAGAAATTGATAAAAAATAATTTGTTAATAATTTTTGTTTTGACATATGATTAAATCAAATAATCCACTAATACAATACTTTACTTATATGTGCATGTAATTATGTTTATAGTAACAAAAGTTACTGTGGTATGTTGGTAGTTGTGTGCTCCTCTTATACAAGAGGTCTCAGGTTCTATTCACGCGGAATCAATTTTTTTTTGGATTTAATGGAACGGATATTGTACAAATTACAATCTTTAATTATATTTATATGTAGTTATTGTTTTAGAAACAAAAGTAAGTTTGGTATTGTGGTAGTTGTTTGTGCGTGTTATTCATCAGGACAAAAAATTTAGGGATTCTAATATTTTGCGTTTCAGCCGTTTTGGTGGAATCAGATTATTTTGGCCGAAATTTGACTGGAATTGGTCTGTTCCGGCTGAAATTGGATGAAAAAAATTACAACCGTGTAATTCTGCCTGAAATAGGATCAGTACAGTCTAGATTGGCCCATCCCGCTCCGGAACGGCCGTTATTTCCTTCCATGATCTTAACCCAACATTGAGTATATGTGTAATATAATTATGAATTATATACTGTCATATTTCATTGTTCTAATTAAGTAATCTAATATGAAATTAAGATATTTGACAATCTATGTATTAATTAAAATGTGGTTCATATATGTGTAGAACAAAATTACTCTATTTCCTAAACCTACTCCTTTATTCTCATAAAAATCCTCTAAATTATTCAAAATTACTCTAATCACCCTTAATTAGCTACTTTTATCTTTGGGTTTCTCAGCTTAATTGAAGGCATTAAAAAAAGAAATCAATATTTCCTCTCTGTCGCTCTTTTGATATGTTGCTTCAATTGGTGTAAATGCACAAAAAGACAGCAATGTTAGGGAAAAAAAATTCTATGCAACTCCAAAACATGAAAATTAGGAAATTGCCATTCCAAAACATAAAATTAGTTATTTGCCACTCTAAAATCATTAAATTTATGAAATTGCCCCAATTATACATCTAATATACATATTTGATTAAAATTATTCTAAAAAATATTGTATAAAAACGTATTTTAGTATTTCTAAAATTACCCTTCTTTCTCTCTCTCTCACGCCACCCCTTTCTTTCTTTCTTTCTCTCTCAGGCCACAGAAGAACCTGACCCTCTCCTCCTCTCTCACGGTCCCACCCCCCCAACTTACGGCAGTGAACTTCAGCCCCAACCCTCCTCTCTTTCTCGGCACCACCTCCAGCCCGACCCACTCCTCTCTCTCGACGCCACCTCCAGTCGGACCCAACATCCCACAATATCTAATTTTGGGGACAATTGAAAACGTAATGGAGTGCCACTATTAATTCCACCACACCTAGACTTGAGCCGAGATGGCCTCCAGTCTTTGAAACATGAAAAATTACATCTTATCAGAGCTCATCTGCTGGCTGTTTAAGCTCCTGTACTGAAAGGAAATAACTCTTATAAGCATTTCATCAAACACGTTAAGGTTGCATCTCGAGCACGTTGGGACGAACAAACCAAGGCACAAGCACAACGCGACACGACACTGGAGGTGGCGCCGAGAGAGGAGTGGGGCCGACTGGAGGTGTGCAACGCCCCTAGTTCTCAATTGCAGTCACAAATCGAATAGAACAACCAATTTCAGATAATTTGGATAAAAGAGAGAAATCTGACATAATAACCAAAATTGAATGCTCAAAGCAATTCGCCTATTTTACTAAGAAATTTCACGATACAACTCCATAGGAGCTTAAGCCTTATATAGGCGATGCTAAACGTAAAATAAAGTAAAGAAATTGGTAAATGAAATACTCAATTTATTTCCAGAGCGCCATGTCAGCATGAAGCATTGACGTGACCTAACAAACTCCTTAACGAACCCTGCTACTATCAGCGAACGGTTTGTCTATTTCTCTTCTCCAGTTACAGCATCTTTGTGTCTCTTTTTCTATTTGTTTGGTCCATCCTTGTCAGAGACACAATCTTCTTTGGTGCTTACTAATCCTTTTAACTTCTAGGCCCCTTTGTCAGCAACAATCCTTTTAATCAAGTTCTAACCGTTCTTCTTGCCCTTTCTGCCCTTGCTCTCTTTTCTTCATTTAAACTGTGAACTTCAATTGTAACTCCCAAATTATCGATTTCTCGTCCCAAGGTGGCATCGAGAGAGAGGAGTGGGTCAGGCATGGTGGCTAGGTCGCGTGAGAGAGAGGAGTGGGTCGGGCTGGAGGTGGTGTCGAGAAAGAGAGGAGGAGGATCAGGGCTGAAGTTCACTGCCGTAAGTTGGGGGATGGGACCGTGAGAAAGGAGGAGAGGGTCGGGGTTCCTTCTGTCGCCTGAGAGAAAAAGAAAGAAAGGGGTGGCGTGAGAGAGAAAGAAGGGTAATTTTGGAAATACCAAAATAAGTTTTTTATACAATTTTGAATAATTTTAATGAAATATTTATATTAAATGTATAATTGGGGAAATTTCATAAATTTTATAATTTTAGAGTGACAAATAACTAATTTCATGTTTTGGAGTGACAATTTTCTAATTTTCATATTTTGGAGTGGCATAAAAAAAAAATTTCCTTAATGTTATTGTAGTGTACTCAACCGATTTTTTTATTTATATCCAAAAAAAAATTTAAAAATAACCAATTCGGCACTGGATTTCAAAAAGTACCCAAACCGCAAAAAAAAATTGCGGTTTCAAAGCCTAAAACCACAAAAATAAAATTGCGGTTTTATAATCCCAAAACCACGGTTAAAAAAAAAACCGCAAAATTTTTTTGCAATTTTACAATTCAAAACCAACTTTTAAAAAAAAAAAAAAAACAAACAAACAAACACGGCAAAAAAATTTTGCGGATTCAATTTTTTTATTTAAATAGAAATATTTATAATTTATTTATTTTTTTATTAAGATATTAGAAATATTTAATATATTTCTTTGAAAATAGATGGAATACTATATAATTTGATTTATTAGAAAGACTGCTACAAATAACTCCGATCAATATTTTTTATGCCGGATTTTTTGCTGCTGTAAGAAAAATTAATATATTTCTTTATGAGTTATTGGAAAAAAAAAATGCTTGGAGTCCGGCCATTTTTATTAATATCCTTAAAAAAAAACTAAATTTTAAAAATAACCCTACATTTAATTTTTTATTAAAAATGGCCCAACCGCCAGGCCCACGGGCGGCCCAAAACACAAGCGGGGCGCCCGTGGCTGGGGCGCTCCATAGTAACTAGCGGAGCGCCCGTGGCTGGGGCGCCCCATGGCCCTTTTTTTTGCTTTTTTTTTTTTTTTTACAAATCTTAGTATTTTGATTTGAATAATTTTGTGAAAAAAAAAAGTTTTCTTATTTAGAGTGTATGTCAAAAAATAAAATATTTGATATATTTACGAAGTGATGTCATAAATTTTTATAACTTTGATTTTTTTTATTTTTATTTTTATTTTTTTGGTGAACTTTGATTTTATTTGTCAGTTGGATATCACAAGTCTAAATATAACACTAATAAGGACTTGGTCTTTATTATGGTTTTTATAATATATGTATAATATACACACGTACACATACACATACACATACACATACACATATACATATAGTAATAAGGACTTGGCCTTTATTATGGTTTTTATAATATATGTATAATATACACATATACACATACACACATATACACATTTACACATATACATATACTAGTATTTTAATTTAAATAATTTTGTGAAGAAAAAGTTTTCTTGTTTAGAGTATATGCCAAAAAATAAAACATTTGGATATATTTATGAAGTGATGTCGTAAATTCATATAATATGCAATAATTTTTTTTTACGAAATTGATTTTCAGTGGTTCGTATAAAAGTTATACAGATTCAATTAATTTTATGTATAGATATTTTGTTATAATTTTGAACGAAAATTTTAACTGAGAATTTTTATTTTTTATTATGTATGCACATATATGTTGATGAATGTCATTTGGAGATGCAATATGTTGGAGATTTTTAACTAAGAGACATCATGTCATGGATCACATGCATACTCTTTTTCTGATATGTTGGATCTAATACGCCTTAGTTTGTATGAAATTTCAGTCCAAACTAGATCATAATCAAGCATTTTGGCAATTTGAGGATATAACTTTTATACAAACATTGTATTGGATCCAAAGGAGTATATGTTATGTTTTATCACATGGGATTGCATGTGTACAAAAGGCAATATGTATATATGTTGAATGAATTGAAATCTTCTATCTTTTTTTGTTACTAACTAATATCAAATTATAATTGTAGTATGGACCAAAGCAAAAATGTATGTGTATATGTATACTAATATTATTTGTTAGTTGGATATCACAAGTCTAAATATAACACTAATTAAGGACTTGGCCTTTATTCAAAATAGTAGTTTAGAGCTACTAAAATAGTATGTGTATATATGTAGCTTTGTATATGTATATGTATATATGTAGATGTGTATATGTATATGTGTATATGTATATGTATATGTGTATGTGTATGTGTATGTGTATGTGTATGTGTATGTGTATATTATACATATATTATAAAAACCATAATAAAGGCCAAGTCCTTATTAGTGTTATATTTAGACTTGTGATATCCAACTGACAAATAAAATCAAAGTTCACCAAAAAAATAAAAATAAAAAATCAAAGTTATAAAAATTTACGACATCACTTCGTAAATATATCAAATATTTTATTTTTTAGCATACACTCTAAATAAGAAAACTTTTTTTTTCACAAAATTATTCAAATCAAAATACTAAGATCTCTAAAAAAAAGAAAAAAAAAAAAGGGCGGGCGCCCCAGCCACGGGCGCTCCGCTAGTTACCATGGAGCACCCCAGCCACGGGCGCCCCGCTTGTGTTTTGGGCCGCCCGTGGGCCTGGCGGTTGGGGCATTTTTAATAAAAAATTAAATGTAGGGTTATTTTTAAAATTTAGTTTTTTTTAAGGATATTAATAAAAATGGCCGCTTGGAGTCTGAGTTATTGATCCCAATTTAAAAGTCACTTCTAGGTAATACAGAAATATTGTGATCCTTCTAGTACATATAATTTATAAAAAAATTGTATCTATTTTGAAAAAAAAATTTAATAACAATCTTTAAATAACTTAAAATTTTTTTTTTTCAAAAATAGAAATATTTTTTTATAAATTAAATGTACTGGAAGGATGACAATATTTTATGTATTTACTTAGAAGTGATTTTTGAACCGAAATCAATAACTGATAATCTAAGCTTTTTTTATTTTTTTCCAATAACACAAAGAAATATATTAATTTTTCTTACAACCGCAAAAAGTCCGGCATAAAAAATATTGATCTGGGTTATTTGTAGCAGTCTTTCTAATAAATCAAATTATATAGTATTTCATCTATTTTCAAAGAAATATATTAAATATTTCTAATATTTCAATACAAAAAATAAATAAATTATAAATATTTCTATTTAAATAAAAAAATCTGAAAAATAAAACTGCAAAAAAAATTTGCAGTGTTTGTTTTTTTTTAAGTTGTTTTTGAATTGTAAAACCGCAAAAAAAAATTGCGGTTTTTGATTTTTTTTTTAAACCGTGGTTTTGGAATTGTAAACCTCAAATTTTTTTTTGCGGTTTTAGACCTTGAGACCGCAAAAAAATTTTGCGGTTTTGGTACTTTTTGAAATCCAGTGCAAAACTGATTATTTTTTTTTTGGATATAAATAAAAAAATCGGGTACTCAAGCTGCCTGAAAGAAATTCATGCATTGTCTATAGAAGCTTTGACTGAACTTGATTTTCTGCATGTATATCAATTGGACAAGTCATTACTGTGATTTACCCCAACTTAAATTTTTTTAATTAATTGTAAACTTTATTTATTAACTAATTAAAAAAAATCATGATTAAAACAGATGGCCCACATCTTAAACTTATTATCAAGTCAAAACCATTTGAATGTATCTCAAAAATATCCATCGTGCATGCATGCCAGGACAACAAAATACATTAGTGACATGTTTAGATAAATTCCAAGCCTTCTTTAACAATGTTTAAGCTCCTTTCATGTGCTGATTAATTAATTGAAAACGTTTTGAGCTAAATATAATTAACGAGAGGACGAGTACGTGTCTCCTGAGCATATCAGAAATCGACACTTTTAAGGTTTCATATATATAGTTGAGCTGACCAAGTCAACACCGAGGAATTAGCTGACTTTCCTCTCTCAATGGAGTGCTAGGAGTCAATTGGACCAGCTAGACTTATCTCTCTTTTTTTCTTTTTCTTTTTTAAAGGGTTTAAAGGGTTTAAAGGCAATTTTGAAAATCTAGAAACTTAATATTAATGCAGACTATATCTGTGTTTCACTCATCTGCAGAATTAGCTAATACCTTTTGTCTAATTATTTTTTCAATGGTATAAATAAATAAAAAATTCGGTTCAATATAATTTCCTATACAACTGAAATTCGGTATGTTCTAATTAATTTATTTCTCATTGATCCCTGTTGTCCCTATTAATAAAATAAATCAAAGTAACTTAATTACTATGATTTCAATATACACTTGGATCTCATATTTTTAAATAATTCTATTAGAATAAAGCATTTCTGTATTTTACAAAAGAAACAGTATTTTTTTTTTTATTTATCATCCCAGTTGTCCCATTAATAAAAAAAAAGAATATTAAACCCACGTAATATGATCCATACATACAATAGGATCTTATATATATATATTTTAAATTCAATTAGAATACAGCAATTCGAATTCTATTAATTTAAGTACCAAAATTCAAGGTCCGACACGTCTCAATCTGCTAATTAAATAAAAGGGAGAATTAAGCAAAGCGCAAATGGGGGTAAGATTAAATCCCATAATTAGGCTAAAGTTGATAATAGCAAATCAATCGATGCTCTGTTTGGTGCTGAAATCATTTTGTGAGAACCATTTCTCATCTTTCTTAGTTGCCACATGTTAACTTTTTTTTTCTTTTCTTTTTTATTGTTTGCATCTATTTGTCTTGGCCGGAATATATATTCTAATTGCGTGCATACAACCAATGCAAATACAAACTTTATAATTATTTTATCTTGTATGTAGTTTGCAATTATAACATATTATAAATGATATTATGCATTTTCTCATTGTGAAGATGAAAGTGACAACTTATAGTATAACCTACATTTTCTGTTTAACAATTAAGAAAGTTTGTTAGTACAATATCAAATTAAATATAGATAGCAGCTGGTATTTTTCTATCGTGTTTTCCAACAAAATTATTTAATTATCACAATCTCTAATATACGTCACAACATGTTTCGTTTTCTTTTTTAAAAATTTATTGTTATTTTTAACTTTTTTATTTCACTTATATATATCACATTAAAATATAATGATCTAGCATGATGTATATTACTATACTGTCTTACTTTGATTTTTAGAAGATTTTGTTTGTTAAGGATATAGTTTAATTATTTTTCCGTGTTATGTCTTCTTTTAATTATTAAGCATTAATATATGAATTTTTATTTGAGTGAAAGAAAATAAGAGTAAGTAGTACAAAAAAACAATACTGACAGAAGAGAAATTATAAGGACATGATTCTCTAAATTTAAGAAATTGGTTGACAAATCTTTGCTTCTACGTACCTCTATTAATTATAATTAGGACAGTAGTATATCTACCTATTCACTTTTATCTGACATTATTGGTTAAAGGTTTATTATGGTATTTTGCTTAAAAATCATTGATTTAATAAAATGACAGGTTAGTGAAAATACACAACAAATTATTTTCAAGTTGTTTCTATTAAATAACATTACAAACAAATTTATAAGAAAAAGAAGATTGGTTTATTTAAAAGGGGTATAGGCCCATTTCATTAATTGGAACTGTTAAGTTACATGCAAGTTCCCTACGTCAGACCCATGCATGTTATCTGACCCACACAACCTTCTCCTAAATAAGAAAAAGAAAATAACTAATATTTATGTTTTAAATACACAATAGCAAACAGTAATTTTAGTATTCATTACTAATACTAGTATCATACCCGTGCGTTGCAACAGGGACATATTATAAGAAACAAATATATCAATGAAAATAATAATTATCTAAAAATTAAAACACATGTTAATAAAAAATTTATATGATTCTATATTTTTAATTAACTTTAATCGTGATCTATAATAAAAATTTGATGATATGATGATTTTTTTATTTTTAAGTACCAATGATATCAAATAATAGCTCGATTCGAATCTAATATCAAATATCATACAACAATTTAATATCAACATATAATATGATATCAAAAACCATAAATAAAAAGTGTTATCGTGTGTATGTATAGGATATATACACACACACATATTATAAGAAAAATATATATTCACACACACGTTCCAATTTATATTATTTTTTGTTTCTAATTTAGAACACACACACACACACACACACACACATTGATATATTATATATCGGAAATATATTCTAAATTGCCTACACCAATATGTATAGAAACAAAGAAAGAGAAATAAGGAAATAAAAAAAAATGATTTCCATTGTGATCCGTATAGAGGTGCTATCGGGTCGGGTCGGGTCCGGGTACTATTATATTTGGACCCGGACCCTAAAAGTGTTCGGGTCCAAATTTCGATCCATATACTTATTTGTTTCAAATCGGGTCGGGTCCGGATCCGGATACCTATCTACCCGTAGATATTTCGGGTCCAGTCTTTCGGTTCCGGGTAGATAGATACCTGTAACTTGTTTGTGGATTATCGGGTCCGGTTCGGATACGGGGCGGTTCCGGATCCAGAGCGGGTATAGATCACAACTCCAAAGTATTCGAGAAATTATTTACATTTAAATATAATTATAATTTCTTAAACATCTCATATAATAAATCATTACAATATAAATTAAAAACTACTGCAAAATAAAAATTATACTATTAATCATGTTTATAAATAATAAAATATATCATGCTACATAGCAAAATAAAAATAAATACTCTAAATTATTAGTTGGTTGTTGGTTGTTTGGAGTACTCATGGTGTAACAAAAAATATTGAATTCAGTTTTTTGTTAATAGCTTTTGAATTCAAGAGGATGGAAGAGATATAATTTTTAGAAAGTAAAATATTAGAGATGATGATTTCCTTTTCTATAATTCAAAAAAATCTATGAATTGAATGTAATAGAAGAAAAAAGGTATAAAATAAGCTGGTTATATATGGAAGAATTAATTTGACAATCATGTGTCATGTGTCACATGTGTATAATATAGAACAAAAATTAAAGGGCTAGTTAAGGATGTAATTAAATGGTAGTGTAAAACAGTAGCATAAATTTGGTTAAGTTTTATCAAATTATAGCTCAGCTGAAATATATTATCTAACACAAAAACTTGATGCAGAGTTATTAATATATATTTTATCGGGTATTTATAAGGGTATCGGGTCGGGTCCGGTTATGGGTCGGATAATTAAATGATACCCATATCCTACCCATTACAGTATCGGTTCCGGTTCGGATCCGGGTCGGATATTAAATTATTAATTTTGTACCCATACCCATAATTTAATCGGTTATATTTTTTAAACCATACCCTATCCAAATTAATCGGATCCGGGTCGGTTCCGGGTCGGATCCGGTTCGGTTCCGGATCGGATATGGATAATCGGGTAAAAGTAGCACCTCTAGATCCGTATAGAAACGAAGAAGTAAGGAAACAATAAATAAGAAAATGGAAGGTGGAGTCTTCTCAATTGAAGAGGAGAAATATGGAAACAAAAAAATAAGGAAACAGATAAATATATCGCTAAATTTCAGAATTTATTCAATTTTAATTGTAACGTATCGTGTGGCAGCATATGTGGTGGGTATGTTTTTAACTAAATTTAGACTTCTATACATAAAACAGATGAATTTAATCAAAAGAAGACAAAATATGTAATTAGAGAGCTGAGATCAAATCCGAAGTTTCATCTCTCAATCGTAGCCGTTGGCGGATCGGACACCCAACATGCTTAATAATAGAATAGAGATTTACACAACGATAACATCGTAGTAATATTTTCTTTTTGTTCTTTTTTATAGTAAATATGCCTCTAGTTTAAACTCAAGTACTTGACAAAATCAATAAGGCGTGAGAAAGTGACGTATATATATATATATATGCCATCTGATGATCTCACAGACATGCATGCATGCATGATACATGTGTATTATTTTTTAAAATGTGCGCGCTCTGGTTATTTATGATGGTTATTTATGAGACCTAGATCATGTGACAAAGTAAATAAATTTACTTTTGCTATCACAAGAAGGAAAGATTACACATTTCCAATTCTTGTTTATTAAATGTGAACAGCTGGATGATGAGGACATGTGATTAATTTGATCTCAACTGGAATAAATGAACTACATTATTATACAAAGACATGAGTAGATCTGGAGAGCTGCCTTTGAGATATATATAATAAATTAAATACAAATGGGCTGTTGTCAGTGCCCCATAAACTAATAAATATATATCAAGTACTGATCAACTAAATTAATTGAACAAATAAAATGAATACACCTGATCAGATCTGCCTTGATTGAGTTAACTTAATTATTATGGGCTAGGAAGAACTATTCCCTCCATGTGATTGTTTGGTTTCTTGCACCTCGGATCTTTTGTTGCCCAGCACATGTACACGTACAACGTAGCGTACAAATCAGTAGATTTTCTTAAATCTTAACAGGAGCTGTTAGGGGTTATATAGTTCAAAATTAACACATTAATTTAAGTTGGAAGGGACCTTAGTTTCAATATATAACATCACACACTAGTGGAGAACCAGACATTAGTATCGGTCAAATACGGGCATTAAGAACGGACCTTGGGCGACATTAACCGGGCCGTTACTAATAGTTACACTAATTAAGAACAGTCATTTTGGCTGATACTAAAAGTCACTATTAGTATCGGTTAATAAGTTCCAGCCGATACTAAAAGCACTATTAGTATCGGCTCTTTAATAAAAGGCCAATACTATTTCTATTAATAGCCGATACTAATACTATTAAGAATGGTTGTTTAATAAATGACCGATACTAATAAGTATTAAGAACGGCTATTTAATAAATGACCGGTACTAATAAGTATTAAGAACAGCTGTTTAATAAATGACCGATACTAATAAGTATTAAGAACGGTTATTTAATAAATGACCGATACTAATAAGTATTAAGAACAGCTATTTAATAAATAACCGATACTAAATATTTTTTTAAAAAAATAAATTTTAATATTTAGCCAGCTACCATATATTTTTGTTGGACTATATATAAAACAAGCAGTCTGAAATAAAGATCAGCAAATAACACATCCTAAATTATACATCTGAGTTAAACATGTTTAAATTTCAAAGTTGTTCAAAGATCACACTTAAAATTAAACATGTTCAAAGTTAACCAAATAATACAAAAATAACACAGAAATAAATAATCTAACATAATTGATACAAAAAGAATAATATGAGATAATACAGGAGCTGATTTTTCTACAAAGTAACTTTTCCCAATCTACAATTGAAATAAATAAATCCTAAACGTTGATGTGGAATAATTCATGTGATATTTTCTCAAGTTGAAAAATAACAAAAGAAAAAAGTGGCATTGCCTGCAGAAGTTTCGACTCAAGTTGCTCTCTCTTTGAAGTTCTAACACCTTCATCAAAAAAGAATGCCTCTGCATCATAACTACAATGATCATAAAAAAAAAAGGATAAACAAACATAGTAAACAAGCAAACAGATAATAGAGTGAGGAACGATAATCAACAAAAAGTAGCAATTGGAGAGGATCTAAGTCAAAAACTGAACATATCAAAAAGAAAATCAAAGAACAGCTAGCCTCTCTGTAGTCTCAAACTTAGACAAGCATTTTTTCAAAATAGCACTTAGAGTAGGGATACTTGGCTTCGTCGCTGCAAGTCCGTCGAACCAATCTTCTAGGTTAAATTTTGTTAATTAAAGGGTTATCAATGCATAATGTAGATTCAGTTGAAGGTAGTTTGGGAAATTAGAAGGTAAAAATTGAGGTGCCTTCTTCATTGCGAAAGATTCCCGTTATAAGTTTCTACAACAACAAAAAAAAAAATGGTGAGGGAGCAAATGCGACCCTGCAGGTACACATCTCCAACAGATTGCAAGAGTCGGTGATGGCACTTCAATACACGGATGACACCGCTTTTGTGCTAAGCGCTGACCCTGCAAGCATGGTGGTGTTCAAGCCGGTCCTTAGGCTCTTTACGAAGGTCTCGGGACTGAGCATTAATTTTGGAAAGAGCTGCTTTGTTCCCTTTAACATGACAAGACCCCAGAATGAAGCTGCACGTGCAATCCTTGGATGTCAAGTTGGCCTTTATCCCTCTCATTGAAAAATTGGAGAAAAAGTTTCAAGGATGGAAGGGTAAACTCGCTCATCTCCCGGGGTAAACTCATCTCCCTCTCATTGAAAAAATAAAATAAAATAAAAACATTTTGGTTCATCTAATTTTCGCTATTTGGGATCAGCGCCTATTTGGGCTCTGCTAATTTGTTTCGCTCAGAGTTTATATGGACTCCGTTCCGTCTATTAGAATTCCAGAATGAGCTACAGGGGGGCAATTTGAATTCCAGAGAGGGGCATAGGTCCAAAAAGCATATTTTTAGCACTATTTTTGAAAATCCAGCGGGGGGCAGCTGACCCCCCTGTGCTACAATGGGTCCGCCCCTAATTGAGACTAGACAAGGCTTTGCAACAATTATATGGTTAACTTCATTTGTCATATAATATATATATTCGTTTTCTTTTTGTAAATTTCGCCTTTTAGTTTGATTTTATTGCTTCAACTTTGATGAATATGAATTCTTATTAATAAAGTTCAAACAAAAGTAACAAAAATATTTCTCAAGTATCAAAATATAAACCTTTACTAGTGAAAGTTAATTGCGACTGATCCAATTTAAAATCGGAATGTTAAAGGGACGCTTCAATGGGCCTCAATGAACAATGGGACTCTTTAATGGGCCTAACATAAAGCCCATAGAACTATAGAATAGAAATTGAAATATAGAATCCAATCCGCTGATTTGGTTCCATCGTCTTTTTGAGGTCATAAAACCATTGGACCCTTGAGTCAGCTCAGGCCTTCGCTCAGTCTCAGTGAGCATGTCTATGACTCTGTTTCTGGGGAGAATCTCTTGCCTCCGTCCATCTCTTCCCCTCAATCAGACCACACCATTTGCCTCCTCCAACGTGTGCGGGATGCTACCATCCTTTGCTCCAGTTTGGAGAAGAGTTTGAGGCCAAACATCACCAAGCTCCAAGAGGTTGGCTTCTCCATGGAAGACATCTCAGGTATCATTTCCATCAACCCTGATTTGTTTGGGTTCAATTTTGTGTCAAAGATTGATTTCTGGATGGAGGTCCTTGGATCCGTAGAGAATCTTTCTGTGGTACTCAAAGTGTGGAGGGGTGGGCTTATAGCTAGAAGCTTGGAAAAGGTTATCATGCCCAACTTATATTTTCTTCGGGAGAATTGTGGTTTATCAACCCGTCAAATTGTCCGGGTTATCAAGTCAAGTCCTAAATTGCTCACATCTAAGCCTGAATTTGTCAAAAGGGTACCTGAGAGAGTAGAGGAGTTAGGCATCTCCATTTAAATCAAGGGAAGTTTTAGTCAATTCATTTTGTTGTAATAATTAAAAGGGGATAGAAGAAATAAAATTAAGTTTTTGTGAATATTGGATTGGAGTTTTCATGGGTAAATTAGCTATTTCAAAAATTTGAATGGATACACTAGAAATTTTCCCTTTTTTTAACTATCTTTTCAAAATCCAGAAGACTGACTGTTAGGATGTCACTGTTCAAACTATCAAAATCAGTCCTAATGACTTTAATTTCAAAATCAACCATCAATCCCGATCCGTCTCTATCAATTATTTGTTTGAACTTTGATTAGTAATTCTTTGGTTATATTTTCGGCTTGAATTCTACATCTAGAATTGTTGAATGCCACACGGGTTAATGGCCAAGATTTAATTGGGAGTAATTTGAAGTCATTTTTGACCTAGCGAAATTTCGCACCTTCACTATTTATTCCTCAAGTCATCTAATTCTTCCTTAGGTCTGACTGTGGTTTCGCACCTATTATTTTGGGGTGCTGATATTACCACCAATTTTTTTTTATTATCGACACAACAAGTACTTTCTCTCACAATATTACATTCATTATAAGAACCGGCATTTAGTCTGCTAACAAAGGCAAATTATCTTTATGTGAGAGATCATGGGTTCAAAATCCGAATGGGAGAAATCATTTGTTATAATAACAAGAGTATTAGATAGTTGGATGACTTAACCTCCAAACTTTACTCAAAAAATATTACATTCATTATAAACTAAAACATTTCTTAGAAAATGTTTCTCAATTTCCTTAAAAGCAAATTGTATAGAATTTTTTTTATGTCTCAATTTCCTTTTTAGTAGAAGTATTTTTTTTTTTTACTATTGTAAGTAAATTGTATAGAATATTTGAATTTGTAAATATGGTAGAAGCAAATTGTATAGAGATTTATGATATTTCTCAATTGTATATATAGAAACTAAAATATATATGGAAAAAGACGTTTTACTATTTTTAGTATTTTGTTTGCTATATTTTAGATTTTTGAAAAATGACTTTTATTTTATATACAAACAGTTATTATATTTATTATTTATAACAATCTTCAAAATCTGGAAAATATTAAAATTTTATTTCCTATAAAAATTTAATATCTACTTTAAATTAAATCATTTGAACCGATGATACGTAAAGTTTGCTTGATTTTAATATCTAGTTGTAGCATATGTTTAGATGAAATTGCACTAAGTCTGCTTGTTTTTCTTTTCTTTTTTATTTTCTTTTTTTGAAAAAGAAATGCCGAAAGTTTGCTTTTTTTAGTATTTAATATTTTTATTCCGCAGGTTTTAATTAGTAATTCTTTGGTTATAGTTTGACTACGTGGTCTAGACTTATTCAAATGCCACTCAATTTGGTCAACAATTTGTGGGAATTTGAAAATTTACCATGGACTTTGAACTTTTTTTTAATCAACTTTGACCATTCAAATCGTTTGATTGAATATGATTGTCCCAAAAAATGTGAGACCCATCCAATTTTTGTACTTCAAGTTGAAATTGCGTCTGCAGTGAATTTCAAATTCTACAGAATTCGTGGAGAAATGGTTTCTTTATTTTTTTTAATATATGTACAAAGCAAATTGAAATGCGACACAGTTTGTAAAAAGAGAAAAGGTATTATCCCCCGACGTTCAGTCCCCGGAAAATCCCCGCCTTCTATTTTCACGCGTTTTCAACAGTCCGCCGACGCAGTTTCAACTGATGTTAACGGTTCGACCGTTCCTCCCACTTTCCTTATATAAACGAAGTTTCTGAGTTGCCGTTGTTTTCAATCTCTCCTACGTTCTTTCCAAATCTGACGATCTCCTATTCCAATTTTGACAATCTCTGATTTTCATCGATGATTCTATCTTTTACGGGAGTCGGTCTCCAAGATCAGATCTCCCTCCTCTCTTCGTGGCCCCTTCTCTACTGCACAATCTGTAATTCTTTGGCGCTAATCAATCTGTGTTTAATTTCTCTTATTCCTGTGACCTTGATCGTACGGATGAAGAATTAGACTAGTACCGTGAGGCATTGGCCAGGATGAGACACAAGATGAGATGAGGCACAAGATGGAAATACAAGCTCTCAAGGATGGGGCACGAGATGTAGTATAAAAGGTGCAGAGATGAGGCACGAGATGGAGATAGAAATACAAGCTCTCAAGGATCAGGTAATCTGTATAATTGAGAGTGAAAGGACATAATTTGAGTTGAACGGATTGTCAATTGCAAAATTCATGGTTGAATAATTAACTGACGAAAATTCAGGTTATTTTAGGTAAATTTGCAAGTAGGCATCCCATGAGTCCAAATCTGATGCAGGTATGGTCGACATAACAACAAGCAGAACGAATTTGTGATGATTCGACACGAAGGAAAAGGAGCAGTGAGTTATTTTGTTTCATTTTCATTGATTAATGAGAGGATTTTTGCATTTACTTGTTCATTTCCTTTGACTGTATGTGAATCTTTAGGTGAGTGAATTTCAGACAGATTATGTGTAATTTGGGATTTTTGGGTGTGCACGTAAGTTGCTTGATAAAATGTCTCAAAGAGACATTACAGTATGGATATCAATGATTTCAATCTCTCTTTTTTATCTTAATACAACCCTGCTACTTGTGTGTACTGGCATGTTAATTGGCTTGTACACTCCAATGCTGCAACTACGGTTACCGGTATGGTACCACCAATACTGCAACTTACCGACTAGTACAGTACCACCAATGCTCCTACTTAGAATACAGTACCACCAATGCTCCTTTTTTTTATTAGACGGGGGATTATTAGTCCGGGGATTTCCAGGGGATTTCCGGGGGATTATTAGATCGGATTTTTGTATATGTTTCCTTGCGGGAGATTATCAGAAATCTTATCCAAACCATGAGGTGATATTTATATTTTATAGGATTGAAACTATCAGTGTACAGGATTCTTTAGTTAGATTTATAGGATTCATGGAGAGTAAGTTTATGATTTAAATTTTATATTTCAGAACTAATATTCTACTAATAGGTTGTTAAGGAACAGCTTAAAGTACATAAGGTTAAAATGCGCATGGGGTTAAAATGCGTTATTGGTTGTCAGGAAGAAGTTGATGAAGCCACACCATTAGTATTTTGTGGACTCCGATATCAAATCCTCCTTTTTACAAAATTACAGTTCATCTATGACCTGCCATCCCGTCTATACAAATGCATCAGGGCCAAAACATGTGCTGCTGCAGTGAGGTTTTTCACTAGAGCAAAGCTAAATTTCAATCTGAAGATGGTTTCTTGTACAACTGTTTAGATTTTGAATCTGAAGATGAAATAGGGCGTCTTAGCATATCCATTGATTTCTGGTCTTGTATCCAGACTTATTGTTTTGCTATTAGAACCTTAATTATAAATCGTTACATGTTATTCCCTTACTGGTCTTAATGTGAACTTGCTAATCCTGCATTGGTTTCTAGGAAATCATGACCTTGTCAATGCTTCTTCTAGTACGAAAATAACTTGTCTTGATGTCCATTTGGTAAGTTCACACACACACACACACACACACACACACATATATATATATATATATATATATATATATATATATATTCACGTGCCATCCTTGTCTGTATCCTTCTTTTTTATCTATAATGTACCAGTGGATGTCATGATCAGTTTTGATTCTATGTTGCTGCCAGTAAATAATACCATCAGTTCGCTGACGGTATGTCTTAACTGGTATACACTGGCCTTGTTATGAATGTTGATATTAAAATGTTTAGTGTAGATAGTAGATGACTAGCGTAACATTAATTGAACTAAACAAAGCACACGAGACACACACAAGAAGCAGCCTGTTTTGGCTGTATATTTTCCCTTTTAAAACCACGATTTGGCCTTCCTTATGGTAGGTTACCGTCTTCCTTATGGTAGCACTGTAAGTGCATTCATTATGGAAATGCATGCTGTAAGTTAATTTAGTGAACAGATGAATCTTTTCTTAATCATTATTTTATTTACAAGGATGAATGCCATTTTTTTTTTCTTTATTTACTGTCAGGCCAAATTCAAATTATATTTCTGAGAGATCCATTGAACCAACTTTTTAGTTCTTTTTGTGGAAATGTAGAGGAAAGTCAAAGCTATATGCGTGTTAATTTTTAGATTTTTTATAATTTTTTAGCTATGTTTAACGGATGCTTGAATGTAGGGACATATATGGTAATTTGTGCAGAAAAATAATAGTAGTTTTTGTATTTTGAAATTTTGAATTATAAAAAATAGCTAATAAATTATAGAAAAATACTACAAATGTAAATTTTAATCCTAACTTGCTTGTTTTTTAGTCCTTTATTTAACTGCAGAGTTAGATTTTTTATTTGATTTTTTGTATCAGTCTGTCATGTTCTGGTTTCCAAAGAATATCTTTTGAGTTTTTTCTTATATGAGCATTGTGCCTAATGTACCTGTATTTGAGTTGGGTGCTGGCTCAGTGTTTCATTCGAGTTATAGGGGGGCTATTTAGGACTGAACAGATCGTGCACATGCTATTTAGGGGGGCTATTTTTTGTGCCTAATGTACCTGTATTTTATGTTTCAGTACCGCATGCACCATGAGGTGAGATTTATATTTTACAGGATGGAAACTACCAGTGTACATAATTCTTTAATTAGGTTTATAGGATTCATAGAGAGTAACTCTATGATTTAAATATTATGAAGGTCTTCTCGACTTTTGAGCCATGGATTTGATGAAGGTCTTCGATTAGACAGTTTGTCAGATGTAAGCTTGTTACATTGATATTTTCTATTGATTTGAATCAGTTTATGTCAAATTGAAGTACTTAGTTGAATTTGCCGCTTTAATTTGCTCTTGCTTTTATTGTCAAATAGGAATGGCTGCCACTACATCTCATGGTACCCTTGGGTCTTTACAGTCTTGTTACCTCAGCAAATGTTCCCCATTTCAAAAGAGAAGTGCCATTGGTACACTGTCGGGTATGAACTTATAAATTGGGGTTGAAGCATGTTGAGCATGCCTCATCTTAGGTTGTCTTATTTGAAGTTTATAGAATTCATATATTAGGTTTACTGAATTGGTGACTTAGGTTTACAGAATTCTTGACCTGTTATTTTGGGTTTTAAAAACTTGAGATTATCTTAGGTTTATAGAATTCGTGTATTATGTTTACAGAATTTCTTGATGGCTATCTGGAGGTGATGGTGTTGATGGCAGAGGGCCGAAAGTGTATCACCTTCATCGGTCACTCTATCTTAGAATCAAAGAGGGAGAAAATTTGAAAACATTTATGTTTTATAAGTAGTGTTATATTATACTTCTTCATGTTTGCTTTGATTTGTATGAAATGTTATGTTTGGTGGAAAACATTTATGTTATTTATAGGTAATTTATTTTGTTTAGTGATAAGAATGATGTCTCGTTGGTAGATGTAATAGCATGTGTGTTTTGAGATTAGTTGTTATGTTTTCAATATTTAACAACACTTTATATAGAGTGATATGATAAGATGTACATAATTCAAAACAATTAAAAGTAGTATCTAGATGCAAATTTTTAAAAAAAAATTCAAAAAAAAATTAAAATTTGAATTTTTTTACTGGTTTATAGTATTCAACGAAATTGTCTACAGAGTCATGTGATAAGGTTTAGAGAATTCAAAACATTTGAAAGTAGTATTTAGATGCAAATTTAAAAAAAATTAAAATTTGAATTTTTTTTGTCATTTACAGGATTCAATGAACTTATCTACAGAGTTATGTGATAAGGTTTATAGAATTCAAAATAATTGAAAGTAGCATTTAGATGCAAATTTAAAAAAAAAATTTGAAATTTTTTTACCGGTTTACAGTATTCAACAAAATTGTCTACAGAATTATGTGATCATGTTTATAGAATTCAAAATAATTAAAAGTAGTATCTAGAATGAGATTTGAAAAAAAAAATTGGAGAAAAATTTTGAAAAAAAAAATTCGAATTTTTTTTTTAATTTTTAAAAAATAAAATTTTGAAAAAAATTAAAATTAAAATTTTTTGTTTACCGGTTTACAGGATTAAATGAAACTATTTACATAGTCATGTGATAAGGTTTATAGAATTCAAAATAATTAAAAGTAGTATCTAGAAGGAGACAAAAAAATTTTGAAGAAAAATTTCAAAAAAAAATTTTGAAAAAAGTTTTGAAAAAAAATTTTGAAAAAAAATTCCGAATAAAAATTTCGAAAATAAATTTTGGAAAATAAAAATTCCGAATAAAAATTTCGAAAATAAAGTTTTGAAAAAAAAATTGAAAAAAAAATTGAAAAAAAAAATTTGAAAAAAAAATTCGAATATTTTTTACATATTTCCGTTTACAAAGTTTTAATGTAGTCATGGTTAGTTTTTAGTTTTGAAAAGCTGTTAGAGATCTTTTAGATGTGGTCCTGGTCAAAGGTCTAAAAGTGGTTCCAGTCAAAGTAGTTAAAGTAGTTAAAGTGGTGGTTAAAGTGGTGGTTAAAGTGGAAGTTAAAGTGGAAATTATTGGGGACCACACAAAATTGAAAGTTTTATGTTGACAGAATTTGTTGAATTAGTTTATAGGATTTAGTATTGATGTTTACAGGATTTAGTATTGATGTTTACAGAATTAGTTGAAAATATCCGGGAATTTTTTGGGGACTGGAGTTGGGGGACTGTTAACTGAATTTTTTCTAGTGGTTTACAGTATTCAATGAAAATGTCTACAGAGTTATGTGATAAGGTTTATAGAATTCAAAATAATTGAAAGTAGCGTCTAGATGCAAATTTAAACAAAAAAAATTTGAATTTCTTTTACTAGTTTACAGTATTCAACGAAATTATCTACAGAGTTATGTGAATATGTTTACAGAATTCAAAACAATTGAAAGTATCATTTAGATGTAAATTTAAAAAAATAAAAATCTGAAAAATAAAATAAAATTTTGAAAAAAAATTAAAATTTGATTTTTTTTTTATCAGTTTACAGGATTCAATGAAACTATCTACAGAGTTATGTGATAAGATTTACAGAAATTAAAATAATTGAAAGTAGTATCTAGAAGGATATTTGAAAAAAAAAAATTGGAAAAAAAAATTTGGAAAATTTTTTTTTTGAAAAAGAAATTTTAAAAAAAAAATTTGGAAAAAAATAATGGAGGTTGAAGTTGAGGTTAAAGTGGAGGTTGAAGTGGAAGTTAAAGTGGTTAAAGTGGTAGTTGAAGTGGAAGTTAAAGTAGTTAAAGTGGTAGTTGAAGGGGAAGTTAAAGTAGTTATTGGGGACCACACTAAAATGAGAAGTTTTTATGTTGACAGGATTCGTTGAATTAGTTTACAGGATTTAGTATTGAAGTTTACTAAATTTGCTCCATTAGTTTACAGGATCTTTGAAAATATCTGGGGGATTTTTGGGGGACTAGAGTTGGGGGACTATTAGCTGCTTCCTTGTAAAAATATATGTACAGAGCACGTTGTCTTATCAATTTACAATTAATACTTAGCAGTTAAGTATTTGTCTTTCCTCATTTTAAAACTTACGTAGATTTTTGACTTCTTTGTAGCCTTTCACCTAATTAATATCTCACTTGATTCTTATTTTTAAAAAAAAACGAATACTATAATTTGTTAAGAATAAAAGCTGTAAACACTTAATTTACATGCAAAATAAAAACACTTGTAAATTTAAATACAAATAATTAGCACATAAGTTCAAGTAAATATATATTTTTTTTAGATGGCAGATAATAATAGAACTAAACATAAGTTGCAAGAATATTTGCATTAAAAAAATTATTAATATGTTTTGGCCATTTTAGTCAACCATCCCCAGATTTTCTTCACAACTTCTACGAAATTCATTCAACTTGAAAATTATTGACGTCTACTTCACGATGATATGTCGCTGTGCAAATATTTCAAACAATGATACAGAATAAAAAAAAAAAAAAATCATTTATGCAGGAATATGTGTTTTTTCTCATCTAATCATTTAATTTGTTTATGCGTGAATCTTGACAAAAAAACAATTGGAGTAGACAATTTGGGTTTGATGGATACCGCTTTAATATGTGTGTGTGCCTGCTTCAATACCTGCGTAGATCAGCTGTAGAAAAGTAGTGAAAAATAAATAAATAGATGAGAGTGGTACAGGGGAACTTCTATACTGACAATGCAACTCTAGCAAAGACAGTATCAAATCTGGGGCCCCCATCAGAGGTGGATTGGAGAGCTGCTAGGGACATTTATGATGCCTGGGAATTGTTCAAAAGGAATCCAAATTTCAGATGTAGTTATGTGCCGAGAAGGTGCAATGAAATTGCTGATATGTTGGCTAGAGTGGGTAGAAGGGACAGGATAGAATACATGGGGTATACTTTTCCAACTTTCTCTTGCAACCAACTGTAATGACTTGTTTTGATTAATGGAAATTGCCTACGGGCGTGTTTGAAGCAAAAAATAAATAAATAAATAGATTAAAAATACTTTTAAATTTTTACTTATTAATCATTTGACTTTATGCAAAACGAGCTAAAAAAAAAAATCAGTAAGTTTGTTATGAAAACACATAATTTGTTAAATAAATTGGTTTGAATTCGTCATTGATATTCAATTTGATTGATTTAGTGTTACATTCATGAACAATCTTGATGAATTTTAACCCATATTAGCTTTATTTTTAAATAAGAAAATCCGATATCTCCATATATAGTTATATATCTTTTCATTTTGTACGCCGAGGGTTTCCACATGGAGATTCAGAAGCAAAATATTAATATTCACTTTTTTGTGTTTGACTTTGTCAAAGTCATGATAAGGTATATATATATGCTCTCTAAAAACACTATAAAAGATGCAACATTGGAGGAACATACTGTACTCTAGCTATAAGCCTGATACTAAAAATGGAGAGACCAATCAAGCTAATGGTTTTCTTCTATGTTACATTGTTTTCAGTTGTTACAGCTCAACCTTCAAACAACCTCACATCAGCTCAATTTCATGTCGGAGTTATACTTGATTCTTCAACCCTCGTAGGCAAAATTGGCCAAACAAGCATTGCAATGGCTGTAGAAGATTTCTACACGATGCATGAGAATTACACAACCAGGCTTATGCTACATGGGAGAGATGCGAACAGTGACGACCTTCAAGCTTCATCAGCAGGTGTTAAAACATTTATTGAAGCTTTTTAGTTCTACTATTAATTATTGTAGAAATAAATAAACCAGTTTTTTAAGTGAACTCGTTCTTAATTAAACTAGTTCATGTTGTGGATGAGTATTTAGTTGTTTATTTTTGTTTTTGATGGGTATAATTTGATGAAACAGTATATAGTTGGATGTAATTTACTTTTGTACATTAATGCGGATGAAATCCACTGGCAGTGCGGGTCCATCCATCCGCATTCAATACTTGGAAGAATTTAACACATAATTTCATGAGTGCGGACACACCCACCCGCAGTGCGGGTCAACCCATTCGCACTCAGTACTTAGAAGATTTTAGAAAATTCAGACCAACACAGAATTGCATGAGTGCGGACGCACCCACCCGCAGTGCGGGTCAATTCCATCCGCACTCAGCCGATAAAGTTTCAAAATCTCGAAATTTCAACGCGGTTTCAATTCATACTTAATTTACTTATTTAGAGGAACCTTAATTAAGGTTTAAACTTCCATTTTATTAGCAAAATTTTTTATTCTTGCTTTTAAATCCTTTGAATCTAATTATTAAAATTTTGTAACGTAACATTGTGACTCATGAGTCAACTCGTTTAAGTTATTGAAATGTTGAACACTTGAACACTTAAACTGATAATGGTTGTTATATAATAATATGAGAAGTAAATATTGAATTAACAAACAATCCACAACGATTTAACAAACTAACAAATTTAACAAAAAATCAAACGAAACGAGTCCATGGAGTTGTAATTGATCAAACGAAACGAGTCCACAAGTTGTAACAAGCAACTTGAGCCCAACTCAAACTCAACCCATGAGTTAAACAAGTTACTCAACTCGAGTCAGACTAACTCGAATTTTAAATGAACGAATTGTTAGCAGGTTCGTTACCGAGTTGAGTTCGAGCAGCTCCTGAGTCGTGAGCTTTTGTACAACCCTAGATGTAACCATAAGAATCAAGGAAATTTAGTTTACTGTCTCTCTTTGTCACTTGCTGTCTTCCTTCTCTTCTAGCCGACAAAACCCTAATGCTAAACATTGTTGAATTAATTTCCCTCAAATTAAGGAGCGCACAAGTGACAGTCTTAGGTGGCAGTGGACCCCTCTCCAAATTGTAAGGAATTTATTAGAGAGCACCTGACATGTCAATGGAGTATGACTGGACCAGACAAAATTAATAAAAAAAATGCAGAACATAATGAAAATTGAACAAAAATAGGGAAAAAAAAAACATATGGATCATATGTAAAATTTAATGAAAAAGGCAAAATAATTAACCTGTGTCGCTAATAATAAAACACCAAACTACTATAGTGACTCTAGTGATCCCTTATAAAAGTCTTTGCGGTATTCTTATATACAAATTTACAATTAATATGCCTAACTATGCTGTAAGGTAAAAACTAAAAATGTCTCCTACAACGACCAAAGGCTGTAATCTCCACTTGATCTGAGACTCATTCAAGGCTCTCTATATATATATCCTTGGGTTTTGGTTGGCATCGAGGCATTGACCTTTGAATCTTCATTAATTGTACATACATATCATGCATAGGGATGTAAACGGATCAGATATTATCCGATTTCGTCCGGATCCAAATTTGAAAAATTACTTAAATTATCTAATCCGTATTCGTATCTGTATCCAAAAAATTATAATGGGTAAGGATATGGTTTGACCACTATTCAATCCGTATCCAACCATTTACACCAGTAGCATAGCGGATGAAAATGGGCCCCAGCACCTTGTAGAAAATGAAAATCTACATGTGAATTTGCTCTAAGTCGACAAGCTAACATGTACTCCATGTAGCTAACTTAGAGTAATTATATTGCACAAGTAGTGAATGCCAAGGAATGAGCCATCAGGTCCACTTATTACATAGCACAACTAACATTTTAAAGCAAAATTTAAAATAAAGCAGATTGAACCCAATGCCGGCAGACTGGTACCTTGTATCCACTCACTTCACCCACGCACACACTTCCCATAGTTCAAGGAATTGATGAAGAGTGACGAGTTCTTGACCTGCTCGTTCTATTTCTTTTTGTTAGGATTTCATCAGCTAGGTTTCAACAGTAAAGAAGAAGAGAATAAAGCGACAAAAAACACAAGTTGCAATAAATTAAAATTATTTAATTTCTCTTTTAGCAAGAGTTCAAAATTACATACTACATACAACAATAAAAATAAATAAGACATAATAATAATTTTCTTTTACTTTGTAAACTTTATATCTTTAGCTTGAAGAAATATCACATCAATTCACTTATGTGGCATTTGTTAGTTCATTCATACCAGTTATCCACACTTTGTTCATCCTCAAACCTATCCTAATTAATCCAAGTTAGGCTCCTAATTAGAGGTTTTCATCTACATGCAGCGCTAGACTTGCTACAGAACATGAAGACTCAAGCCATCATAGGACCTGAGAGATCCTCTCAAGCTGTCATGATATCCAAAATCGGTAACAAAACACAGGTGCCAGTTATTTCATTCTCAGCAACAAGCCCCACCCTTTCCTCCATGCATTTGCAATATTTTATAAGAACAACAATAAATGATGCTGCTGAAGTGCGTGCCATTACTGCGCTCATCAAATCCTATGGATGGCGAGAGGTAGTTCCAATCTATGAAGATACTGATTTCGGAAGGGGTATAATACCCTTCCTTGCCGATGCACTCCAAGAGATTGATGTCCGAATTCCATATCGCAGCATAATAAACGAATTATCAACTGATGGCCAAATCCAAGAAGAGCTCTACAAGTTACAGACTATGCAAACAAGGGTGTTTGTCACACACATGACGCCTTCCAAGGGCGCTACACTATTTTTAAAGGCCAGAGAACTAGGGATGATGGAGCAAGGATATGTATGGATCATGACGAATGGATTGGTGAATGTCATTGAATGTTTCAATCGAAATGTAGTTAGTGCAATGAGTGGAGCTCTCGGGGTACGACCTTATGTACCCAAGACAGTGAAGTTGGAGAACTTTGCAACTAGGTGGAGAAAGAGATTCCAAGAAGACAACCCCAAGGATGAACCCTGCGAAGTTAGTATATCTGCCATTTGGGCCTATGACACAGTTAACGCACTGGCAATGGCAGTAGAAAAGGTTGGGGTTCAAAGTACGAAACTTGAAGAGAACTTTACGAGTTGTGTGCACTTGCCTGTCTTCTCTAATGGACCACAACTTCTCAAGGCAATTTCCAACACCAAGTTTGAAGGCTTGAATGGTAATTTTGAATTGAGAGATGGGCAGTTGCAGTACTCTACGTTTGAAATAATAAATGTGGTTGGAACAGGGATAAGGGGTATTGGGTATTGGAGAGAAAAACAAGGACTATCAAGAAGAGTAGATGCAAACTATAATAAGAGTTACTCGAGTTCATCACCAGATTTGAACCCGGTCATTTGGCCAGGGGAATCAATTATAGTGCCGAAGGGTTGGCAGATCCCAGTCAGCGGGAGAATACTGCGCGTAGGAGTGAGAATGAATCCAACACCCGAATTCATGAAGGTGGAGATAGATCCTGTGACAAATGCCATAATAGCAAGCGGGTATGCTATCAATGTGTTTGAGGAAGCAATAAAGAGATTGCCTTATGCAGTCCCATTTGAGTACAAACTTTATGGAGGGACTAACCAGATCAACTCACAGATGTTGACTTGTGACGAATTCGTGTATCAAGTTTATCTTGGGGTAAGTATCTATTTATGCATATTACCATAGCCTCACTCGTAAAAGAATAACTGTCCTTAAAAGAGTAAAATGAGTACAATTTGTTGATATTGCTGTTCAGATATTGCAGTCATATAATTTCATGGTAATATACTAATATGTATCCAGGTGTTTATATATCTATATTCAGTATAGTCAAATATTATAAGAGGGCTCAGGTGTATATATATATACTTGTCTTTTCCTTTTTACTTTCTGAACTCCAATAATTGATCAATCAATCGCATGAATACATAAACAATCTTCTGATTAAAGATTATATTGCTTGCAGAACTATGATGTGGTGATAGGGGACGTTACAATAAGATACAACCGTACACGCTATGTTGATTTTTCAGTATCATACACCGAGTCAGGAGTAGGAATGATTGTGCCGATTAAGGAAACCGTGAATCGAAACACATTAATTTTCTTGAAGCCATTAACTGTAGACCTATGGCTAGTGAGCATTGTGTTTATAATCTACACAGGCATTGCCATATTGATTTTGGAGCCAAAGATGAGAGCTTCACTCAGGGGTCCATTATCTATGCATCTCCATACCATAGTGCATCTATCCTTGTTTGCATATCGTAAGTAAAAGCTCTTTTCACAAAAGAATGATCTCTGGATACCTTAAGGTTTTTATTTTAATCCAAGAATGTCTTTTAAATATTATTAGCTATTACAGTTTACAGATCTATCACTCTTTATTTACAAACTAATAATTTAGCTAATAAATTGCAGAAGAGAAACTAGAGAGCATCCTATCGAAGATAGTTGTTATCGTATGGTTCTGTGTTCTCCTTGTATTAACATCGAGTTACACAGCTAGTCTAGCCTCAATGCTTACAGTCCAACAGATTCAACCAAAAATAACTGACATCCATGATCTGATAAACAAGGGTGACTATATTGGATATAAGAAGGGTTCATTTATGGAGGGTTTGCTTCAACAGATCGGTTTCGACAAATCAAAGATGAGAGGTTACTACTTCCCCGAGGAATTTATCGAGGCACTCAACAAAGGAAGTGCGAACGGTGGAGTGTCTGCAATAGTTCATTCAATACCTTACATCAAGTTGTTCCTGGCCAAGTATTGTGATTCTTACACAATGGTTGCACCCATTTATAAGACTGCAGGATATGGATTTGTAAGTATACCATTTCATATGTAAATTTATATGCTACAAACTAATTATAATGGCATACTTACACAAGCAATAACTTGTAACAATGAAACTCTTAATACTAGATAAACATGACAATTTTCTCAGCAAACAATGTAAGATTCTTCACAATCTTTAATTAAATATGGAAGAATTCACAAATAAGAAAAGAAAAGAGCAGAAAAGAGAAAGGAGGCATTTTACGTTTTAAATTGTTAATTCTAATTTCTAGTTCTACATAGGCGTTCGCCAAGGGTTCTCCACTAGTCCCAGACATATCCCATGCAATTCTAAACATTACTGATGGAGACGACATAATAGGAATTGAAAAGAGATGGATTGGAGACAAGAACTGTCAGAACACTGGCAGCATCATCCTCGATTCCAACAGCCTAAACTTTTACCACTTCTGGGGACTTTTTCTCATCACAGGAGTTGTTACTACCATCTCCCTACTAACATTTGCAGTCATGTCATTTTGCAAGAAACGGAAAAAGATGATCAGCATTACGAGCCTTGAAATGAGATCTGACGAGACAATTGACAATGGAGCTTTTCCTACTATAAGCCAAGGGGAATACCAAAAGAGTGACATTTTTGGCCCATCATCAGATGGAACACAACACTGATCCTTTGCCATAGATGCCATAGAATGATCGCCAATAAAAAAATATCATGATTCATGGGATTCATGTCAAGAGATCATAAGAAGTATACATTACAATTAATCAGTTGAAGTTGTGGGCTTTTATTTTAGTTAGTAATTATAGGTAGGTAATGAGTAGTGGATGTAATCAGGTAAGACGAGGTAGCTGGTAAGTTTGTAATTTCAAAAGTATGCTGCTCAGCTATATCCAGTTTTTATAAGATTATCTTGAGTAGTATTAAATTTCAAGTCTATTTAAACTGTGTTTAGAACTAAGGCTTATTTTGTTAAGCTACCAATTGTACTACGCTTCTAGTGGTTAATAATATCTTAGATATAATTTCAATTACTCATGGATATTGGTCCGAATAGTGATTAAATTTAGAAATTTAGAACCCTAGAACCTACCCAATTTCTGAACATTATTGGCACTTAAAACCTGAAAATATGTCAAACAACTGAGGATTGCTTAATTGCACATTTGAGGATGGTGAAGATGCTAAATTGGGTCAAGCTGGGCCAAATTGAACAGCTAAATTTGGTTCCGTTTTTCATCACAATTTTGGGAACTTGTATAACCAAATTCAGCATATTACCGAATTGCAAGTTTGCAAGAATTCCTTACGTAGCAACAAACTGATCTCTTTTGAAATAAGAATGTGCCGTAGAGTAAAAAAGATTTTTCATAAAGAAAATTTACCAGAGAATTCCAATTACAGCAACAAAACATAGTTGAGTCTGAGTAGCAGAACTGAGCTGTTCCAATTGAGACCTTAAAATACACCTGTTTGGATCCATCTCCACTATGTAGCATTCAGCATTTCTCAATGCCTAGCAATTCAAGTATACAGAAATTAAATCAAATTCTATCTGTTCTTCACTTCTTCTAGTCTAATACCAGTAAGAAAACAATTTCAAAATACCTTACATCTATACTGACTGAGCGCTGATGCAGCACACCTCTCAGCAGCCCCATCTCCAATGAAGCCTCAAGAGAGGCCTCCAACTCGAATTTAACTTGAGGAGGGGAGTTATTGGTAGAGAGAGAATTCTCTGTAGCGGAGAGGGAAAGCTGCAGAGGCGAGTGTGGGAGTTGCGACCGCACCTTGCTTGAATTGGAATAGGTAACAGAATATTTATGTTTAGATCCGGAACGTCCAAGAAGAATTCGCACGAATATGAAAGGGAGCCCGTGCATTCTACCTAGGACCGGATTGATCCAGATTCTGATTGGACAGTTATGATCTAAACAGAAATATTATGTTACCTCAGACCACTTTGCTCAAGCAATAAATTGATCGATTAATCGGTCGATTAGTCATTGACGGTGATCAAATCGTCATGATTTTTTCCAACTAATTGATCGATTATTTCTGATTATAGCCGATTATTCACAATTATTCTCAATTAATCGCTTGGTGGTATGCTATTCTTCCGACGACTGCATACCATTATCTACAATATTGATCTGAATCAATTCGGACTGAGGTGTGATATATATATATTTATGATTCTTTTAATTTTAGTGCTAAATCACCGGATCTAAACTAAAAAAAATTGTTTATCTCAAGTGATATGAATTCTGTAGGATCTGAACCGTGCCAATTAAATAGAATATGCATAGTTGGTAGGATATATTCGATTCTACACGGTAGGCCAGTATCGGAAAAAAAAATTAGTTATCACCTTAAATTTCTGTAATTCATATTCTACAGAACTTAGTATGTGCACCGATTTTTTTTTTTTTTTTTGATACACGTACTAGTTTCTAAATTTTAATCCAAATGGTGATAAAGAGTTTGGCTAGTATAACATAAATGTCATTTCAACCTATATAATACAAATTCTAAAACCTATCAAATCGACTTCAAACGGTGAATCCAAACCGTTCAAACCGATATATTTCATTAGTTGTGCGTTTACATACAAAATTTATAACTTTTCGAATTTATTTAGTATTAAGTCAAGCGGTCAAATGTATGAGTTTTTAAATTAATTTTAATACATTAATTTTTTCAATATGTTTGCCGCTTGATTTGATACTAAAATAACTCAAAAAAATATAAAAAATTTGTATGTAAACGCATCACTTATAATGTAAATCGGTTTGAACGGTTTGGATTAGTTGTTCGAAGTCGATTTGATAAGTTTTAGAGTTGGTGTTATATAGGTTGAAATGACACTGATGTTATATTAGCCAAACTCAGTGATAAATTGTGAATTATGAAAATTTATGGTGGTAACTAAACCATTTTGAGACAGTACCCAGCTAGTAAGATTAAGTTCTCCAATTTTACATCTAATTCCGTCTATATAATTTTAAGATAGTTATTTTGTAACTGTAAATTATCTAATAAAATTAGGAGTATTATATATATTTTTTCGATAAAATGAGGTGATCCACTCTCTCATATTGAATATTCACTAGAATGATACTCCGATCAGATTTAAAACTTGCGATCTTTCACACAAACTACACCACTGCATAGATCCTCACAAATATAATTAAATTGAGACTTAGATCTCTCATCTTTGAAATAAAAAATAATAATTAAGAGGTCAGTGTTAATTTTTATTCAGATATATTATTGTTCATTAATTCCATTTTAAGGTGAGTGTTACTTTTGGTTCAAATAAGTGCTCACTTTAGAGTGATTTAAACAATGAGTAATTGGATGCCAAATTTTTATTAAGTGCCATTATAATATTATAGAATTTTAATTCTACCAGTGATTTCTGAAAAAAGTCCACTCATATTGTACACACACCTTTGTCAGCAAGAGAGGTTTGCAGACAGAGACTATATTACGCTAAAATTGATCTTCAAGGAGTGATTTATACCTATCTAAAAATATATTAAAAAATAATTTTAATAAATTATAAAATTTGATCTCTAAGTATATTTCAATATAGATATCGGATGAATTGTTTGAACTTCAAGTATATTGTAACCATCATTTATTTTATAGACACATCTTGTTGGGTTTTAATACTGGTGGTTTATTTGATTGGGCCATATATGGGCCAGATCAGTTTGGACATTGAGTACACCAAGTCCGTAACGCATTAATTACCTGATAATTGATATATTGATATATTGAATTTGGAATTTCGACCGTCCAACCAGAATCTTAATCATGCATTCCGGTCTAAGTCTATAATGCACGACAACTTCTTCAATATTTGTGCCAATCAGATGGTCCAAATTTGTTCCGAAGAATCTCATAATTTGAGTTACTCAAGATGGTATGATTCACGGACGTGCATCGATCTCGATCCTATCTTATTTTTCTATTATTTTTTTTTATTATTTTTTTTTTTTTTCCGAGTGATTCGTAGATCCCTACCTGAGTAACCAAGTTTGGACCTGCAACAGAGTCGGAAAGTATAAACAAGAGAACGAGAATATATTTAGCAGTGGTCTTTGTTGCCTGAAACACTAGACTAGTCCGGAGATAATGTGGGCTTCAAAGAACAAGGCTTGAATAGTCGAATTTTCA
This sequence comes from Carex rostrata, assembly GCA_964058875.1. NCBI lineage: Eukaryota > Viridiplantae > Streptophyta > Magnoliopsida > Poales > Cyperaceae > Carex > Carex rostrata. The sequence continues at coordinate 1,043,914 of CAXKVT010000541.1, forward strand.
TATATACAACCGGGTCAAGCAACCATATCTGTACAACTTTGCATAGATATACAACTTGAAAGCATAGTGATTAGTGATAAATTACACTACTAGAATCCCATTTTATTGCATGCATCAGAAAGTGGCTTGTTGCAAGCTGCATGTGCTTACCCTTGCAACAATAACCTTGCAACTGCTTTCCTTACAACTACTAAGTATTTATAAGGACACTCTTGCAACAACTATTTTCTGACTTGTTGCAAGCGCGTAGCCTTGCAATCACTATGCATGCTAATACTTTCCTAGTTGACCCCGTTTCTAGTATTTGCAAGGGGAGACAGCGTGGGTCCCAGTTGGTTATTTGCAAAGGCATAGAACGGGGTCCCACCTGATCGACTATATGTAAGGCTAACACATGTTGGTCCTACCTGACTATTTGCAAGGCTAACACATGTTGGTCCCACCTTACTATTTGCAAGGCAAGGAAACATGGATCCCACCTAACTATTAGCATGGGAAGATGATCAGCTTATTATATGGGTAGTTATTTTCAAGGCTATGATTTACATTCTTTTACATGCACTGCAGTTCATATTATTTGCGTGGATATACCAAAGTATATAATAGTTGGAAATGGCAGCAAATCAGCATGCTCCAATTCAACAATCCTCCCCCCTATACCAATCTGATACCAGCCCAGTGCTGTTTTACAATTCTCACTTTCTCATTCATCAATATTTACATAAAACACATTGTAAAATAAGTAGTAAGCAACTAATAAGCATTGACCAACATAGTATCATCATGTTACATTGTACCAAACATAGTATCACCTGACTATGTGGTGATATGGTTGTAATATTTTGTAGTATATATTGAGCAAACTATTATGAATGTATATTTGTAATATTTTGTTTCTCAATTGTTTTGGAATGTTTGTTCTAACTCTCAAAATTTAAGTTATCAAAGTGTTGAATTCTTATAAACTGTTATTATTCATGTTGTTGTGATTTATAATAAATATATTCATTGAAAGGAGATACAAAATAAACAGAAACAAATGTGTCTTTAGGAACTAAACAGTTGCAAGGGTAGTCCCATGCAATTGCATGAGAACAGTCAGTCCAGACTTTTGCATGCGCAAAGGGTTAACCAGTTGCATTGATCTTCAATAAAATATAATATAATTAAACAGTGGGTTAAGTAGTTGCATGCGTATGTGATTAAGTTGTTACATGGATCTTCAATAAAATATAATATAAACAATGGGGTAAAGTAGTTGCATGGGCGTGTGGTTGAGTTATTGCAAGGAACTCCAATTAATTATAATATATGACATTCAAAACGTAATTGCAAGGGTCAATAGAAAACAATTGCATGGTTGCACATCTCACATTTGCATGCGATAGATATTGCAAGGGACTACCCTTGCAACAAATTTGAGGAATTCAAAAACACCATTTCTGTTGCAAAGGCCTTCCTTACCTTGCAACAAACTAGTGATACGCATGCAATAAACTCAGATTCTAGTAGTGTTAATTATTCGCGTTAGGTTCCGCGAGTTTAAAAATTCATGTTTCGAGAATAATTCAGGTATAATTCGTAAATGATTCGGAATTATCCGAATCAAAGATCACAATCCTACAAGAGAGCAAGAAATAAAAAAAATGTTATGGGAAAAATTCAGAAAAAATTTGTAAAATTCGCAAATTATGCGGTTTTAATTCGGTCAAAATTCGATCAACCGAATAATTCAGTGTTTGGTTCAGCATCACTAAAAAAATGAATTATTCGTGAATAATTCACGAATCTAGCTTATGACTATGCTGGAAAGTGGGACGTGTAATGAGCATTAGACTCAAATCGGTTCAATACATGCTTCCTTTCATCCAATTTGCTTTATGATAAGGGTATCTATCGTATCAATATTCGTGCGGATGAAACACACACAAATTCAATGTCTATCGGACGGGTCGTTCCCATATAACATAATAATGCAGGCCATGAAGGCTTAGACATCTCCCATTTTTTTTATTAAGAAAAGTCGACTATTTTAAATCGAATTGTTCGATTAAAATGAACAAACTAATTAAAGCCACACAAGAAAAATCCCTAAATTTTAAATTATTGAGAAAAACATCAACCATCAACCCCCATCCGTCTCTACCAAAATTGTGGGCCACTCGTAAGAATCGTTTTAAGTCACGCAACAATTCATTTGTGGTTTACGCTTCCACACTTATTCATTTGAGATTATCTATTATAAATGAGTTCAGCTAATGTGCTTATATAAAAACTTTATCACCATATAATTATTATTCACTTTTTGCATTTTCAATAGTCTGAATAGACAAAAAAAATAGTCTGAATAGACAAAAAAAAAATAGTCTGAATAGACAAAAAAAAAATATTAAGTATCTTGATGATTTTCCAGTAACTTGTGGTTTTCATTAATTTACTTGAGGTTATTTACCTGTTGAATTGATTTATTATCGCTCTTTTTTTTTGCATCATCACGTAGAGTGAATGGAAGACCAAAAATCATACATCTTAACTAAATAAGATATTACTTGAACATAATCGAGTCATATATCTTATTTTATGGTAAATAAGATCATATATCATGACCTGTAGCAATGTGTATATTAGCCAAGTAAAATTATACCATGTAAAAATAATATTAAATAATAGAGAAAAGGTTTTTGTCCACTAAGTTTTGTCCACCATCTGTCCACTACACTATCCATTCCGATTTACCGTCTCTCCGCTATCCACTTTATAACGGCCTATTTAAACACCGACGGACGACGGAACCTTTCTTTTTTTTGAATTTCATTTCCGATATTTTCAAATCCGATCTGATTTTCTCCGCATTTGGTGATTGCCTTCCTCTTTTGCGCGATGTCAGATTCATTCCATTTTTCATTCGCGATTGACTTCCTCTTTGCTCTTTCATTCAAACGATTGGCGTACTGCTTAGCCAACCCCTTCCCATAAGTCTTTGGTTTGAAATCCAGACTTCTCTTTTCTGAGACGCAATACTTTTGGGTGAATCAACTTCTTTTGAAACAGCTTTCACCTCTTTTTTGACCTCTTTCGATCACCATTGAACAAGGCCTTTTGGTGAGGTACTCTCGCCCAGAGCTTGATTACAGGAACATAGATTCCTCCACACGTCGGACATGCTTTCTTTAGTAGAGTATATACGAAATAATAAGTTCTGACCAAAATCAACCGAGGGAAGAGCAGCTACGTGGGATTGGCCCATAGCAGCGATTTTCCTTTCACCCTACTTTCTATTACTATCGCGGGTTAAAGGCAAGAAGGAATCTGATCCATCTCAATCATCGGTCTAACTTCTATTGGAGGCGTGCAATCACTACTGAGTTGGAGGCGTGCAATCATCGGCCTAACTCCAGATTTCATTAGACGAATAGAAGTTGTGCAATCACCAATCCTTGTTGAAGGCTGTGGACATACGCGGGTTAAACCTTCAATCATGGAGCGCGATCGAATAGAAGTTGTTTTTGTTGAAGAGCACGGCAAAAAATTCAAATCTAGTAAGTTTTTTTTGTTGAATTTGTTGTTTTCGTTGTGTGCAGTAACAGATCTAGCATTTCAAATGAAATCTGGAGAAAAGAGATGATAGAGAGGCGATATGGAGTATTGATCTATTAATTTTACTGTATTGCCCCGTTAATTTTACAGTATTCATCTGTCATTTTACAGTATTCATCTTGTGAAAATCTGGAGGAAATAGATGATAGAGAGGCGATATGAAGTATTAATCTGTTAATTTTACAGTATTTCCTTGTTAATTTTACAGTATTCATCTTGTCATTTTACAGTATTCATCTTGTGGAAATATGGAAGAAAGAGATGATAGAGAGACGATATGGAGTATTGATCTGTTAATTTTATAGTATTGCCCCGTTAATTTTACAGTATTCATCTTGTCAATTTATAGTATTTATCTTGTGGAAATCTGAAGGAAAGAGATGATAGAAAGGCGATATGGAGTATTTATTTGTTAATTTTACAGTATTTATCTTGTAATTTCACAGTATTCATATTGTAATTTTACAGTATTCATTTTGTGAAAATCTAGAAGAAAAAGATGATAGAAATGCTTCTTACTCATCCAAAATATATTTAATTGAAAATTCTACTGTATACAAGATTCAATTTTACAGTTCTGCTAATTCAATTTTACAGTATACAAGATTCAATTGTAATTTTTACTGTGTAGAAGATTCAATTTTACAGTATACAAGATTCAATTGGAAATTTTACTGTATACAAGATTCAATTTTACAGTATACAAGGTTCAATTTTACAGTATACAATATTCAATTTTACAGTATACAATATTCAATTTTACAGTATACAAGATTTAACCCAGTGCTAATAACTGCTAATAACTAACTCTAACTGCCAATAACTTCCTATAACTGTAATTTCCGAAAGTACATTTATTTTGTCCTGTTGTGCAAGTTGCAATCTTTTTCTAACTATCATGGGACCACTTCAAATAGTTGCTGGATGTTTTGTGATTAAGTGACATATTTTATGTGATATATTGTATAATTATACAACATGTAGAAGTAATTTTACAGTATTCGCGCAAGTCAAAGCTGTGGACAAATGGTGGACAAAAGGCTGTGGACAATTAGACGCTTCCTAAATAATATAACAAATAAATAAATAAATAAGTAAATAGGTTATTATGGATGGTAAATTTAATTATTGATATTATGAAAACTGACTAAATAGTTTTCTAAGTAATAAAAATAGTAGAACTAGGGTAACTTTTAATCTCACCATCTTCTTTGGAAATCTTTACTCCAAAATATATGAAATTGATTTCAAATGACGATTCTAAGTTATTAAATTTGATCTACTTCACAAATAATATGTTTATATATTAAATTTATAAGTTTTTAAATTAATTTAATATATGTCTTGTGGTAACGAAAATAGATAAGTTAATTTTAACACGTTCACTTTTATACATTCTCTATAAAATTAAATTGATCTCGTGTCCACCATAACATCTTATGGGCCTTGAAACCCTTAATGAAAATTTTATATTTTTTTAATTAATCATAGTAACAAGTTAAGTAGTAAATAAATGATAAAATATTATTATAATATAGTTTTGAGTTATAAATATTATCAAATTTTAGTTATAATTATTATAAAAATTTATTAAATTGAGAGGGCTTAATGCTGTTTCAAAAAATTAATAATTAGGTTAAATAAAGTGCAATCTTGAGAAATTAATAATTTGGTTAATTAAAAAAAAGTAATTTTCACACACTATATCTTATTTATGAACGTTTATGTTCTGATTGAATGTATGCATTGAAAATAAGTAAAGAAATCTAATATGAAATGAAAGAAGCAAACCATAGTATATTCAAACTGTCCAATGATCAAGTATGCTCGAAGTGTGCTTCAAAATCTTTGCAACAACATAAGATTCATGATTATATTGTTGTATTATCATGTATATTAAAAAAATTCTAATTATTTGACAAATAATTCTTAGATATATTCAAAATATTTATCTAAAACCTTTTAGCTTCATGCATCTCAATATAATAGCATCATCTTCATAATAACAATAAACTTTTTTGTTAAAGAGTAGAGTTAAAATGTCTCATGTCTTTTATATTTCATCGTGCCTCACATCCTTTTATCTATGTTTTCAAAGACCGAACAATCGATCAAAATATATTTGAATAGTAAAAGGTATGTAACTATTTAAAAATCATTGTTTCTAGACTATCCTAAACTAATGATTTTGTACCAATTTTAAAAAAATAGTGCAAAACTTTCAAAAAATATAAACTTGGTCTTCAAGCATATTTTAATATGAAAATCATGTTGAGCAGTTCAAATTGACTGTTTGGACCGAAATTTTTATTTATAGCATAAAAAAAATAAACCAAAACACCCTCGTTTGGTCAGAATGACTCTGAGGCCCCAACTTTTGAGACTGTAGATCGTCTCTACCGCCTGAGTATTTGTCGAGTTCTGACTAAACGAGGGTGATTTATTTTTTTATGCTATAAATAATTTTTTTGGTTGTTTAGAATTTGAAATTAAATGCATTAATAATTAATATGTACCACAATATATAAGTAGGTTTGCTCAGCACTATCAAGTTTGACTTAAGACTTAGTACATATATATTTTGTTGTTACCAAGTAAATTTATACTCTAATAAAAAATCTATGCACTTGTTACAAATTAATTTAAAATAACTAAAATATAGTATCCACCGAAATTTTCTTTCCAATCAGATAAATTCGGCTTGGCGGGAATGAAATGTACATTGTGCGCACCTTGGCGCGGAATCACACGAGTCAAATGAAAAATAAAAATAGTAACGGAAATTTATTACCATAAATTACTTATTCTCCTCTATTTAAGAAACAGGGGAATCATTAGACTAAGATATCACAGTGGGAAATCGATCTCTAATTTCTACCTCGATTTACATACGTAAGTTATTTAGTTTTTATTTTATTTTAAAAAAGATTGTTCTAATTTTCATAGGTTAAAACTGTTTTTCAGATACAAATAAATATTACGATGGTAAACAACACAATCTGTTTTATGTTAGAAGAGTTTTATCATATTTTCTTAAATTTTATTTATAGCTTATTTAATGTTTATTACAAAGATTCAATAGATATTCACATGGTATAATTGCAGATTAAAAAAAATGGCTGGGGGACCTTTTGCAGTTGCCCAACAAAATTATGACGGCACCAACATGTGCATTGAAGAAAGACCAAATTGGCCTTCACATGCTCGTCGTCCTAGAGTAGGAGAAGATGAAGGAAATGGTATTATTTCTCTTATTACATAACATTAGGAATTTTTAATCTATCAAATGCAATTGTTTTCTTTGAAGAAAATAAATAAATAAATGGCCAGGCAATATGGACTAATTAGACCCATTGATATACACTTAAATACCAAAAATATATTATTTTCAAATTATTTTCTTTCGTGTCTGAAAATTATATTCTTCTGCATCCGAATTATATAATTACAGAATTAAATACAACATTACTGAATGTTTTACTGATTATATTCTATGTATCATATGAATTCATTGAATATAAATCCAAAAACAATTTGAAAATAAATAAAAACATGGCCAGGCAATATGGACTAAGTAGACCCATTGATATATACTTAATTACCAAAAATATATTATTTTCAAATTATTTTATTTTGTGTCTGAAAATTATATTAATTTTAAATTCTATTCTTCTGCATCCGATTATAGAATTACAGAATTAAATACAACATTACTGAATGTTTTAGTAATTATGTTCTATCTATCATATGAATTCATTGAATATAAATCCAAAAACAGAGAGAAATGTTGTAGAAAATTAATTTATTTATCAAAGCATGACAAATCGATTTCATCATATTATTTGCTTGCTATGAAAACACACTACATACACATTTGAAGTGACTAATTAATTAACCTCTTTGTTATTACTATTTTTTAAAATTCGTCAGTTCTTTGTTAATTTTCTCTACTTTAGTATTCATATATTGATTAATATTGACGACATAAGATCCAATTCAATTTAATCTTTGTTCTTTTTATAGGTAGAAATGGACGAGGAACACTTAAGGGCTACAAGGCAATAAAAAAATGGCACGCAAATAATCAAAATAAACTTCCAATTCAGTTCTCGACAACACTTCATGGCGCAATTGGTGCTAATAGACGATCTTTCATTGACGACATTGTAGTTCAAATGCGCCATCATGCTCCACTTATAGGAGTTGAAACATGGTCTAAAGTACCAAAGAACAACAAGGATAGGATAGTACAAAAAGTGCTAGTAAGAATTTCTTTTTCTTTTCAATTATACATTTGTGTATGCATACTCTTTACTAGTAAAAAAAACAGAGGTCATAAACTAATATTTAGTACAATGTAAGTTGTGCAAGCTATTTTTACATTATGTTGTTTTATAGGATCATTGGGAATTAAAAGATGATGAAAGTACCAAAGAGAAAATATTAAAAATTGCCGGTGAAAGGTACAAAACTTGGCGTTCCAACTTAGCAGCTACTTACCGAGCATATGCAACTGATGAGGAGCGTCTTAAAAACAAGCCTGAAGAGCTTAATATGGATGTATGGAAGCACCTCATTTATTTTTTTGGTACAGATAAATTTAAGGTACGGTTGATAATTATATAGCATTAATGTAGTAGTAATTAAATACTTGAAGTTATTTCAAACAGATATTGTTTTAGAATCATCAGAAAAGTACTTCTTTGATAATATTAAAATTTTAACTTGTAACTAATTGAAACATACTAATTAATTTTCCAATTTAATTATACTTTAACAAGCTAACTTTTGTTGTTTATCTATTATAGAAGAAGAGTGAAACAAATTCAGCAAATCGAGGGAAACGGAAGTTCAATCACAGTTGTGGGAGCAAGTCCTTCTCACAAATAAGTTATGAAAATGTATGTATTAATTTTATTTTTCTTTGGTTTTTACTCATTAATTAAATTTGATCATAAAAAATATCTTAATAATCACAGCGTGACAAGGAAACAAATGAGGAGCCCAATGACTTAGATATATGGTTACTGACCCATAGCAGGAATGGAAATTGGTTGGATTCTGCATCCAAAGAATTATATGTAAGTACATACATTATAAATTCCATATGTTTTTTTAGTTAACTTGATTATTAAAATCTCCAAAATCTTATACAATGTACTTTTAGTAAACATGAAACGTCTACTGCTTAGGAAAATGCATGCGAGAAGATCGGAGAGAGAGGATGCAACAGGAGAACCATTGTCCATTGTTGAGCGAAATGAAATTTTTCAGGATGTTGCTGGTAACGAGGGTTATTTTCTTGGTCGTGGCTACATGGCAAAATCGTCCAATTCAGATGAAGATGTGTGTCAACAGCTCAAGGAACAAAAGGAAATCAATGAAAAACTTGTTGTTAGAGTGGAGGAGCTACAAGAAAGAGAAATAGAACTCGAAGCATTGGTGATGGAAGAACGTGCCACACGAGAAAGACAAATGGAAAGACAAATGGAGTTAATGCAAGAAAAAATTCGTGAAAGTGTGCGTGAGCAGCTTAGGGCTGCATTTCGAGAAAGAATATAATATGAAATGAATAGTTAAATGTATGTCAAGGTATCGCAGTAACGTATTTTTTACTTCTTCTTTTTTCTCAAGACAATAATTAATAAAAATAAATTCTATAAATTGCAGCAATCTGTTATGCACTCTCGTGGCTAATTTTATTATTTTATTGTTGCAGCGGTAGGACAACAAGGATAACAAATTAAGTATTTTCAAGGCGTATGAGGAGTTAATTAAGTTTGTCTAAATGCTATCCTAAGTGTTCTTAATTCAGAACGTCATGTTGTTTTATTTAGTTAATTTATACATGTAATTCAATTCAAGTTGTTATCTGTTGAATGTTATTATCTGGTTTAGCAAGTTTTGAATACTTTGAATGATGTTACCACTTTAATTTATAATTATTTAAAAAGATAGTTCAAATATTTCGACTTCGAGTTTCTCCATTGTATCTCTATTTTTAGTTTGAATAATTTTAAATTTAAAACAAAACTTTCAAAATTAAATGGTTAGATATGATCTATAATATATTCTCTAATGAATTATACTTATCATTTATAATAAATTTTAATATTAACAACACTAATGCCCTTTGTCAAACAACAAATATTTTGCTGACATTTCTTAATTATATTTATTACATTCAATAATATTTAATTTATATCTTCACTTTGATATAATTTTGATTTTGAAAAAAATATTTAACAATGACCATCAAATAATAAATTTCTAGGATCATATACTACTTGTATTCACCATTTATAATAAACACATCACCGAAATATGAATTTTTTCCCATCAGTTACTTAGAAGAAAGAAAACCTTTTCCGTTTTACCACAACTTAATCCATGATTTTTTTTTGCAACAAATTTGTCCATTGCAATATCAAATAATTTTGTTGCAAAATTTTTTTTTCGGGCAACCATCAATCTTAGTTGCAAAAAAATTAATTAGTTGCAATATTTAATATTTATTGTAACAAATTATTTTTGTTGCAAAATTATTAATTTAGTGCAACCAATTCTCTTCCGGTTGTAATAATTTGTTGCAAGATGTCTATTTTGGAGTAGTGACTTGTTCATTTGAGATTATCTATTATATTATAAATGAGGAGTAAAGCTACGGTGCTATGGGTTGCAAAAAGGACTACAGTGCTACGGCTCAATATTCGAGTTTTCAAAATTCTAGCGGTCAATCCGAACCGTTCATCTTGTTCTCCATATTACTATGTGTTTGGAGACCAAATTTTATATTTTATTATTATTTTTGTTAGAATAATTTTTTGAGTGATCCCTAAAATGGTTAGGCCCGATAGAATAGATCAATTTTCAATGATGTTTCCGTGCATTTTGGTATTTCCATTGCTAATATTAAAATATTTGTTCCTGAGTTGTGGAACAAACACTTTGATTTTTTACACTTTTATAGTCCAAATAGTCGATCTAAATCATGCAACATATAATCTATAATAAAATATACTTGGAGACTAAATTTTATATTTTTGTAATCCTTTTACTATTTATTAAGTCAGTTTTAAAATCGCTATTTTTAATGATACATAAAATTTTCATTGTTTATTAAAATCCGCAATTTTAAAACTGATTTAATAAATATAAAAAAATTCCAAAAAAATAAAAAAAATTGGTTTTCAAGTACTTTTTAATATAGAGATCACATCTAACTGTTTAAATTGATTGTTTGGACTTTAAAAATTAGAAAACCAATTAGTTGCATCACAACTTCTATATCTATGAATGTATGTATGTATGTATGTATGTATGTATGTATGTATGTATGTATGTATGCATGTTTCTATCTATCTATCTATCTATATGTGTGTGTGTCTGTGTGCGTGGCTAATATCAAAACATTTGTTCTATTATAGTAAAAAAAAATATGAGGCACTAATGGGTTCCAAAAATATCAATTATTATTAGTTTGAACTTTAATTAGTAATTCTTTGGTCACATTTTTGGCTTGAATTCTACAAATTTTGTAGAATCGTTGAATGCCAAGATTTGGGAGTAATTTCAAGTCATTTTTGACCTAGCTATTATTGGAAGACATGCATATGCAACTTCACTATTTATTCCTCAAGTCATCTAATGCTTTCTTAGTTCTCACTGTGGTTATTCCTCAAGTCATCTAATGTTACGATGTCTTTTTTTGAAGGTCAGCTGGCAAGAAGCCAGCTGACAATATATTGATAAAAAAAAAAAAAAAATTATTTACATCCCCAAGTGGGTTTTTCTAATACAATTCCTACACATTAAATAGTAAATAAAGCACTAATTAGCACCGTAAATGATCGGTTTTGATCATGAGTACCCATTCTTCCCCTTACAAACCCCCTCTTAACAATTGGATCTCCAAAGAAAAGTTTCTTGTACCGATTCATTAATTAAACTCATCACTTGTTTGTATTCCTGAGAGAAAATCCTCCGATTCCTCTCCTTCCACAGCGCCCACACTCCTACTGCCCAAGCGACATCCCATTGTTTCTTGGCCTCTCCTGAGAGCCCCCGCCTATGCTCCCACCATGCTTCTCTAATTGAGTTGTTGTTTATTGGGACCATAATATTTATGGAGGCAAGGAACCCTCGCCAGAACCTCTTGGCGAAAGTACAATTCCAGAATAAGTGGTCTCGGGTTTCTAGCTCATCTAAGTCACACATGACGCAGTTCTCACTCACCATACAACCCCTTCTCCTCAGAACTTGTCGTGTCAGTAGTTTGTTTTTGATTAGTAGCCAACAAAAAATTCTTACTTTTGTTGGTATTTTTAGCTTCCATAGCGCTTTTGCGAATCTACACCTAATTCCTTTTCGGTGTATTACCTTGTAAGTAGAGGCTGTAGTGAATTCGGCTCCCCTTGTCCATCTCCATTTGATTTGGTTGTTGACCGCATCTATCTCCATCGAACAAGCAAAAAACTCATGAAATTCCGATAGAGATTTAAGGAAGTACGAACCATGCGTGTCGATATCTCTATGGTGTGATATGTCATGTAGCTGTGCTAGTACTTTCGCCCACAATCCATTCGGCTGGTGGTGTAATTTCCATAGCCATTTGATCAGAAGCGCTGCATTTTGATCAGCAATATCAATTATTCCCATTCCTCCCTCTTGTTTGAGTGCACATACTCTTTCCCAGTTTACCAGACAATTGATTGGTTTGCATTCAGCATTACCCTTCCAAAGAAAACTCCTCCTGAGGCGGTCGATATGTTTTATAACCCATTTCGGTATTCTAAAGGCCTGTGCAAAATGCAGAGGCAGTGCAGATAAAACCGACTTAACCAGTATTAACCTTCCCCCAAATGATAATAAATTTGACTTCCAACTAGCTATTCTCTCATGAATTGCTAGGATAATTGGCTGAAAGTGCTCCTTTTTCGGCTTCCTAACCGTCAGTGGCAACCCTAGATATTTCATTGGTAGCTGTGATGTCGGACTACCAATGATGCTCTCTATTACCTGTATTGCACCGGTCGGAACTGAAATCGGTACAAAATTACTCTTTCCTCTGTTAATTTTCAACCCCGAAAGAGATTCGTAGGTGTTTAGTATCTGTGTTATCACTCTTAGAGTTGTCGGGTGTGCCTCTGTGATTATTAGTGTGTCGTCCGCATATTGTATGACCTGAGTGGGGATATGAACCTGCGGATGCATAATCGACTTTGCATTGTTGATAAACCAATTCAATGAATCAGCAACAAGTATAAATAGCAGCGGCGACAATGGGTCACCCTGCCTCAGACCCCTTTCGTGTTTGAAATAGGTTGTGAAGTCTCCATTGTACTTGACCGTTGAGTACGAAGATCTCAACACTTGGAGCACCGTTGAAAGCCATCTCGGGGGAAACCCTTTTTCCATAAGTAGGTTCGTGAGGAAACACCAATCCACCATGTCAAACGCCTTTTCAAAATCAACCTTGTATAGTACCGCCGGTGTTTTTTGCGAACTTGCCTTCCATAACAGTTCTCTGGCTACTAGGAATGACTCCATCAACGACCTTCCTTTGACGAAGGCAGTTTGTGAATTAGATATGATTTCATGCATCTGGGGCTGCAGTTTGTTTGCTAGAACCTTCGTGATCAGTCTGATGATCGTATTAATAACACTTATTGGGCGATAGTCCCCAATTTTATCTGCTCCACTCTTTTTAGGCACTAATGTGATGGCTGCTTTGTTTATGCATGATATATCCACTCTGCCCTCCTGCAGTTCTCCAATTAGCTTTACTAGGTCATTACTGACAATATCCCAGTATTTTTGGAAAAACTCGGCCGGCAGTCCATCCGGTCCACTAGCCTTTTGCTTTGGCATTTGGTTTAGAGCTGCTCGTATCTCATCCCTCGTGATATCATTGTCCAGATTCTCCAGTTGTTGATCATATCTTAACCCTACTTTCCCAGTCAAGTCGAAAGCCGGTCGAGTTGTCCTTTTTTGTCCCAGACTTTCCTTAAAATGTCGAAATATGAACTCTTTCATATGTTGATCCTCTATCTCAATGCCATTGTCATTTTTTAGAGAGATTACCGCATTTCGGTTTCTTCTGCCATTAGCCACTGCATGGAAGTATGCAGTGTTGTTATCTCCTAACTTTAGCCATGTACACCTTGAGCGCTGTTTCCATTTTTGCTCCTTCTCGCTTGCTATTTGGTAAATGTGCACCTTTAGTGCTATTCTGAGCTGTAATTCTATGCTGTTCAATTGTCGGTGTTCTTCAGCGCAATCCAGTTGCCTTAGCACCCACTTGGATCGGTTTAGATTCGTTTCAGACTTGCTGAATTTGGCTTCCGACCACTGCCGAAGGGCCTTCTGTACCGCAAAAATTTTCTGCTGAACTGTTTTTGCGATATTAGCACTCTCTTGTACTGAAGACCATGCCTGCGCCACTATTTCCTGTGTTTCTCGGTAATTTAGCCAGAATAGTTCAAACTTGAAAGGTCTTTTCTTTATGTTTCCCTGCGGCTTAATTGCCAATATGATCGGTACATGGTCTGAGACAGGCTGTGGTAGGTCTTTAAGATTATATGTCATCCCATGTGCATTCCATTCTCCCGAGATTAGTGCTCTATCTAATCGAGAAAATGTTGGGTTGGGTCGCCTACTAGACCAGGTGAACTTCCTTCCCTGTAGCGGTACATCCAGTAACCCCTCATCCGAGATGAAATTGTTGAATTGTTGCATTGTACCAGCATTTCTGCTTCCTCCCGTGGATTCCTCATTTGAGCGGAGCATATTGAAATCACCTATTATGATCCATGGATAATTATTTAAATTTCTTAACTGCCTCAGCTCTTGTAGAAATTGCAATTTGGTTCGATCTTCTTGTGGTGCATATACCCCTGTTACAAAAAAATTAAAGTCACCAATTCTAAGGACCACACTTACGGTCCAGTTGTTAACATATTTTGTCACACACGAGTATGCAGTGCTCCACGCGAGCACCACACCTCCTCTCGACCCTTCAGCATCAAGTGCAATAAACTCACGAAATCTCGAGGGGCACACTTGCCTCACTCTAAATATCGTATGGTCACTCCATTTTGTTTCTTGTAAACAAAAGAGATCACATTTTGAGTTTATAATAGTGTCTTTCACCGTCGCACATTTATTAATATCTCCCAACCCTCGAACATTCCAATTCAAAAAGTTTAATTTAAATTTAAGATTCATTGGTCCATTACACATTTTGGAGTTTCTAAAGGAAACTGTTACGGCTTAAAGCAAGAAAATAAAGTAGTAAAAGCACAAAATATTCAAAAGGAGCTAAACAATGCTCAGTAATGGACCTATTACAACCCTCTGCTACCTAATCAGAGAGGTCAATACTCTCGTTATCCGAGAGCTGCTCCTCTGAATCATACTCCAAAGCTTCAAAAGCCGATTCATGGTATTTGTAACCAGTTCCTTCCTTAGCCACAACTCCATCTTCTTCAGCCCCCCTTCGTGGTTTCGATCCCTGACCGACTTGGAACCCATGTTTAGACATGATTCCACAGTAGTTATTGACCATGTTCTTAGTGCCTTCATCCAGTGGCACCCTGTTGATTGTCTCTTCCTGTAGAGCTTTAATTACCAGCTCTTCTTCTGATTTTTTCGATTTAGGGACCCTTTTCTTGGTGATCTTCCTCTTCTGCTTAGTTTTTTTCGGTGCAGCATATGAGACCCCACCTCCCTTTTCGGAAATCCTCTTGCTACGTCTGAGTGTAGACTCCTCACTAGGTTCATAATCCTCTTGATCCGAATTTAGAAGTTCCTCCCCTGAGTTAACCTCTACCTCCGCCGCCTCCTGTGCTTGTGCATTTTCTTTCATTTCTCTTAATTGATCCTCATGAACCCCGGATTCTCTTTGGAGACAGTAAGTATCAATATCCATCCTGTCAGAATAATTTTCTGTAGGGTCTGATTCCATGCCTAGAAACTCATCTTCGCTATTATACTCTCCATTTCCCGTCGGAGTCAGTATTGGATACAGCTCCTCTGTTATCTCTTGAGGTTCTGACTCTTCTGGATAATTATCCTCCGCTTCCTTCATAGCTTGTTCGTATTGGGTCTGAAAATCCTCTTCAGGTTCGTCAAACTCTTCTTCAAATTCTTCTTCTAACAGCCCTGTGTTTTCATTCACCAAACTCCCCTCTTTTGCAAGTTGTAGGCCCGAACATCCCTCTAGCTGGGCTCTAGTTAATTCTGGAATTTCAAGGCCCGAAATTTCCTCAAGCTGGGCCCTATTTAATTCTGGAATTTCCAGGCCCGAAATTACCTCAATCCCATTCGGATTAATTCCCAGCTGTGCTACTTGCTGAATTTCAATTGTATTAATTGTTTGGGCCTCTCCAGCAAGCCCAGTTAAATCCTTTGATTTAATTTGCCCAATTTCGACATGCTGGTTGTCTATTTGAGGTGTTACAAGTGGCCCCCTCTCCTTTGTCGGCCCCGTACCATGAGAATTAATTACCGTCAGTGTTTTTTGAATTTCTAGCGGCGCATGGTGTACTTGTCCTGCTGTCTCGACAACCACAGCAATACCGTTAGAGTTTCCCTCCTCCTCTCCATTCTTTTGCGAACTGGACCCTTCCAGTAAAATCCCTTTCTTCTTCTCTTTGGTTGGAGTGGCCTTGGCTGTCAGTAGTGGAGCAGTAATGGTTGCTAGTTCGGCCACCTTCCGCCTGATCTCATAGAATTTGCTCCTCCTGAGCATTTCATCTATCTTATCTTTTGCACCCCCGTCTATCATGTTCTCCCATACGTCATACAACGTATCAAAATCTTCCGCGGTTATTCCCGAGTCATCTTGCATCGAGAAGGATACCGGTTTGTTAATTTCAGCTGCGACATCCTCAAAGAATTCAGCCGAGGGTGTCGTGTCGAGTGGAGTAGAGAATTGCACCGGCTCCTCTATCCACCCATGCACCTTTACATTTATGTTTCTACCCAAACCTCTTATCGATAGTACTATATTTTTTGGCACCCAGGAGAGATCAGTAACTGCTACTACCAACATTAACTTTTCAAAAGATTGCACATTTATTAGTTCGGCATGGTCAAGGACTATACCAAAAGAACTAGCAGCAGCCAATATATGTTCAATAGTCCATTCAAGTGGTGACAATTTTCTTAATTCTACCCATACTTTGAATTTAAGATTCATGACATACCCATTAACCGCCGGGTTCCATGTGTATGTGATATACCCCATTTTTCTTAGTTGTTTTGAGTGGGACATGAGAAAGGTGCGTCGATCAACTCCCGGCTGCAGCAGCAGTAGATACTGTGCTCCCGTCATGTGTGTTAACGGAAACGGGTACGCCGTGTTACAAGCAGCCATTAGCACCTCTTGAATGGAGTGTAAGTCGTGGTTCGGCTGAAGTCGTGCATCTACCACTATTGCCCGGTGCATCTCGGCCCTATTCTTCTGCATTTGGGTCGACTCTGGCATAAATATCGTGTTTGTGTGGGGTCTATCCTCTGGCATCTTGTCGTCGCCTAGGTTGCCTCTAGGGATGAGGGGGTTGAACTTCGGTTTTGGAGGTCTTGCACAAGATCTAGCCTCATGACCACTTGCCCAGCAAATCGCGCATACCCTCTCTCTTTTGGTGCACTCACTTTGGTCATGACCAATTGCTAAACAATTGTAGCACCGGCCACGCCATTTTGGGTGGTTTGGTTCTGGTGGGAGTGGCAACTCCTCAGGAGTATCGTCGACTTGAGACCCCCATTCAGTGGTAACAGGGCCATTACTAGACCACGGGTTCTGGTCTGTGAAGAGCTGCCATGGGTGAGTTCTTTGGGTAATGTGGTAAGGCAAGGTGTTATGGCGGCTCAGGATGTTAGCATATGAGCTAGCTGGTGAGTGAGAGGTGTTCTTAGTCATGACAGTGTGGTTTTGGTTTTGAGAAAGGTGTAGTCTGGGGTTAGAAGAGGCGTTTTTCTTTCTTGTCATTGAGAAAGTTCTTTGGAATGGAGATGGGAGAGAAGTATTTCTGTTGGTGCATGGTCTTGTAGTTTGGTTGTGGTTAGTTGTTTTGTAAGGATTGAAAAGATGTGCGGCGATGGGAGATGGCAATGGGAATAAAGCAGAGAAGTCGTGTGTGGGAGTGTACCTATGTTCTACAGAGACAAAAGATCTCTTACCTTTCCATCGTCCTTTAGCAGTGAGTTGTTGAGGAGCAGACCTGAAGTGCTGTTTGAAGCCTTTTCCCACGCCATGAACACTCCTAAAAGGTACCCCTTGTCGTCCTTTCCTTCTACTGACGCGGTTGAAGTGTCTTGTAGGGCGTGGAGGTCTCTGATAGGTCATCCATCCTTCCCCCAGAGAGATGAGTCTCCTTCTCACCATTCTACCTATCCTTGGTCAGCTTCCTCAATCAACGCCGAAGTTTCGATTCCTTAGAAAAAAATCTTCTGCTCCAATTTCTCCTCCCCTGCTTGTTTCAAACATCCAGTTTTCTAATGTTACGATGTCACTGTTCAAACTGTCAAAATCAGTCCTAATGACTTTAATTTCAAAATCAACCATCAATCCCGATCCGTCTCTATCAATTATTAGTTTGAACTTTAATTCCTAATTCTTTGGTCACAGTTTCGGCTGGAATTCTACATTGTCTAGATTTAATTGGGAGTAATTTCAAGTCATTTTTGACCTAGCTATTATTGGAAGATATGCATATCAACTTGAGCTACTTATTCCTCAAGTCATCTAATGCTTCCATAGGTATGGTCGATTGGTTTACATTTACAGCGTAATTTCGCACCTATTCTTTTGGGGTGCTGATATTACCACCAAAGTTTTTTTATTATCGACACAATAAATTTGAATTTTTACATATTTTGGATAAATGTGTATGTGTCCCTACTCTCAATAACTTGTATTCATATATTTAAATTAAAACATTTCCTTACAGAAAGTTTCTCAATTTCCTTGAAAACAAATTGTACAGAAATTTCTGACGGTATATGTTTCTCAATTTTTTTTTTGGTATCCCATGAAAAAAAGAGAGGAAATAACTATATATACCACTATAATTTATAAGTAATTGTTGAGTGATCCCTAAAATGATTAGGTCTTTAATATATTATTAAGTTGGAATTCAATAGAAATAAAGAGATATATTGATAATTTTGACAATATATTTCGAAATAATTTTATAAAAGATAAAAAAATAATAATATATAGATTTGTTGTTGAAGTCATGAACCATTTGTGTATCAAAAATCATGCAATTTTAGTACAGTCAATTGATATCATATATACAAACTGAAGGGCAAAGGACGATGATAGTAATATCACATGTGTGGTGTAATATTAATATGATAATCAATCATATATTGTTAAATATATACCATTGCAAGCGTCAAGCCATTTAATAAACAGTAAAATTTGTATTAAAATCCAATCAATTTTGTTATATTCTGAAATTTTAAAACGTGATTTAATTTGCTAAATTGATCATTACGCTTAAATAAAATTTTTTTTATTAAATTAACGACCGTTTAGATTTTGTCTGACTGATTAAAACAAATCTAAAATTTCAAAATATAAATGAATTATAGAATTTTAATTAAATATATATATATATATATATATATATATATAGAGAGAGAGAGAGAGAGAGAGAGAGATGGGCTATGGTGCATTGCAATGCATGGAGGGATTTGTGCATTGGACCATAAATCTAAAATTCAAAATCCAAATGACCGATCCAAACCGTTCATCTTGTTCTCCATATTAATATGTGTTTGGAGACCAAATTTTACATTTTTCTGATTTTTTTTACTATTTATTAAGTATTTTACAAAATTGTTGATCCAACGGTCGCTTAACAAAACAGTAAAATCAGCATCCACCGTTGGATCAACAATTTTGTAAAATACTTAATAAATAATAACAAAATTCAGAAAAATGTAAAATTTGGTCTGCAAGTAGGGCTGGTAATAGGACTGGTTTGTCCATGGACAACCGGGTTGGACAAAGTAGGGCCTAAATCTGGACGGGCCCAAATCTGGACGGGCCTAATAACCAGTTCAAATGTGATTGAAAGAGAAAATTCGGACTGGACATGGACTGAACGTGATAACAACCAAAAAGGGGATCGATCTCTCTCAGTTTGAGCAACCCAGTTGAAAGCCCAGTTTTGGAGTCCGGTTCTGTATCCGATCTGTGTCCGATCTCTCTAACTCTCTGCGCCGCCTCAACCATTTCTCCGCACCACCTCTTCTCACTTCTGAAAATCACTTAGCCTCGCTCAGACTCCATGGCGCCGCCCCTCTAAGCGCGCCTTCCTTGCTCGTTTACTCTTCGACATCTTCTTCTACCAGGTTGGTTACACTCAATTTCCCTCAATTTGTTCTCTTCTCTTCTTTTCTCTTCTCGTCTCTTTTTTCTTGTACCAGTGCTTACTGGTATAAATAGTTGGCACAAATAGTTGATTTACACCTATATTTTCTTGCTTATTCCACTATAAGTTTGTATCCGGAAAAGGTTCTCTATGGAGGATTTCTATGAAACTAGAATTGCTTCTGTTGATAATCAAATTGTTGGTTTGTTTGTACTTGAAGTTTCATTTCTAAATTCTAATCCAGTTAAAAAGTTGTTGAAATCTCGTACTGCAAGAATCATTATATGAATTGGGTTTTGATTCTTTAGATTTAGCTATTGTGGGTTTATTTGAGAATTGAGGCCATCATTTCTGGTAAGGTTCCATAGTTGTCAGATATGGCACCTCAAGTAACTATTATTTTGCTTGATCAAACCAGCAAAGTAGTAAAATGCTTCTTTAGACTCTGTTCTTATAATTGTTTGTGTAATACAACTATAATTTGATTCACTTCAGAAATTTGAGATAAGATTGTTTGTGTAATCTCCAACTATAATTGTTTTAAAAGGTCCTTTTCTGTTTTCAAAATTTGAGATAGCATAGGGGGTTCATTGAAATTATGTTATTTGTTTGTTATGTGGGCTGGTATATATGATAAGATCTGAGTTGATATATATATATAGCCTAGATAACATAGATCTGTGTTGATAATGGTACAATCGGTATAAATTCACTGGACAATAGATCTGTGTTGACATCCAATTTTTCTATTTTCTTCTTGAAATACAGGAAAAAAAGAAGAGGAAAAGTGGCATAAATAGAGAATAAAAAAAGAAAGAGAGACATCATCCCTTCGGAACGAAGAAAAGCGCTTCAGGTTTAGTCATATTTGTAATTTTTTCATATATCGAAGTTATTCCCGAACAAAAGGCCAGAATAAGTTAAAGTTTTGGGCAATTTACATACACTGATTTGAGGGAATTGCTTTCATTTATTCACTTTTAACAAAACAGTCTCTACATTTGGGTAACTTGTTGAGTTTGCCCTCATAATTGGTGTATGTTTCTTAGAGGTTTTGAATCAGATCAGAATTTACTATGACTAAGGTCAGATCATCATTTCATTGAGGCTGGTTCAATTTTGTTCAAATTGCTGCAAGTCCCAACCATTTTATATATTTTTTTTTTTGAAAAACTATATGATACAGTACTTTTTTAGATCATATTTATTGAATTTTCCTCTGTTGTTATTAGGAATATATTTAAATTGTTAAACTATACGATACAGTACAACATGACAAGTGAATTTGAGATAGCATAGATCATATTTAAATTGTTAAATCTTTGTTAAGATCTGTGTTGATAATGGTATAATCGGTATAAATTCACTGGACAGTTAAGATTAGGAAGAATGGTTTGAAAGGTTGGGAAGCATGGTTTGATCATAGAATTCACGTTCTCCATTGAAGAATTCTCTCAAGTCTCAAACACAAGGTATGCATTGTCTCATCTTTTGGCTTTCTTTCTTTCTTTTTTTCCTTTTGAATGAATTTGAAATATGATTATTTCCGTACAGTTTTGCATTTCTTTGTTGGTGACTCTCAGACCTGCTGCATTCATGCATTTCTTCCTTCATTGAAGAATTCTGTCAAGTCTCAAACACAAGGTATACATTGTCTCATCTACTTGCTTTATTTCTTTTTTTTAAGCTAATACTGTGCAAATGACAGTTCTGTCCCTGTCCCTTCTTACCTTCTTCTTTCTTGTTAGACCTTCATATCATACCTATTTTAAGCTAATTAGTCTAGTGTTTAATTTTTTAATTACTTGTATAGGTATGTCACAATTTCAGACAAGTATTGTTGCCGAGTCCGAGAGCGCATCGACAAGCATATCACGAAAAAGATCACAAGTGTGGTTACATTTTGTTGAAGAAGATGATGAAGAAGGAGTTAAATGGGCCAAGTGTAGGCATTGTTCCATGAAGTTTAAATCTGGTAACAATAAAGGAACAAATACCTTGCGTCGACATATCAAAACTGGATGCAAAGAAATTGATGAAGAAGAAAAGGAGAGGTTTAAATTGGGCAAAGACGGTGATTTATTTGGACCCGGTTATAGTTTTAATCCCGAATTGACCCGAAATTTGATGACCTTGCTTTTCATCGATGCAGAGATCCCATTTAACGCTATTGAAAGTCGGTTTTGGGAACCGGCTATGAGGTCTTTGAGACCGGAGTATAGATCCAAAGGACGACAAACGTTGAGAAACGATTGCGTGAGAGTATTTCAGACGGGAAAGGAGTTAGCATTGCAGGAGTTTGAAGGATTGAATTCCCGTGTTTGTTTCACGAGTGACATATGGACGTCGAGTGTGCATCTGGGTTATATGTGCCTCACAGCACATTACATAGATAAGGATTTCAATTTTCAAAAGAAGATTATCTCCTTCAAACAAATGCCTTATCCGCATTCGGGTGCTAATGTTGCGGGTCTAATGAAGGATATTTTAATAGAGTGGAAGTTGGATAGTAAAATCTTCACAATTACACTAGACAATTGTACGGTTAATGATTATGCGATTGGAGATATAGAGAGGGAATTTAGGGATAGGACCATTGTTGAAGGGAAGCACATGCATATGAGATGTGTGGCACACATCTTAAATATCATGGTGCAAGATGGGATGAAAATTATTGACCCGTGTTTGGTTACAATTAGAGATTTAATACGGAATATTTGTGCGAGTGGTAGAAAACTCCAAATGTTTAATGAAATCCTAAAAGATCTTAACTTGCCATCTAAAAGGGGTATGATTCTAGATTGTCCAACAAGGTGGAACTCAACTTACGAGATGGTTAATGAAGCGTTGAAATACAGAGAGGCTTTATCAAGGTATGGCAATGATGTTAGAATGGTTGTTCCTACTCTGGAAAAGTGGGAGGAGGCGGAAGAGATGGCGAGGTTTTTGGAGGTATTTCTAGACGCAACAAAAATTTTCTCAACCGTGAGGCGACCATCGTCACATCAATATATGAAGGAGGTGTTTTCTATTCGGAGTGCATTGTTGGATGAAGTTGCGAGTTCCAATACAACTATGCAAAACTTATCGAAAGAAATGCAAAAGAAATTTGACAAATATTGGAAAAATCCGAATCCAATTTTAACACTAGCATGTGTTTTTGATCCTAGGAAAAAGTTCCGTTTTGTGGAGTTTTGTTTCGAAGATGCCTATGGAGAAAAAACCATCGAGTACAATGAAAGAGTGAGAGATGTGGAATCTTTACTTAGAAAATTCTATGACGAGTATGAGAGGGCGAATGAAAATATGGAACGGGTGTCAACTAGTCAGTCCCCACAAGTGGAAAGTAGAATACTTGTCAAAAGGAAGTTAGATGAGAGATTCTCTAGATTTAATGATAAAAACCGTACCGTGCAACGAAACAAAATCGAGTTGGATAATTATCTTGAAGAACCCGTTTTGGTGGTGTCCGATGAAGAAGATTTCGATGTTTTGCAATATTGGAAAAGAAACTCGGAGAAGTGGCCGACTTTAGCAAGAATGGCAAGAGACTTTTTGGCCGTTCCGGTATCAACCGTTGCATCAGAGTCCGCTTTTAGTGCAGCGGGTCGATTGACGGATAATCTGCGTAGTTCTATGAATTCGGATACACTTGAAGCTCTCATTTGCACAAAGGATTGGTTTGCCTCATTTCATGGTAGTTTCAACTTGGATGATTTTCGCCCATTCATGCAGCGTCTTTGATTTTAGAGGTAAATATTGTTGGCTCTTTTTTTTATTATATTAAAGTATAAATTATATGAACTTGATATTTTCTATAATTTTGTGTGCAGCTCGAATTACTTAGCATGGTGTACGTGATGAAGACAAGCCCAACAAAGGTAAAAAAATATTTTGAACTATCATCTTAAACCCCTCAAAAACTCAGTATGGTGCTTTATGATAAAGATGGCAAGCCAGTGGGCAGTGTTAGGCCAGATGAGGCCTTTTATAGACATATTTTTAGTATTCTTTGTAGAAATGGTAACATTATGCATATATAAGGGTACCTTTTATAATCAGTACATTTTTATCTATCTCTCTGCAAATAAATAGTAAAAGGAATTGTATATTTACAGTGTTATGCAATGTTATGCAAAACTGGTATTGGTATTACTTAAAATAATGCATTACTTTCTATTATTGGCATATAAGGGTCAGGAATTATTGGATTTGTTTTTTCTTTTTATTTATTTTAGCATGTTCTGTTCTGTATCAGTCATGTTCAACGGGATACACAATAGCCATACCAGTAGCATACTGAACCAGTCGAAATTTACTAATACTGCTATGAATTAACTGCGCTAGATAGATATCAATTCTAATTAAGTCATAATGTTTGTTTGGCCAAATGTTGCGGTGAGTTTGCTTTTTTTTTTGTTACCAGACAAACAAAGGCCTATATCCATACTGAGTTACCTCTTTGTTTGGTAAAGAAAAGAGGTACCAGGATTATATTCCTAACAAGCCTAATTTAAAAATATGAAAAGAAATACCAGTACCATCTTTGTTTGGTAACTGAATCATAACTAAACTTGGGCTGACTATTCAATTATATATATTTTTTTTTATAAATTTCTGTTACTGTAGGGAAATAGAGAAGGAGAAGAAATGACACCGGTCTGGCGGTCGAGTAGGTTGAGAAGCCTCACTATTTCTTGTTAGGAAAAGAAAAGAAATTGAATGTTTGAATTTATTTTCTTTTATATCTTTTAGTAGCTTTGTCAGATTGCTAGTTGAAATTTAGGTTGTAATTCTAACTTTGTTGTTTAATTTGGTTTGTTTGCTTGTTGGTATAATTTGGACTAATAGCAGTTGGATAAAACAGCCTTTTGTTGTTTGATTTATTGCTTAAGAGAGAGTCATGAAATATCTATACTGGATCTATTATGTGGCTTATTTTAGCTTTAAATTTCTTTGATGAATTCACTTCAGAAAAAGTGTTTATTGCTTGATTTTGAGCGGGTAACATATGTGGTTATTCTCACCGTTTCATTGGTGAAACCAGAGAGAAATTTTTGTTTTGTTCGGACATAATTGAACAGGGTCCGGGCCTGGACTCTTTGTTTGGACAAGCCTGTGAAGAAACGGACAAGGTCCGGACTGATTAAACTGAATTTGGTTTGGTCCGGGCCTGGACATCTCCTCATTCCATTTACTTCGGACAGGGCTCAATTACACTAATAATTATTTTGGACAGGACAGGGCTTTTTGTTCGGACAACCCCATTAGCAGGCCTGTCTGCAAGCACATATTAATATGGAGAACAAGATGAACGGTTTGGATCGGCCATTTGGATTTTGAATTTTAGATTTATGATCCAATGCACAAATCCCTCCATGCATTGCAATGCACCATAACCCATCTCTCTCTCTCTCTCTCTCTCTATAATATATATACAATTGATACCAAATGATTCGAATCTTAGAATAGAGAAATAAAAGTACAAAATATTCATACGAAATTAATTGTAAAATTTTAAGAAACTTCAACTCGATTTTATAAAGGAAATGGACCATGAATCAATTAAATGAAACTACATATATTTTTGAATCATTGGATTAAATCAGCACTAATCTCAAAGCCCTATTAACTTTGGAGAAGTACGCCTTAATCAAATTTTATGCTGTGCCTTGTTTTGCTTCTCGTCAGGTGAAATTCGCACCATGCATATATCCATCTAGGAATATTTTTGCTCTTTGAAATATCTCAACCATTCAAATAGAATTGGCACCAATCTCAAGGCATTTCCACGTTGAAAATTTTGGAGCAAATTCACTTTTAACCATATTTGATAATTGGATCGGATCCGCACCATATGCAATTCGAAATTAACCCAATTGAATTTGGAATTCGGTTCCACCCTCAAATTAATTCACCTCCTCTGAGATAGCTCATATTTGCGTGTCTTTTTGGAAAATCTCAAACTGTTTAGATATGTTCAGCACGAATCTTAAAGCAGTCCAAAAAAATAAAAATAAAACCTTCCCCTCTTTCTCTCCTCTCTCTCCCTGTCCGTGAGACCCCACCCCACCCCTACTCCCTTCCTCTCTTTACGCCAAACCCTGTCTGCTTCTTTCTTACGCCAACACCCCGCCTCCCTTCCCTCCCCTCCCGTGCTCACCGAGCCAGCACCCCACCCCCACCCCTTTCTCCTTCTCTCTCTCTCGCTGATGGAGAAAATCCCACCCCGCTCCCTCTCTGTCTCTCTTTTCCGCCTCCCCTCCCGTGAAACCTTAACCTGCCTCCCTCTCTCCCTTACTCGCTGACCCACGGCCCCACCAGAAAAAGCCTCCCTCTCTTGCTTCCCTTCTTGGAGAAGACACTAACTGCTGTCATGGTATCGACTTTTGCCACAACGCGAGTCGGAGGCACTATTCGAATCTGAAATTCTGGGTGTTGTTGTACGCTCGGGTGGATCTTGAGATCGGTTAGGAAGCGAGGTGGAGAAGACAACAACCGACTACGACCTTGGTACCGGCCTTGTGAGAAGATCCAATCGACTCCCGGTAACAATCCCTTTTTATTTATCTGATTTGTGCCTCGTCGATTTTAATTAATGTCGTGATAATCAGAGGTAGAAGAATTGATAAAATTGCATCAAGTGTGGGTTGTTGATTTTCCCGGCTTGATTGAATTGTTAAGTGTGATACGGGGTGATTGTGTATGCAATTTTCGGTTGAGAATGTGATGTTTTAATTAATACTTGGAAAATGGTTGCAAGCCGTAATTGTTAAATTTACTTTATAAATTGTCCTTCGGATCAAATAGAAAAGTTGCACACCCTATTAATGAATTATGTCACTTGTACATAGCCTTAAATTAATTGATATTTATAAATCTCATTGGCACTGGAAGTAAAAGCCTTGTTATGAATTTTGAGTGCAAAACCTTATTACTAACATTACGGATATGATAATCAGGGGCTTGTTTGCAAACCCTATGAATTTATAAATTTATTAAAGTAAAAGTGGGATTTATTCCTTGTTAAAGGGACAAAATTGCAAAATGTTTCAAAGACTAATTAGATAATTAAAATATTATCATTTGTCTAAATATATAAGCATACCTGGTAAATGTAAAACTTATATCATGAACTATAATATGATAACAAAATGCTACACAACAAGTGTATATGTAAGAGTTATAACACGTATTTCATGAAGAACACATAATATAACAATTTAATATGTTAACACATATTCTTATGACTAGTCAGATTATACATAAAATTATAATAAATTATATACAATTGAATTACATATACACCTTAGATAATTAAAGATATATGGGTACATGTTATGAGTGTCTCACAAATATTTTAGAAGTATCCAAATTGTTTTAACAAATTATTTAAGCCAATATTGTATACGACAGGTAAGATATACGTTAATGTTAATCGCATCTAAAGCTAACATGATATAAAATGACAAATAAAAATGAGTATAGAATGTAATCTAATATATAAATTAATTATATTAGGAAATTAGGATATGTTAATTAAGTATAACATGTTTAAAATTACCGTAGCTCGCGAATAATTATTTTGCGAATATTTCGACTTTAGAAATTTTATAAGCAATTTATATTCAAATAAATTATTAAAACTTTAGATTATATTAGAATAAAATTTAATTAATTTAGATCAAAGTGAATGATCAATATCTGACGAAATTATAAATTAAGATTAATGCTAAGCTCGTTGGCATGAAAATAAATAATCAAGAATTTGACATAAATGTATTAATTGGGGGCAAGGGTTAGTTAAGTTAGCGTAGATTTTAATTATTTGTAATTACGTAATTTCAGATCAGCAGATCCCAAACGAGTCCGATCATTGGGCTAATACGACTAACCCGCAGTTTGGAGTTTACGCGGAGCACACTGATTATTAGCGACAGAGACTCCAGCCCTACAGGTGTGGGATATCTTAATTATTTTCTTTCGTTGGCGTATTCTTACCAGTCGATCCATCTGACCTGACATTCGCACTTTATTTTAAAGTAGATGCTTTAAAACTGTAGAGCATGTTTACCCTTTCTGCACTGTAGTTAGATTTGCATAAACCCTGAAAAACCTGAATTTACTGTATTTTAAGAGTAGAGTAATTAAATAATATTATATATATGTATTATTAGAATAGTAGGTTATTCGATTGTCTTCTTCTCGTAGAAGACAATATACTATTATTGTACGTGCATACGCATGCATTGGTGAGAGCTGAGCAGGGCCGAGTGACTTCGTTCCGTCTTGGTGTCACTTGGCATGGGACGGCCCGACAGCCACTACTAGAATCAGATTTTTTTTACATGACAAGGAAAATGGCCTTTTGTAAGGAGATACGCTTGCAACAAGCCCAAAAAGGCTATTTTCAAGGAGATACGCTTGCAAATGTACCCTTGGAATTGCATTATTCACAAATACTCAGTATTTGCAAGGCCTTCCTTGGAAATACGCTGTTCTGACCTTTTGCAAGAGATTTGCCTTGCAACAACTACGCATGAAAATACTTTCAGAGTTGGCCCAGTTTGGAGTATTTGCCAGGGAAGCGAAGGTGGGTCCCACCTGATTATTTGCAAGGTTGGAAAACGTGGGTCCTACTTGACTATATGCAAGGCTAACACAAGTGGATCCCACCTGACTATTAGCAAGACTAGTGGACGTGGGTCCCACCTGACTATTAGCAAGGCAAGGTAACGTGGGTCCCACATGACTATTAGCATGGGAGATGATTATCTTTTTACATGGTTGATTATTTTCAAGGATATGATTTACATTTTTTGCATGCACTTCAGTTCACACTATTTGCGTGGACATACCAATGAATATATTAACAAGTGATTGCTGTAAATTATTATGCTCCAATTCTACCACCCTCTCCCTGTACCAATCTGGTACCAGCCCAGTTTTCCATTCATCGAGATTTACATAAAATATAATGAGAAATATATAAAAAGCAACTAATAAGCATTGAACAATAGTATAATCATCTTACATTATACCAGATTTAAAAAGTCATAAAACAACATCACCAATAAAGACTTAACTTCTAAATATATCCAAAATGTACCCATCTGTCAAGCAGTAAAAGGAGACTAACAATAATATTAAGAATTGACAACATGAAAAAATATTTTACGGGAATGATGCAATCACTATTTCTCTTCTCTTGCTATGATGTTCTCACTGCAGTAAAAATGAGAAAGTGACTTAGTTTGTTTTGAAGAGTGGAGTACTGCTGATTATTGGATATTTTAATTTTTCAAGCATTGTTTCAATAATGTACAAAAAAAATAACAAGTATATACAAGCATTTAACACAAATTTTGAATTTTATGAATTATAAGCAAAAGAAAAGCTAGGTTGAGTAATATATATAAGCACTTGACACAAATTTTGAAATGAGCTTTAGCAAGTACATATATATAAATAAGAATATGCATATTATTAATGGATAAGATGAAATAACATATATGAATAAATAATGCATACTTTTGTTTGGAAAATGATAGCAGTCAACATTATCCTTCATTGCTATGAAAATTCCATGCATTATGGATATTGGTTTCCCTGTGAATAAGATGGTCTAAATCAGTAACAACTTCCCATTAAAGCTTGTTACTGAATCTGAAAGCACGTTATTTAGATGCACATGTTTACTGATTTCATAAGCAATTAATGTTACAAGTTAAATACCTTCAACAAATCTTCAAGTGGGAACCACTGCTTGCTTACTGACATCTTTGTAAGAAAAACTTTCACCTAACTAGTTAGTTGATCGGCCATGAAGAAATTAGCCATCAGCACCTGCAATTCACCATTTATTCAGTTTATTACTGTCTAATAATGAAAACCAGTGTGGGATTGATACAATATGGTGAGAAACATAGAAAGTACAAGGCTAACCTTGTAAAGTGGTGATGTAACAGAATCAAAGAGGATCCAACTGATGGTGAGAAACATAGAAAGTACAAGGCTAACCTTGTAAAGTGGTGATGTAACAGAATCAAAGAGGATCCAACTGACCCTTAAGCTTGAACACAGTGAGGGCATTCTTATTTCAATTAAAGCTATGTTGAAGGGAAGAAAAATAACAAGCAAAGTTTGCAAATCAATCTTATTAGATGTTTTTATATCACCTTTATAGAACTTATTGAAGAGAGCAATTGTATTTACACCTTTATAGAACTTATTAGATGTTTTTATATGACCTTTATAGAACTTATTGAAGGGAGCAATTGTATCTACACTAGATTATCATATAAAGCCATAAAAGTATAAGAGAACTTACACGTGTCTCGTTATCTAAAATGCCTAGATAGACACACTTATAACCAAATCTATACTCAATAATTAAATCTATAACCAGAGCTATAAACAAAGCTGCTACTAGTCTCAACCTTAACCAATCTAAACTCGATAATTACCCATTAACCATAGTTATTCTACATTTATGCCCCACTTATAACCAAATTAACCCCAATATATCAAAACTGATGCAAGTTCAAAATAGATCCAAATTAACTTCAATATTGAATTTTCTCTCTTATTTGTCTTCGTTGAAAACTGATGAAGGTTAAAAAAACTGCAATTAGCACTGTTACAACAAAACAGGTACATAAATAATTATTAGAAAACACACCAGCAGTTATTAGGCAAGCATGAGAGGAGTGAAAACATTACCTTCTCAATATATGCACGAACCATGTGTTTCATATCTTGCATAATACTTTCTGGCTGACCCTCTAGAAAAGCATATGATAATATTTGTCAGCAACAAGCTCGGAACCAGAAAACCCAAGATTCAATATAAAATAAGGAAAATAAACTCACCAACTGCAACCTTAGTAAGGCCAAAAAGATCAATGATGGTACGGTGAAACAGTCAAGATTGATCGTCTGTCAGTAAATCAATTATACATAAAATTCTAAGGTGAATTTAGCCAAACTGCTTCACACCCAAATAAAGGACAACTTCGTGAGTGCATAGGAACAAACCTTGCATTTTTCTGATTTTTCTACAAATTATTGTGAATTTTCAAAGTTCAGCACTTAAACACAAGTTCCAGCTCAAAAACAGCATGGCAGCACTAAACTAACCATGAAAGGAACTTAAATTTGACATAGTTCTGGGTCATTAAATGAATTGAAATTAATTGAGAGTGTAGTTCATGACTCCTTGAAACTTTAGACACCAAGAACAATTCATTGAATTTGCGGTATGTTCTACACAAAAATGACAAGAACACTAGTTCGACCCAGCTAGAAAACATGAAAACTGGTACCAGCCTAAGCTGGTACATAATTTGATCTGCACAAAAACACTAGTTCGACCCAGCTAGAAAATTTAGAAAAGAATGAAACTTAACAGAGATGTAGATCATGACTTTCTTGAATTTCAGAGACCAAGAAGACCCAATTCAGAGTTATGAGCTGTTCTGCACAAAATTCATAAATCAGCTTGTCAGGAAATTAAAAAAAAAAAAACAGCAAACAGTGGCTGGTTCAAAGGAGCAAAAGCTATAATGAAACACTCTAATGAAAAAGTCTGATGACTTGGAAACCTTAGCGCGAGGCTGACAGGATTAAGAGCACCGTATAGTGAAAAGGCTGAATTATCTGAATTTTTGCAACATCAATACACTTCCAACTTGTAGCTCATTTACTCAATTTGTGTTATTTAAATGGGGCTCAGATTAACTGTATTTGCAATGCGAAGCTGATGTATAAAACTGCTATAGTTTATTTTAATCTAGATACATAAAAGAAAATATGCTGACCTGATCATCAATTGACCTTAACAAGCTTTAAATTTCTCAGATCTGATATAAACAGTAATAATTACCTCTATGAATTTTCCCAAATTTAAGATGAAGATCAGAAGTTGCAATTGAAATACAACAACGAAAGTAAAATGAAAAGCAGAAGCTTACAGTATGGAAGACTAATAACAATCGAAGAGAAGCACGATTTGAGCGACCAAATCAAAATTCAATTCAATCTATGGCTGCTGCGAAATTTCCTAACGCGCTCCTTCAGTGCTCTTTGTAATAGGCTCTTTGTATCAGACCAAAGATCGGCTATTGCACGACGGACGGAGCAGCGGGAGAGAAGTTTCGTTTTATTTGGGTTTTGGCTTCGCGTCCAGACAACGCCAAAGGATTTGGGCTTAACGGGAAGAGGGAAAAAAATATGAGGTATTGGATTTAGCGGGGATTTAGGGTTTCGTGAGGATTTAGGAAGGAGATGATTGGGAGAGAGATGGCGGATTTGAGAGACCACGAGAGATGACATGAGGGAAATACTTGGTATTTTGTGGAAGAGGGGATAGGATTAGGGTTCTTTGTCCGTGAGGGAAGGCGGCTGAGAGAAAGGCAGGATTTAAGGAATGAAGGCCGGAATTTGAGAAAAATAGAAGGGAAATCGAATTTGCTGAACAAAATAGGAGGGAAAATGAAAAAAAATGAAGGGATGTGAAAAATTCTCTCCGGATGACTATACGTCTAAAATCTTCTCTGGATGCAATGGGAGAACAAAAAATTTGAGAAGTACAAATTTTAACAGAGCATTTTAAGCTTCAAGCAGTGTGTTAAATATATTGGACGTTGTTTAAATTAGATAGGTCGCGAACTGCATCAAATAAAAATAGCTCTGTTAATAAAGACACTTTAAATAAACACATCAGGACTATTCATTGCCTATCGGACGGTTTGAAACTTGATATTTAGCATTTATCTAATGTATGTGCAGAAAATGATATGAAAAAAGTTCAAAAAAATCTTTTAAAATTATTTACATCTCCTATGACCAAATCATGCTTATAATTATCAATTTTATAAACTTTTGTCATTGTTTGCCTCTTCAAATTTAACAAATATTTGCAGCCCGTTCATTTTCACGTGAACAATCAACGGTCGATCTGCAGTGAAATGATTCCAAATTTGTTTTGAAATGATCAAGGGAAAACATTGAACATAACCAACATAAAAATTATGAAGTTTGATTGTGTCTCAGTTTCGATCCAATGTGAAGTGTGTATGGCCCTTCGATCTTTCGATATTCCCTCAGCTTGATAGAAGGGTAAATAAAAATAAAATTTCATCAAACTTCGCTGCAGGAAAATAAATTCAGTGCTATTTAATTTCAACGGTTCCGATCGACCAACAGACGACGTGTTTACGTGCGTCTTCATTAACTCACAAAGCAAGAGTTTATGTTCTATGTAACATAAACTCTTGCTATGTGAGTTAATGAAAGCGCACGTAAACACATCGTCTGTTGGTCGATCGGAACCGTTGAAATTAAATAGCACTGAATTTATTTTCCTGCAGCGAAGTTTGATGAAATTTTATTTTTATTTACCCTTCCATCAAGCAGACGGAATATCAAAAGATCGAAGGGCTATACACACTTCAAATCTGAACCGTATGATAGATGATGTGTTGTTCTGATTACTAATGGACACCTCCAATTCTCAACCCTCTCTGTTAAAACCGTCTCCTCCTTCTTTTTTTCTTTTTTTTGTTCTCTGAAAGAGAGATCCAGATGGCTTTGGTTCGATGACTCACTGACCATTCGATCCAAATTAAGATTCGTGCGCCCTACTTCAATATCTGTGAGCGAATGCTCAATTTTTGTGCACTCATATATTAATACAGATCGGACGGTGCTAAATCTTATTGGACTCAAAAGCTCTGTTCTTTTTCCTTATCTAATTGTGTGTTGTCTGCTTCAATTTATTTTTAACGAAAGCCAAACACCAAACCCTCTCCTCTCAAATACTCTCAATTCTCAAAGGGAGAGAAGAAACCCGATCGTCGGAAACACCAAGGCAGATTCATGATCGAATCTTCTCCGCCGTCTGGATCGATCAAGTTGAAATTGCCTTTCCCGTTCCTGTTCTTCCTCTCCCCCCTTCCCATTTTCGTTCCTCCGCTAGGTCTCTTTTCTTTTCCTGATCTCCGACGCCACTGCTTCTGTTCCTCAATCGCAATTTTGGCAGAAGAACTGCGTAGGAAACTCGTGCAGAAAGGAGCGCAGAAAAGTCGAGCGAAAGAAGAAGGAACTGTTAGCACCGATTTTCTCGGCGATGACCAGAAAAGGTGCGGTTGTTGTCAGAACTAAGTTTGCTCACAGTTTCCTCTTAAATTTAGTCTAATTTTGGTTTTTTTATCGTTAATCTTATGCCTTGTTCTTTAGTAATGTCTTTGTTGTGCTTCTCCGACAGACAATGCAAAAGCACAAGTCTTAGTTTGGATTGTGTTATTTGGACCTGAAATTGAGTAATTTTAGGTCAAGTTGGATAAATTTTTAGCAAAATACCACTTACGATGAGCCAACTCGTACCAATAAAATCATTGGTATTATAGTAGTTTGGTATTTGAGAGCAAAGGTTCGGATTTGAGTAGTTTTCATGAAGTAAAATTGTTAAAATTGTACTAGTACTTATAGTGGATTTACTGGTACGAGACTGTAAAGAGATGTGATCCATGTATTTAAAAGCTTAAGCCACACATGATGAATCCAAACTAGTAATTTTGTTGGTACCAAAATTCTCAGAACATCATGTACTATCACCTAGATTAATCTCAAAGTTTTTGGAATTTTCTAACTAGGTCAAACTAGTAATTTTGTACTGTTCAGTTTTGGTACCAATTACCCATTGTATCAGTTGCTGGAATTTTTGAAATATGATCTTTGAAAGTCCTTAATTAATTGTATAAAAATCACAAAAATGTGAGGTTTGTTTATGTGAGTTCCTGTTAATGTCCTATATCCATCTATGCAAGGATTTGGTTAATTTATAACTTTCTTCACTGGTTTCTGGTCTAATTTTCTGTTTGAGGTATTCTCTGTATCAGTACCAGATTTCATGTGCTGCCATGATAGATATGCTTTTCAAGTTACATTACACAGTTGAAATCAGTGGCAAGACCCTTGTGCACCTCTACTGTCATAAAAAAGGCTCAAAATGCCCTTCTGCTGAAAACTGGAAAATCAGAGGATAAAGATTCTGATTATGTCAAAATAAAGATGACAGGCAGATAAAGGACTCAATTCTATGCAGTTTAGACCCAAATTTTGATTAAAAATGAATTTTCTACTATTTTTAATGAATTTTTGAAATTCAACTTTCTGAAAATTCTTAATTTTTCCTTCTCTTCTTCTTTTCTGTTGCTGGTACACAAGGACCATGGTACCGAACCCCTTACCAGTACACTAGGGAAGCCAGAAAAAATATGAAATAAATCATACAAGTACATTAAGTCTAAATGGACATTTTCATGAAAATAAATCCAAATTTCATGTAGCCAATTGCCTAGAATAAAATTAACAATTAAATGACAGAAAATGACAAACTGATGCCCTTGCATGCCAAATTCATGAATTAAAAATATAACTAAAATCTGTAAAAATGTGAAATTGGATCTAGAAGTGCCTAACATGGCCAAGGATGTGATTATGTAATAAAAATATATAACCATATTCAAAAATAAAAAGTTTAAGGATCAAATCCTGAACCACTAGCATATGAACTACACAGTGATTTTTTTTTAAATACTCAAATTGAAAATTTAATAAAATATAAGGTACATATGCACTCCAGAATCAATCTAAATGATTGAAACAATATCATTGATGCTCCTCTATGTTCTAATTTGACAAAAATCAAAGTTTCATATGATGAGATAGGCTTCCAGTACCAAACCGAAAGCTAAAACTTCAATTAATGAGATTCGACATGCGCATGCTAGTGGAGTATTTACACGGACCTTCAATAAAATATTATATAAACAGGTGGTGTAGTATTTGCAAGCGAATGGGGTTGAGTATTTGCAAGTACTTTTAATAAAATATAACATCTAAAATGTGCCAAAGTATTTGCAAGCGAATGGGGTTGACTATTTGCAAGGACGTTCAATTAATTATAATATCTGACTTTCAAAATGTATTTACAAGGGCAGGATGAAAATATTTACAAGGTTGCAGATCACACATTTTCCTGCGATACAATTTACAAGGGACTAGCCTTGCAAAAAGTTTGAGGATTCCAGAAATACCATTTCTTTTGCAAGGGCCGTCCTTACCTTGGAAAAAACTAGTCATACGCTTGCAAAAAACTCAGATTCTAGTAGTGAGCCACTGAGCTGAGCGTCACTGGATTATCGGATGGCCTTAGGATTTATATTATATGTATAAACTTTGCTTATATATATCATTTTCGATCATTTTTATCATTTTACGTGAGCAGTTCTGATCTTGAGTTTTGTGGCATTGGTTACCCCATCACGGTTCCGATCTCGAGTTCCGTTGTGGCATGTTTTTACTTTGAGACTGCACAATTCCGATCTCGAGTTCTGTGTAGGTCTGTTTTACGCTACCGCATGGTTCCGATCTCGAGTTCCATGGCGGATTTGTCTGCATGGTTCCGATCTCGAGTTCCGTGGCAGAGTGAGTGCACAGTTCCGATCTCGAGTTCTGTGGCACTGGTTACCCCACCACGGTTCCGATCTCGAGTTCCGTGGTGGCATTTTTATTACTTGAGACTGCGCAGTTCCGATCTCGAGTTCTGCGTAGGTCTGTTTTACGCTACCGCATGGTTCCGATCTCGAGTTCCATGGCGGATTTGTCTGCACGGTTTCGATCTCGAGTTCCGTGGCAGAGTGAGTGCACAGTTCCGATCCCGAGTTCTGTGGCACTGGTTGACTATATTTTTACGACTTGCATTGTATGAGTTCTTCTATTTTATATGTTTGATTGATGAATCGTTTAGGCGAGATAACACACCGGATTTAGATATAACCATCGGCTAGTGTGTTAGTGTAATGCTAATCTTGTGGGCAATGCGCGATATCATTAGGCAACGTGTATCATTGTTCCCTGATCACAGTCCTTGGATTATATCATTCAGATTCTTTTTATCCTATTGGCACAGCACGGGGTGATTTACTTAAATCCGTAATATTATTATTATTATATTTGTTCACACGGTGCTTTGGTACTGGACTCCGAATTGATTACTATCCGATATTGTATTTTGACTTTGGGTTTATTTTGCATGTTGGCATATTAGAACAATCGCATCATGGCATTAATTAAAAGTGTTTTATGACTATTATATATTGAGATAGGTTTACACTTGTGCATATTTAATTGTATTCATAACTGTACGAAATTTATATAAATAAAAGTGCTTTGACCGTAGAGGATCCCTGAGGGGATAATTCTGGGTCACATACTGGGCGATTCGTCGCTCACCCACAAGTTGTTTCGTGGGTTTTAGGTACATGTTTTGGCGGTCCGCAGCAGGAGATGTCAGGAGCTGTCCCCGAGCGCCACACCACTTGACCTATTTTGGATTAGGCTTTTGATTAGGTTTACGAGTCCCGTATTTTTATATATACGGGCTCAATAGATCATGTATCACTTTCTATAGATAGTGTGATTTGGATCCGAGATGGATCAAATTATATGTTATGTATGTGTATGTTTATTTATTTGCTATGTGACTGATGCTTGATATTTATATTATTTTGCTTCCGCTGCTGTTTGATTTATTATTTATGATTAGCCTTGCGTGCTTAATGATTAATTAAGCACGAGGCGAGGTTGATCACACCTTAATCTAGAATTCCTGGTTTGGGATATGACAAATTTTATATGCATCATATAAATATATAGCTTTAATCACTTTTTAAATGTATGATCCTAAAATTATCGGTAAATTTTGCTAGAGGTCATTAAACTGTCCTTTGTCATGAATTGGTCACTCAAATTTAATTTGTCCCTCTATAGATACTGAACTTTGAATTTATTCCAATCAAGTCACCAAGCCTATAACTTTTTCATCCAAAAAATTAATAAAATATACTTTTCTATTAGATTTTGGACGAAATTAGTATATTCTATTAATATTTCGGACGGAATAAGCATATTTAGTTAGTATTTTTGATGGAATAAACATATTATGTTAATATTTTGGATGAAAAAGTTAGAGGGTGACTTAATTGAGATAAATCAAACTTGAGTAACCAATTCATGACAAAGGACAAAGTTTAGTGTCCTCCAACGAATTTTACCCTAAAATTATATATTATTTTTTAATTCATTCTGGTTTGCAATTATATAACTAAATGATCTGGTATGCTATATGTTTTTTTTTTTTTATCACAAACACACATATTTATGGAAAACGAAATTTTACACTTTTTAGTTTTTTGTTTGCTATTTTTTAGATTTTCTAAAATGATTTCTTAAAAATCAGGAAAATAGTTATTAAAATTTGATTTACTATAAAATATTAATATCTAGTTTAAATTAAATCATTTGAACCAATGGTAAAGTTTGTATGTTTTAGTATGTATGTAGATTAGAGGTTTAAATAGTGTTTATTGCGTCATAGTGGAATGGTTAAAATAATGGCGTTATGTTCATATTGTTGCTATAGTTTCATATTTTTTATTATCTAAAGGCTATATTTCTATTACAGTGTGTGGTTAAGATTGAATGGACTAAGTCAGTTTTTTTTTCTTTTTTTTTTTGATAAAAAATAGATCTGAGGAAATTTTGCTTGTTTTAATTAGTATTTAATAATTTTAGTCGGTTTTCATTAGTAATTCTATGGTCACACTTTTAGTTTGAATTTTACGTGGTCCAGAGTTGTCCAAATTAATGCCACACGGTTTGGTAAAGAATTAGACTCATTTTCTTTTTCTTTTTGAAAACTCTCTGACCAAGTGGAATTAGACTCATTTTCAACCTAGTTATTATTCCAAGTTATGAATGCAACTTGACGACTTATTCCTCAAGTCGTCTAATTTAATTAATGCTTCCGTAGAATAGATTGTGGTTTACAATTACAGCTTCCGCACTTATTCATAAATTGAGTTCGTTCCGTAAATTATTGGAATAGAAGAAAAAATAAAGAAAACTGAAATTTGAAATGGATTTGAATTCTTCACTATTTTGACCATATTAGATTAATGTTGGAAGAGTGAAATAGTGGAAGTGGAGTATTAGTAAACGAGTCAAATTCATCTCTTGGAAAAAGCTAATTCCTCTAGCTATTCTATATTAATTTCTCATAGAATAGAGAATTGACTCATAGATGAATAGAGGAGGGATCAACATATAAAAAAATAAGGATTTTACTACAAAAATTTAAACTCTATTTTTTTTTTTTTTTTCAATTTTTCAATTCCACTCGCATGTTATTATTGTCGAATTTAAACCCAATTTCTCTTTTTCAATTTTCCAATTCCACTGTCTTTCAATTTTCCAATTTTCCAATTCCAATTCCACTCATAGATGAATAAAGTAGGGATCATTAATATGTTTCCTCTGCAAAAAAAAAAACTTATTAATGATAGCCAAATTAACTTTAATTAAACACATCACGTTCTCTTGCAAAACATGTTTGATCATTATGACTTTTGATTATGAGAAAATTCAAAATATAAAATTTAATTATAACACCCTTTAAAGAGTTTCACATAATTTTGAATCACCGGAATTGGAACTTGTACAAGAAAATTTTACCGAAAATACCGTCCAGAAAATAGTTTGGAGAGCAGGTATCAATGCTGTATGATTTATAGGCCCTGCTTGTTTATCGTGTTGATATTTGTAATTTATTTATCTTGCTGGCACTTCATGCATGTAATATTGCCAATTAATTATTTAATTTGATAAACCTCTGACAATCCCCAGCCAATTAGTTCTCAAAATATGTCAGAAAAATTAAGTAGAGTATAAATTATATAGTTTACAATTATAACCTGCAATCACCACACTAATTAATGGATTAATTTAGTTATCAACTTATTAGTGATCACAAGAATTAGCTTTTGATCTAGTGACAAAGGCACATGGTCTCTATGTGAGAGGTTATGAATTCGAAATTCAAATGGGAGAAATCCTTTGTTGTATTATAAGGGTATTAAATAGTTGGGTGACTTGACCTCCAACGTTAACTCAAAAAAAAAAAAAAAAATTATTAGTGATCACTAATCGCTGCACTAACCTGAGGAGCATTCCATGCACTTACCCATTTCAATTTATTTCTTAACTAGCGAGGTCCAACATTGATTTTTAACTTAACAAATTGTGGTTCAAATATGTTTATTCTGTAGTCATCCACTTCAAATTTTAGTTTGATGATGCAATCATCGCCATTCTTCGATGGAATAACTCAACATCAATGACAATCCGAAACGTCAAAAAGTGAATTACTAGGCAATTAAGTCAAGTAAACTCATGGTGTCATTTTTTCCTTGATTTGTCAAAGTAAACTCGATCATGAAGTCATGTGCAGCTTATTAAGAGAGAACATAAAGAGAAATGTACTGTGCATCAAAATGGGGAAACCAAACAAACTTATGTATCTCCTCTTTGTTATCATAGGTTCAGTTGTTACAGGTAAAAATTTGAACAGAAACATCTCAGTAGGAGTTATACTCGATTTGGACACCCTTGTGGGCAAAATGGCTCGAACAAGCATTGAGATGGCTGTGCAAGATT
This sequence comes from Carex rostrata, assembly GCA_964058875.1. Lineage (NCBI taxonomy): Eukaryota > Viridiplantae > Streptophyta > Magnoliopsida > Poales > Cyperaceae > Carex > Carex rostrata. The sequence continues at coordinate 1,084,458 of CAXKVT010000541.1, forward strand.
TCTACACTATACATTCGAATTATAGTACCAGACTTGTGCTTGATATCAGAGATTCCCACCAGGACAATGTCAAGGCTACATTAACAGGTGACAGATCAAATTATTAAACTGTAGTAATGTATTATTGATTGTGCAAAGTACTCAACTTGAACCAAATCCCACTGTAATTTTTTTACTCTTTCTAGATTAACAAACCTACAGTAGATCTCTGTTTCTTCTTTTTTTTAAAACCCCTTCTCCTTAAATTCGGGTCTAAAAATTTCAATCTTCTTGCAGCATTAAACTTTGTACAAAACAACAAGACTGAAGTCATTATTGGACCTCAGAAGTCCTCACAGGCTATCATTGTCTCTGAAATCGGTAACACCAGTCAAGTGCCCGTAATTTCATTCTCAGCTACCAGCCCCACTCTTACCTCCATCAATTTTCCCTACTTTATAAGGACAGCCATAAACGATGCCACTCAGGTAAAACCCATTACCTCTCTCATCAAAGCCTATGGATGGAGAGAGGTAGTTCCAATATATGAAGATACTGATTTTGGACAGGGCATTCTCCCCTTCCTTGCCGATGCCCTTGAAGAGATCAATGTACGAATCCCTTACCGTAGCTTAATATCAAAATTGTCAACTGATGACCAAATCAAGCAAGAGCTCTACAAATTACAGACCATGCAAACAAGGGTTTTTATTATACACATGTCATTTTCCTTTGGATCTAACCTATTTTTGAAGGCTAAAGAAGTAGGGATGATGGGTGAAGGGTATGTATGGATTATGACAGATGGAGTGACAAACATGGTAGACTCCTTAAATGAAAGTGTCACCAGTGCAATGAAGGGGGCTCTAGGTGTACGGCTTTATGTACCCAAGACTGAAGAGTTGAAAAACTTCACCACCAGGTGGAAAACGAGATTCCATGAACACAATCCCCAAGAAATATCTAATGAACCTAGCATCTATGCATTATGGGCTTATGATACCATCTATGCACTAGCAATCGCCGTAGAAGAAGTACGGGTAGAAAACACCAAAATTGATAACTCTACAGCTCCTCAGATGTTGCCTGTCTTTCCCAATGGACCACTACTTCTTGAGGCAATCACCAATGTCAAGTTGCAAGGATTGAGTGGCAACTTTGAATTAACAAATGGACAGTTGCAGTATTCTTCATTTGAAATAATTAACATTGTTGGAAGGGGGATAAGAGAAGTTGGGTATTGGAAAGAAGAACAAGGATTATCAAAGGAAGTAGATGAAAACAACAAGAAGAGTTATTATTCAACATCACCTGGAGATTTAAATCCTATTATTTGGCCAGGGGAAACAATTGTTGTGCCGAAGGGTTGGGAAATCCCTGTCGGTGGGACAATGTTACGTGTTGGAGTAAAATGGGGTGCACAATACGAGTTCATGAAGGTGGAGATAGACCCTGAGACAAATACAACAAGAGCAAGCGGGTATTCAGTTGATGTGTTTGAAGCAGCAGTAAGGCGATTGCCTTATGCAGTTGCATTTGAATATGAACATTTCGGTGGAACGTCTCGGAAAAGCTCCCTCACCTACACTGATTTGGTCTATCAAGTTTATCTTGGGGTATGTATCTCCTTGTGAAATAGATAAATCTTGTTTTTCATAAACAACACGAATATAAATATAGCAACCAGTGCTATTAGTTTACTTAAATATGGTTGAGGTTTGGGTAATTAATTTAGTATGCATCTGATCTGTAGCTCAGTTTTCCAACATTGGAAATTAAACAAGCAAAATGTGTATATTAATTATTTCAGGCACTACTTTTTTCGATACTGTTAAGATGAATTCTACGTTTTCTTTTATTCTTCAATCATGCATATTATTTGAGGCATTTCTCTTTAAGCACCAGCTGATTGAAATGGCTAATTTTTTAAGCACCAATTGAGTCCTAGCTAGGACTCATTATATGCTTGCCATGATAAAAATTAGATTTTATTTTCAAATGTTCCCACTTATTTTGATCTATTGTCAACAGTTGCAGAAAACAAAATATCATTTGACTGAAAAAATTGCTTCAAACTTGCAGAAATTTGACATAGCTATAGGCGACATCACAATAAGGTACAACCGTACACGCTATGCTGACTTCTCAATGCCGTACACCGAATCAGGAGTAGCCATGATTGTGCCACTCAAGCAAGCTGAAAATAAAAACACATTTGTTTTCTTACAGCCATTATCTTTTGATCTATGGCTGGGCAGCTTTGCATTTCTAATCTACACTGGTATCACCATATTGATAATGGAGCCAAAAATCAGGGCCCCCCTCAAGAAATCTATATCAAGGCATGTTGGAACTATAATGCAATTATCCTTGTTTGCATATCGTAAGTAATTTCATCAAAAAATTGTCTCACAATTCCTAGAGGAATTTTGTTCCAAAACAAAAAAAATTGTATAACAACGACTGTTCATTCATTTCCAAATTAAATAAGTTAGTCACAAGCTGACATATTGCAAATAAATGCAGAAGAGAAGTTAGAGAGCACCCTATCAAAGATAGTAGCTATTGTGTCCATCTTTGTTCTGCTTATATTGACCTCGAGCTACACAGCTAGCCTCTCATCAATGTTAACGGTACAACAGCTTCGACCAACAGTAACCGACATCTATGATCTCAAAAAGAATGGTTACTATGTTGGATATAATAAACGTTCCTTTGTGAAGGGCTTGCTTCAGGAGCTCGGCTTTGACAAATCAAAGATGAGAGGTTACTACCCCGAGGAATATAATGAGGCACTTGACAAAGGAAGTGCAAATGGAGGAGTTGCTGCAATCGTCGATGAAGTACCCTACATCAAGTTGTTCATTGCCAAAAGTTGCAAATCATATACTATGGTTGGACCGATTTACAAGACAGCCGGGTTTGGATTTGTAAGTTTAATGTTAATTATTCATTTTCATATGCAAGCTAGACATCAATTGCATGAACATGCTTACACAAGCAAAATGTTCACCACAAATCACAAAACCTGTAGACACCATAATATTTAAGTACCACTAGGGAAGAACTTAAACAAAGGAGCATTATTTTCATGTTCAATTTGTTTGTCAATCCCCATAGTATGGATCAGTGTTGTAAATAATGGTATGCGGTTGTCGGACGGACAAGGTATAGCTAAGCGACTAATTGGGAATAATCGGCCCATTAGTCAGGAAAATCCTTGATGGTTTGATCACCGCCAACGACTAATCAGTCGAAATCGGACATTTTTTACAACACTGGTACGGATACCAAATTTACATTCTGGATCTGCAATTTTTTTTTTAAAAAAAAAAAGAGGCTGGAAAAACCCATTCCATTGAAGGAAGAGTTAATTACAAGTAAAAGAGTTTTAAGCATTCAGGATCTGCAATTGATGGACAGGCTTTCCCCAAGGGTTCTCCACTAGTCGCTGACATTTCCCGAGCAATCCTCAACATAACGGATGGGGACGACATAATCCAAATTGAGAAGAAATGGACAGGAAACTCAAACTGCTCAAGCAGTGGCAGCAGCAGCATGGAGTCAAACAGCCTGAACTTTGTAAGCTTCTGGGGGCTTTTTCTAATGATGGGAGTTGTTTCCACAATCTGTCTACTAATATATGCGACCATGTCATTCTGTAAAAATCGGCAAAAGGATACTAACATAATGAGCCTTGAAACAAGCACTGATGAAACAATTGATACTGAAGCCTTGCCTTCTATTAACCAAGAGGATGACCAAATCAGTGATGCTGTTGGCATATCACCCGCTGAAAGTGACCCGGACACTTCACCAACAAATGCCAACATGATACCATGATATGAATGTATAATATTATTTTTTTTTTGGGTTGTGTCAATATATATAATTTACATGTTTCTCTTCTTTTTATTAATATCTTATTATTTCCTTAAAGTCTTAAACTGATCCATATGTTTTATACTTGGGTTAATATCATGGAAGGCTAAGCATTTATTCTACGAATTGGGGATGTAGCCTAATACTCTTGACTATGTACATTCAAAAATAGATCCACTAATTTAGACTGAGACGTAAAAGAGATGTCTATATTGAAAGTACTTTATACAAGGTTGTGTATCCATGAATGACTCTAGGTAATTTAGATGATGTTCTGAAAATTGATAACTCAGAGAATTAATCTAATTTAGGTAATTTAGATGATGTCTGTATCAAGTCTAATTAAACTTGATAACTCAGAGAATTGTGACAATTTTTTAGGATCAAAGAAATAACCAGAGATTGCTAACATTTCTTTTTATTACAGACTTTAAATTTAATTGCACCAAAACCCTTGTTCATTTGATTAATCCATAACTAAACCAATAAAAAATTAGCTACATATTGTCTCAGTGCAATGAGGGTATGTTACCGAAACAAAGGAGTTGGATAACTTCACAACCAGATGGAAAACGAGATTTCAAGAAGATTCCGTAAGAAATGCCTTGTGAACCTAGCATCTGTGCTTTACAGGCTCAAACGCCATCCACACACTAGAAATGGCAGTCTGAAATGTAGGGTTTAAAAACTTAAAAAATGCAAAATCCTCCAAGATATCTGATTCCTTGCATGTTTCCAATGGACCCCAGCTTCTCGAGGCATTCTCCAAAATCTCATTTCAAGGTTTGAGTGGCAACTTTGTTTTAATAAAAAATGGACAATTGCAATACTCAGCCTTCGAAATAATAAGAGTGGCAGGTCATGAGGTCAAGGAACTTAATGGGTTTGGGTTAAAGTAGGACACCAAATCAACTTGAGCACGGTATAAAGCCACGGAAGTGGGTAAGTATTTACCTTAGGATAACACCACCTTAATTGTTACAATTCAAATATTAGGAAAATAAGTAAATAAGTATAATTAAGTTATTACGATGAATCCATAATCCTATAATTCATCGCATAGCATTTTTATTATCAACTACATTCACATAATATAACTTGTATTTTAGGATTCAACCCTCATTTGCATAATTCAACCAACAGTTGCATAATTCATCCTGCATTCTTTAGGATCCAGCCAGCATTTCTTGAATACACCCAAAATGTTTGGTCTTTATTAATGACAATTGGTTAACCAATACTTCCAATACCTCTCTATTGTTCGACAACCCGTAGTACTATGAGGTACGGTTGTGTGCTAGCGACCAAACTGTGTTTAGAGCTGAGGTTTATTTTGTTAAGCTACCAATCGTACATCAATACCAGTAAAGGCATGGCTGTTATTGATGTGCTATTTCGACAATCTTCCCAACCCACAAGTGAGGCAAGTAGAAACAAAGGCTACACATGAGTTTCTATTAGACGTGAGATGCTGCACTGCTTCACTATGCCTCTAGTGGTTAATAATATCTTAGATCTAATTTAAATTACTCATGGATATTGGTCTGAATAGTGATTAAATTTAGGAATTTAGAACCCTAGAACCTACCCGATTTCCGAACGTTATTAGCACTTAAAACCTAAAAATATGTCAAACAACTGATAGCAGTGCAAATAAAAGAATATAATCAATAATACACAACCACCACTTTTCCTATTTACTCATCTCATGATGCCAAGAAACCATACCTGTTTGTTGAGAAATCAAAGCATCCTCAGTTTCTTCGTCAATATTATCATTACCACTATTCATCAAATTTGTCACTGTGAGGTGAGCTTGCGTGCTCTAACGAACTGACCTTATCTCTGGGTTAGAACCACTTTTGTAGGCTCTAAAACTCTTCTAAAGAGCAATGTAGCAGTTCATTGTCCTGAAATATAAAATGAAATAAGAACTTAAAATTGAGGTCGACATAGAACAGTTCTGAAACCCTAGCTGGCCCAAGCACCAAAGAATTGCTTAATTGCACATTTGAGGATGATGAAGATGCTAAATTGGGTTAAGCTGAGTCAAATTGAACAGCTAAATTTTGGTTTGTCATCACAATTTTGGGAACTTCTATAACCAAATTCAGCATAACACCAAATTGCAACAAACTGACATTTTTTGAAATAAGAATGTGCCGTAGAGTAAAAAAGATTTTTCATAAAGAAAATTGACCAGAGAATCCCAATTACAGCAACAAAACATAGTTGAGTTTGAGTAGCAGAACTGACCTGTTCCAATTGAGACCTTAAAATACACCTGTTTGGATCCATCTCCACTCTGTAGCATTCAGCATTTCTCAATGCCTATTAATTCCATATACAGAAATTAAATCAAATTCAATCTGTTCTTCTAATGTAATACCAGTAAGAAAACAACTTCAAAAAACCTTACATCTGTACTGACTGAGCACTGATGTTGTTACTTCTAACCGCGTTCGAGATTTAATACCTGCTAATTCTCTCCCGTAATTTCCTTTTTTTGTGTCGCATTTAACTTGAGGAGGGGAGTTAGTTGGTAGAGAGAGAATTCGCCGTAGCGGCGAGTGTGGTAGTTACGATCGCACCTTTCTCGAATTCGTATCACCTAAGGTAACAGAATATTTATGGTTAGATCTGGACCGTCAAAACAGAATAAGTTCCATCGTAGCGTAGCGAGGATCAATCCAGAGTCTGATCGGACAGCACCAAGTTCCATCGTAGCGAGGAGAAGCGTCCACCCGTGAACATCATTTCGGAGAAAAATTCGTAATGGGCTTGTAGGAACTATTCACAACCTGCCCATACATGCATGGCCTATGGGCTATAAGGCCCGTTAATCTTCTAAAAGACTCCTTTCTTGCTCAGTATCTTCCACGCAGAAATCTTTCTAATCAGGCCCATTTCTTCAAATTAAAAGACCAGAACCGGTGCTTCCCGCTCATCTTTTTTCTCCCTCTTTCCTCAACAAATTAAAAAAAATCGGGTTAATTCCCTGTACACGGTACACCCAATGGGCGAGTGACACGCCAGTGACTGCGCACATTTGGTCAGACTTGAGACATTCTGCGGCCAAATCAGCAAGTCAAATGAGTACCTATATTTAATTTATGCGCTCTTCTAAGCGTAGTAATATGATTCGTGAGTTATTCGCGAATAATTCGGATTTGAGTCTAAGAGCTGTTACTTAATTTTTAGAAATTTTGTCTCCAAAAATTTCTAAATTCTCACATTTCTGAAACTAAAATTAGAATTTCTTAATTGCCACATCAGCAAATACATTACTAGAGAAAATAATTTCAGCGAATTATTTGACCACGTCAGAGTTATGAGGTGAGTGTGTGTCCTACGGACAGTGATCAAATAAAAAGATTACGTGCAAATATTACAAAGAATATAGGATTGACATAATATTTCATATTTAGAGTTTAGATCCGGATCGTAGTCTGGATCAATTTGGCCTCAGGTGAGATGTATATATATGATTCTTTTAATTTTAGTGCTAAAGCACCGTAACTAAACTAAATTTTTTTTGTTCATCTCAAGTCATATGAATTATGTAGGATCTGAACCGTACGTGCCAATTTTTTTTTGATCGGACAACCGTGCCAATTAATTAAATAGAATATGTAATCTTGGTAGGATATATTGGATTCTACACAGTTGACCAGTATCCGACAATTTTTTAGTTATCACCTCAAATTTCTATAATTCACATTTTACTGAAGTTGTTACATGCGCAGACTCAGTATGTGCACCAATTTTTTCTTTTTCTTTTTTTGTACACGTGCTAGTTTTTGAATTTTGATCCAAATAGTGGTATAAATTGTGAATTATGAAAATTTATGGTGGTAACTAAAAATTTCGAGACAGTATACCTAGCTAGTAAGATTAAGTTCTCCAATCTTGCATCTAATTCCGTCTATATAATTTTAAGATAGTTATTTTGTAACTGTTAATTATCTAATAAAATTAGAAGTATTATATATATATTTTTTTCGATAAAATGAGGTCCACTCTCTCTATATTAAATATTCACTAGAATGATGCTCTGATCATATTTGAAACTTAATTGTGATCTTTCACACAAACTACATCACTGCACTGCATAGATTCTCACAAATATACACTACTAGAATTCACTCTTTTTTCATGCTCCCGAAAATGGCTATTTCCAAGAGATTACCCTTGAAAAAAGCCCAAAAATCGCTATTTTCAAGCGCTACCCTTGAAAATACTACCGTTGATAATACCCTCCTTGCAAATAGTCAGTATTTCCAAGGGTACCGTTGGAAATACTCTTTTCTAACTTTTTTCAAGAGAATACCCTTGAAAAAAGGGCCGTTGGAAATACTTTCAAACTTGGCCACTGTCTACATTATTTTCAAGGGGAGCATCGTGGGGCCCATCAGATTATTTTCAAGGGGAGCATCGTGGAGCCCATCAGATTATTTTCAAGGGGAGGGAACATGGGTCCCACTTGAACATTTCCAAGGGTGACACCCCTGGGACCCACTAGAGTATTTTCAAGGGTAGTTTACGAGGGACCCACCCCAGCATATCCATGACCAGCGAAAGTGGGCCCCACCTGATCAGATATTGGTGCTATTATTTAAATGGGTCCATGCATTTTTTTTCCATTGATATACCCCTGGAAATACTAGCCTCTTTTTTTTTTGTACCAGAATGCTTTCATTGGATAATTCTCCCGATACCAACCCAATATTCCTTTACAATCTCCAATTCCCATTCAAACTGATAACACATCTTACAAATCGATAAAAAACACATTAAGAAAAGAGATTGCAAAGCATTTAATAAGCATAAATCATTAACATAGCATAATCAACACATTGTATCAAAAGAAAGTGAAAAACCCTTTACAACACAATATCGTGTGCTTGCACACCGCTAATATAAACCATGGTATACACCCTTTAAAAGTGCTTAAAAAACACTTCTATACATACTCAAAATATGCCCTAATTGAAGACAACTAGCAAAATAATATTTACAATTGACTAAATTGCAAAAATGTTTTACGAGAACAATGCAGTCACTCTTCCTTTTATCTTGCTATGTTGTTCTCACTGTAATAATAGGTGGTGATCACTAAAAGGTTATACAATTTAATATTTAGATAGTAAAAATCTAAAGCATTACCAATCCTTGCCAAGCGCAACAGCAATCCAAATTAGGACCACTTTAATATCACTGTTAGCTTGTCATGATTTTGCTTCCACACTCTACAAACATAAAAAAGTACAACTTCACCACATAAAATGATAGCCATAACTTACATCTACATTCAACTTAGTAAAATGATAGCAAGAAATGAGATCATTTACCTCTGACAAGTAATCCTTTTCAGATGGTATCTTCTCTTTTAGATGGCATTTCCTTATGCTATTATAAGATATTGCCATGTAGTGAAATCTAGTACAACCAATATTTACAAGTTATTCTTGAGAGTATTATTGCATACTATTTTTTATTTGCATATAACTAAGCATGTACATATTTCGAATAATATCAATTAAATTTCACATTGTGTTGGCAGTGCACATGTTAAGATATAGCTAATATTTTTGACAAAATTACTTACATGTCCATGACAGCAACATTTTTGTATCAAGGATAGTTCCAATCCACATCCCAATACCTAATATGTGCATTTAAAATTTTGTAATCAACATTGGATGGTCACTGCAGTCCTACTATTTGTCTGTTTTGACTTAAAATGTTGTATTATATTAGTATAGGACCGTTATTGTTTGGTCTTGTTCCCGACATTTACATAAGGTGATTTCTACATGAAAAGGCAAACGACCCAACATACAACAAAAAACAGAGATATAGAACCCAAAATCACAGGAAAAAAAAGTAGAACAAATTTGTTTTTACCTCACTACCATTGACAAAAATCAGTGAAATGCTGAGTCAATTGAGGAAAAAAGGAACAACAGACTTGCCATTAACAAAAGAAAAGAAAAAAAAGCAGTAATTTACCTCTGTGCAGGAAGAGACCAGTGAAAGCTTAGCTGGCGACTAAAGTTGCACTGAACAGACAGAAGACCAGAAATTCAGTTTATAAGTCACAATTTTTAGACTAATGACAATTAAAGACAAGTGGTATGATACCTCCTCTTCGAAATCTGGAGAGTGATGGCAATGGTGATGATACTCTCTGGCATAGTGGAGCCTGCCAGGGGCGAATCCATGTAAGCTGATATCTGCTCTTGCACTGTCATTCTTCTTGAAATACATGACCTCTGAAACAAAGAACTAATAGTGTTAGAGTGTTTTACTATGTTTCTGAAATTAAATGAAGCAAAGAAAGAATATATGTAAAGAAATATAAACTGAAACAGAAAAAGAAAGAATGTATTAACTACGTGAAACCAAATGCATATAAATGAAGTAATAGACAAACTACAATTAAAAGCATATTCACTTTTTTAATTATACAAAAAATAGAAATAGAAATTTGATGAAATGAACTTACTGTAAAGCATTAACAACTATGCAAATGAAAGAGAGAACGACTGCTGTCTATAATTTATTGATCCCAGTAAAGTCAATTTCTTACAAATTTTGTTTACACTATTAGCAATTTTGGATTTGGTATTACATCTCCAATGCTATCTTTTTTTTATTTAAGACTATCATAAATTACAAAACTCAGGCTGATTTAAGCAAAGAAGAAAATAAATTATACTGATAAAATGAGGGTACGAAAGGCAAACTTTTTATTTATGAGCAGCACAATGTCTATGTGCTGACTGGTTCCAGATTTTGGGTTGGGTCCGTAGAGTCCGACCAAGCATTTCTCTCCATACAACTTTTGCAATATGTACAAATTGACATAAGGATTTGTAGTGTTAGGATCATATATCCCCAATGAAGGCTTAATTAATTAGTAGTACTCTTTGGGGATTAGACAAATGTCCTTTAGTCCCAATCTCAGAGACTTTCGTACCAGTACAGGATACAGCTTCACTAATGAGAACAACTGCCATCAATGTAGGTACATACTATAGAGTATACAAATATTCCTGTTATTAGACTGCATACACTAAGGTACTGGTATTCAACTTTTGAACCAAATTTCATAAAATCCAAAACCCTAAAAAAATGTAAAACAGAAAACGACCAATTTTCAAGCAACAAAAGGAAGGAAAACCAGGAAATTTATGGTCTAATTTAATCGTTGTGGTCTAATTTAAAACTAAAATAATTAAAACCTAATTACTTGGCATCAACTAAAAAACAATTCAAGAGTTCTATGTGTCCAGAACCCTAACTCACTGAAACCCTAACTCACAATTCAAGATGCTATGGTGACAGGGAAGGTGTTACGGCATCAGGTGACGGGCTATGGCAGCCGGGAGGTGTTACGGCTGTGGGGGAGGTGCTACGGTGGGGGTACGTGCTACGGCAGCCGGGAGGTGCTACGGCAGCGAGGGAGGTGCTACGGCAGGGTAGGTGCTACGGTGGAGTTAGAAGAGGAAAAGAGAGGAAGGAGAGTAAAGTATGTGTGAGAGAGAGACGCGTTCAATCTGGGTCTAGTTAGATCGGCACATTTGGCGGCTCCATTTGGAATTTTCGAAAAAGAAGAGAAAAATGGCGGATAAAATTGGAGGGAATGGGAAAATTTAGGAGAAATGAAAAATTTAGGGAGAAAAGAGAGAGGAGGCGCCTAAAGATATTCTCTGGATGTAATGGGAGAACTAAATTTGACAAGTATAGATTTTAACAGAGCAGTTTTAGCTTCAAGCAGTGTATCAAATTTTTTGGAAGCTCCTTAAATTATATAGGTTGTGAGCTGCATAAATCAAAACTGCTTTGCTAATAAAATCACCTCAAATAAATACATCATCACCATTCATTATCTATCATACGGCTTGGAGGTTGATATTTGCTAATTATGTAATGCATATACATCAAATAATATGAAAAAATTAAAATTAAAATTAATTATGTTTTTATGGCCAAATTATACTTATAAGTGTCAATTTTAAAGACTTTCATCATTATTTGCCCCTTCAAATTTAGCAAATATCTGTGGACCGTTCATTTTCGCGTAAACGATCAATGGTTGATTTACAATAAAATGATTATAAATTTGTTTTGAAATGATCAAGGGCATATATTAAACACAACCAACATAAAAGTTTTGAAGTTTTGTTGTGTTTGAGTTTCGATCCAACGTGAAGTGTTTATAACCCTTTGATCTTTTGATATTCCATCGACTTGATGGATAGGTAAATAAATATAAAATTTCATCAAAATTTACTGCAATAATATATATGCATTGCTCTTTGATTTCAACGGTTTCGATCGATCAGCAAATGATGTGTATATGTGTGCCTTCATTAACTCACAAAGCAAGAGTATATGTTTTATAGAACATATACTCTTGCTTTGTGAGTTAATGAAGACGCACGTAAACACATTGTTCGGTGGTCGATCGGAACCGTTGAAATTAAAGAGCACTGTATTTATTTCCTTGCAGCAAAGTTTGATCTGATTTCATGTTCATTTACTTATCCATCTAGCTAATGGAATATCGAGACATCGAAGGGCTATGAACATTTGTAAATCTAAACCGTTCAATTAAAAATGTGCCATCCTGATTGTCAATGGACATCTCCATTACCTCAGGAGATCCGGACCAATCTATACTATCTATCTAATCCTTGATGAGTTGCTACAGTATAATGGGTCCCTTTCTTCGAATTTGTATCCTCTACGTTAACTCAAAAAGGAATCTTTTGAGTTAATGTATCTGGACCGTCTGATTTGCTTTGAGAGTCGTGCAAATTAGATCTGCACTAAAAGTAAAGACCCAATGTTTTAGGCGGAGGGTCGGATGGATCCAGTTTATAATCGCACGGCTGGACTCCGTTTTTGAGTTAATGCAGACGATGCGGACTCCCTTTCTTTAGCGGTATCGATTCTTTCTTTCTTTTTCTTCTTTTTTTGCATTTCCCTTCTCTCTACTCCCCTCCAATCCTCATTCCCACCACCCCTTCTCCTCCCTCTGCCTCCTCTCCTCCTCTGCCGCCACCTTTTTTTTCCCTTCCCCTTCCTTCGACAAATCCCCGCCTGAAACCCAAGGTCGACACCATGCGGTCTGTTCCCTCCCTGCTGTCTTCCCCCTCTCCGTCGGTCCAATCCTTCGCCACCGCAGCTCTGTTCCACCGCCACCTCCTCCACAACTGGTACTCTCTCTCACTCTATTTTTTTAACCATTTTTTGTATACACTGATATTGATTGATTTTTATTTAATTGGGGCTTTTTAATTGAATTAGGGTTTTACCAGTAACTGATTCTATCCTTGTTATGTAGAATGTAAAATATCCTAACCTTTTTAAGGAACATTCACTACATTTGTTGAAAAATTAGGTTATATTGAAAATTATGAAATATATTGTCATAATGGAATCCTACCAGAGCTATTGCAAGATATCATTTATTGAAAATTATTTGGTACTGATATCATTTACGGTTATGCATCTTGCTTCATCTAATGCCTTGCTTCGCAATTCCCTCTATGGTTTATTTGCTTACCCCCAAATACACTTTTTAAAGCTATTATGTACAATAAAAACAATACACCGAACTTCTGCAAAAACACATGCCGGTCACGGTTCTGCAACAGACCCTCAGAGCTTCACAGCCTAATAATCAATGAGAGGCTGAGAATCTTGCAAGACCTTGTACCCAATGGTACCAAAGTAAGTTGATAAAACTATATTTTGACTCTTACTAATTTTTTATGAAAACTATATTTTGACTCTTACTAATTTTCTGTTAGAGGGAGAGTTTGCACTCTATGCGTGAAATTAGATGGATGCTTGTAAATTCAGACTTATGTCAACATATACTAGTGCTGGATGTGCTGGCACCGGATATAATTACAAGAGAATTTTTCAGTTTAGGTAATTTTGTACAAAGAAACTAATTTCTAAGAATCAGTTAAGCTTGATCCATTGTCAGGGAGAGAGGTTTTATCAGCATCATAATTTCCATGATTTTGCACCTCATAATTTCCTTATCAGCATCGGTTGTGTATCGGGTCAGGGAAGAATTCTCTGACAATGGATCAAGGAACATGACTTAATTATATATATTCTTTTTTATTATTTTACTTTACTTATAACTCATAAATTATTTTGCATAGTTACCTATTAGGAAAGGGTTTGAAAGTGAAATCAAATTTTTTGTTAAAGAGGTTGATGTTAGGAAAATTTAAGTGGTTTCCTTTGCTTTGTTTGCCTAACCTATAGTTTTGATTATCGAGTTTAGTCTGCCTAATAACTATGACATTGAATCACTCCAGAAAATAAATGCCTTTTCTTTTTATGTTATTTTTTTGCTTTAAATTGGTGTTTTTGATAATTTGTGCAGGCTGAGCAGTTCAAGCCAGCAGAGCAGGTTACATTTGAGCATGACCATGCACATGTTGTTGATATACATACCACGTCTAACGGTTTGAATCGGCTGTTTGAACCATTTGGAAATTGACAGTTTGCTTATTTGTTAGCTGTTGATTTCAAGTTTTTGATATTTTCTTAGTTATGTGGACTTATTTGCAAAAGTGTAATAGTTGTTGTCAGACTTGTTTTGTTTGGGTTGTAACTCAGGTTTTATTTTGCATGGTTAGCTATTAGAAAGAGTTTATATTAGTAAAAGAATGCTATTGGTATATATGTTGTGTAATGTTGACATATGGTCAGTTGTAAAACTGATGTGCTGGTACCGGCTTGGTACCAGTCACTAGCCTTACTCCAATGAAATCCCATCTTGAAAAAAATTAATATAGCAAAAGAAAATGTAATTGATATTCATGATTATTAGACATATTCACAATGAAATCCCCCCTGTACACTGTATTAGTTAGAACCAGTGGGGATATATTAGTTTGCGTTGAGTTTTTTTTAATGGTTTTGACACTTTTCTTGTTTTGAGAAAAATTGTAGGTGGATTTTTTCTGATCATAGATATATGAAACTGTGTTGAATAATGAGATACTTTGATTTTGTAAATATGATACTTGCATAATATGATATTACTATTGTGTTATTTAGTAATCTTTTTATATAATTTAGTATTATTAATTGGAATTGTGGGTGTTTATTGTACTAGTTTTATTGTTGTGATTTATTATTTTTATCATTCAAAGGGGCATCTCAAATAATCAAAAATGTTTCTGTCTCTAAGAGCTAAACTTTTCCAACGGTAGCCTCATGAAAATATTATATCTAACTATAAAATAATATAAACTGAATCAATAAAACATTTCCAAGGGTGTGCTCCAGCATTTTCATGGGCCTCAGCATAAAATAATATAAATTGAATCAACAAAGTATTTTCAAGGGTATTGTGCTCCAGCATTTCCATGAGCCTCACTATAAAATAGTATAAACAGACTTACCAAAACATTTTCAAGGGTAGTCCCTTGAAAATAATATGGGCTCTCAATAAAATATAGTATTCGTTCTGTTTAGCGGGTCATGGGTCATGCAAAAGTATTTCCAAGGGTGGATAGCAAGCATTTTCAAGGGTTGGCATCAGGGATTTCCATGCGCTACTATTTCCAATGGCCTACCCTTGAAAATAGTTAAATGTGTCAGCAAACTCAATTTCATTTCCAAGGGCCCTTCTTACCCTTGAAAATACAGATGCTACCCTTGAAAAAAACGGAAATTCTAGTAGTGATAATTAAATTCAAACTTCTCTCATCTTTGAAATAAAAAAAATAATTAAGAGGTCAATGTTCATTTTTATTCAGATATATTATCGTTCATTAATTTCATTTTAAGATGAGTGTTACTTTTAGTTCAAATAAGTGCTCACTTTAGAGTGATTTAAACAATGAGTTTGGATGCCGATTTTTTTTTTATGTATAATCATTTCGGTTGTGTTATGCTGAAGTTAATTTCTAACTAGTGATTTTGTATCTATTTAAAAATATAATAAAAAAATAATTTCAATATAATATAAAATTTAGTTTTTAAATATATTTTAATATAGATATCGGATCAAATGTTTGAATTTTAAGTATATTTTATAGACACATATAGTTGGGTTTTAAACAATGAGTTTGGGCCATATATATGGGCCAGGTCAGTTTGGACATTCAGTACACCATGTCCGCAACGCATTACCTGATATATATATATCTTGAATTTGGGCTTGAAATCCCAAACAAAAAATAATAATAATAAAAAAATTTATAAAAATAAAAAAATAAAAAATAAAAAATTTCGACCGTCCAACCAGAATCTTAATCATGCATTCCGGTCTAAGTCTATAATGCACGACAACTTCTTCAATATTCATGCCAAGACGGATCAGATGGTCCGAATTTGTTCCGAAGAATCTCATAATTTGAGTTACTCAAGATGGTATGATTCACGGACGTACGTGCATCCTATATATCTTCTTCTTCTTCTTCTTCTTTTTTTATTTGAATTATTTGTACATCTTATCTGAGTAACCAAGTTTGGACTAGCAATAGAGAGTATAAACAAGAGAAGGAGAATATATTTAGCAGTGTTGTCTTTGTTGCCTGAAACACTGGACTTGTCCGGAGATAATGTGGGCTTCAAAGAACAAGGCTGGAATAGTCCAAAGTTTCATATATACAACCCGGGTCAAGCAACCATATCTGTACAACTTTGCATAGATATACAACTTGAAAGCATAGTGATTAGTGACAAATTAATTATTCGCATTCGGTTAGGCGAGATCAAAAATACGTATTTAATTTGAGAATAATTCAGGTATAATTCGTAAATGATTTGGAATTATCCGGATCAAAGATCTTAGTCCTGCAAGAGAGCAAGAAATAATAAAAAAGAATGTTATGGAAAAATTCACGAATAATTTGTAAAATTCTTCAAAAATTCATAAAATTTGAAAATTATTCGGATTTAATTCGAGTTTAATTCGCGAATCTAGCTTGTGACTATGCTTGAAAGTTGGACGTGTAATGTGAGCATTAGACTCAAATCGGTTCGATACATGCTTCCTTTCATCCAATTTGCTTTATGATAAGTGTATCTATCGTATCAATATTCGTGCAGATGAAACACAGACACAGTGGGAGTAGCTAGGCATCGTATTGATTTGAATTCAATGTCTATCGGACGCGTCGCTCCCATATTATAACATCATTAATTAATGCAGGGAAGGCTTAGACATCTCCCACTTTGTTTATTAAGAAAAGTCGATTGTTTTAAATCGATTTGTACGATTAAAATAAACAAACTAATTAAAGCCACACAAGAAAAATCGCTAATTTTTAAATGAGTGATGCTTCTGTGGACATAAGGACCAATAACAACCCCGATCCATCGATATCTACAAAAATTGTGGACCACTGATAAGAATCGTTCTAATTAGTCACAGTCACGCAACAATTCATTTATGGTTTAGGCTTCCACACTATTCATTTGAGATTATTTATTATAAACACTTCATTACCATATAATTATAAATTACTTTTGCATTTTCAAAGTTCAAACATTAATCCGAACCGTTCAACATGATCACCATATTAAAATATACTTGCAGACCAAATTTCACATTTTTTGAAATTTGTTTATTATTTTTTATGATAGGTAGAAAATTCATTTATTCAGAAAATTTTGGACCATAAAAACAATAATTTTCTACCTATCTAAAAAAAAGCAAAACAATAAAAAAAAAATGTAAAATTTGTTCTCTAAGTAAAAATTAATATAGATACTATGTGGAATGATTCGGATCGACTGTTTAGACTTAGAAAATACAAAAATAATCTATATGCATATGATGTTGAAGTAATTATATAAACGTATTATCCAGACTCATCATAAATAAAGAAACATGATGATTCAAATCAAGAATATATGAGTTAGTGTTAAAGGCTGGCAAAGGAAATGTCCTCTTTGTAAAAAAGATAACGCACATGTTTTTTGATGTTGAAGATTATGAGTTCAAAATTGAATAAAAGAAATATCTTGTTATAATTAAAAAAGTTTTAAATTTTTTATAGATATATAGCTTGATCTCTAACTTATTTATTCAATAAATCGAGATCTATTTTTTCTCATATCCCATGAAAAAAAAGGAGGAAATAAATATGCCACAATAATATTATATCGGAGAGGTTGGGTTTGTTAGAATAATTTTTTGAGTGATCCCTAACCATGTTAGGTCCGATAGAATAGATTAATTTTCAATGATGCTTCCGTGCATTTTGATCTTGTTTCCGTGCCTTTGCTAATATTAAAATATTTGTTTTTAGGATGTGGAATAAATACTTTGATTTTTTACATTTTTGAAGTTCAAAAGGTCGATCTAAACATTATAACATTCAATCTATAATAAAATATGATTGGAGACTAAATTTTACAGTTTTTAAATTTTTTTACTATTTATTAAACCAGATTTAAAATTGCTATTTTTTAATCATTTTTAAATTGTTCACTATTTACTAAGATTAGCAATTTTAAAACTGATTTAATAAATAGTAAAAAAATTCTAAAAAATATAAAATTTGGTCTCTATGCACATTTTAATATAAAGATCACATCTATCTATTTTGGACTTTGAAAATTGAAAAACCAATTGGTTGCATCACAGCTTCTATATCTATCTATCTACATATCTGTGTGTATAGAGATTGACTAATATCAAAACATTTGTTCTATTATAGTAAAAAAAAAATATGTGGCACTAATGGGTTCCAAAATTATCCATTATTATTAGTTTGAACTTGAATTAGTAATTTGAGTAATGGTTGGAGGTAACTTTAATTAGTACTTCTCTGGTCACATTTTCGGCTTGAATTCTACATTGTCTAGAATCGTTGAATGCCACACGGTTTAATGGCCAAGATTTAATTGGAAGTAATTTCAAGTCATTTTTGACCTAGCTATTATTGGAAGATGTGCATATGCAACTTGAGCTACTTATTCCTCAAGTCATCTAATGCTTCCTTAGGTCTCACTGTGGTTTATAATTACAGCGTACTTTCGCACCTATTCATTTGGGGTGCTGATATTAATTACAACCAACATTTTTATTATCCACACAATAAATTTGAATTTTTACATCTTTTGGATAAATATTGTGTATGTGTCCCTACTCTCTTTCACTTGTATTCATATATTTTAAATTAAAACATTTCCTTTCAGAAAAGTTTCTCTATTTCCTTGAAAACAAATTGTATAGAAATTTCTGACGGTATATGTTTCTCAAATTTTTTTTTTTGGTATCCCATGAAAAAAGAGAGGAAATAACTATATATAACACAATAATGTTGCATCAGACATTTTTGTTTTTTTGTAGTACACTTTTCTTTTACTATAATTTGTAAGTAATTATTGAGTGATCCCTAAAATGATTAGGTCTTTAATATGGATAAGTTGGACTTCAATAAAAAAGAAGAAGATATTTTGATAATTTTGACAATATATTTCGAAATAATTTTATAAAAGATAAATTAATAATAAATATATAGATTTGTTGTTGAACTGATGAACTATATATGTATCAAATATCATGCAATTTTAGTACAGTCAATTGATGTCATATATATATATATATATACAAACTAATTAAACGGCAAAGGACGATGATAGTAGTATCACATGTGTAATAGGAACGACTTAGATATCTCCCACTTTTTTTTAATTTATTAAGAAAAGTCGACTATTTTAAATCGAATTGTACGATTAAAATGAACAGACTAATTAAAGCCACACAAGAATAATCGTTAAATTTTAAATTATTGAGAAAAACATCAACCATCAACCCCGATCCGTCTCTACCAAAACTGTGGGCCACTGATAAGAATCGTTCTATGTCACGCAACAATTTATGTGGTTTACGCTTCCACACTTATTCATTTGAGGTCATCTATTATAAATGAATCCAGCTAATACTCTTATATAAAAACTTCATCACCATATAATTATAAATCACTTTTGCATTTTCCAAATTTAAAAAAGTTTATCCGAACTGTTCAACATGATCACCATATTAAAATATGCTTATAGAACAAATTTTATATTTTTTAAGATAGGTATAAATTTTATTTATTCAGAAAATTTTGGACCATAAAAAACAATAATTTTCTATCTATCTAAAAAATACTAAAAAAAATTCAAAAAATATAAAATTTGTTCTCTAAGTACATTTTAATATGGATATCATGTTGAATGGTTCGGATCGACTATTTAGACTTTAAAAATGCAAAAATTTATATGCATATGATGTTGAAGTAATTATATAAACGTATTATCAAGACTCATCATAAATAAAGAAACATGATGATTCAAATCAAGATTATATGGGTTAGTGAAAAAGGCACATGTCCTTTACTGTGGCAAAGGCAACATTCTCTCTTGTAAAAAAGATAAGGCACATGTTTTTTTTATCGTGAAGGTTATGAGTTCAAAATCTGAAAAAAAAGAAATATTTTGTTATAATTACAAAAGTTTAAAAAAATAATAGATAGCTTGATCTCCAACTCATTCATTCACTAAATCGATATCATTTTTTTCTCATATCCCATGAACAAAAAGGAGGAAATAAATATATATGCCACAACAATATTGTATCGGACAGGTTGTTTTTGTTAAAATAAATTTTTGAGTGATCCCGAAAATGGTTTGGCACTTATTAGGCCCGATAGAATTGATTAATTTTCAATGATGTTTCTGTGCATTTACTCAAAAAAAAAAATGATGTTTCTGTGCATTTGGTATTATCACTGCTAATATTAAAATGTTTGTTTATAAATTGTGAAATAAACACTTTGATTTTTTACATTTTTTGAAATTTTTTACTATTAATTATACCAGTTTTAAAATCGCTATTTTTAATTATCCATTAATTTTTCACTATTTATTAAAA
The DNA here is from genome assembly GCA_964058875.1 of Carex rostrata. Lineage (NCBI taxonomy): Eukaryota > Viridiplantae > Streptophyta > Magnoliopsida > Poales > Cyperaceae > Carex > Carex rostrata. Next base: position 1,105,237 of record CAXKVT010000541.1, read on the forward strand.
TCAGCAATTTTAAAATTTGATCTCCAGGCACATTTTAATATAGAGATCACATCTAATAACTGTTTGGACTTTGAAAATCGAAAAACCAATTGGTTGCACCACAGCTTCTATATCTATCTATCTATCTATCTATCTATCTATCTATCTATCTATCTATCTATCTATCTGTCTGTCTGTGTGTAGAGTTTGGCTAATATTAAAATGTTTGTTCTATTATAGTAAAAAACATAAAAAAATGAGGCACTAACGGGTTCCAAAATTATCAATTATTATTAGTTTGAACTTTAATTAGTAATTCTTTGGTCACATTTCCGGCTTGAATTCTACATTAATTGTCTAGACTCGTTGAATACCACACGGGTTAATGGCCAAGATTTGGGAGTAATTTCAAGTCATTTTTGACCTAGCTATTATTGGAAGATATGCTTATGCATGCAACTTGAGCTACTTATTACTCAAGTCATCTAATGCTTCCTTAGGTCTCACTGTGGTTTACAATTACAGCGTAATTTCGCACCTTTTCATTTGGGGTGCTGATATTACAACCAAAATTTTTATTATGGACACAATAAATTTGAATTTTTGCATATTTTGGATAAAATATTGTGTGTGTGTCCCTACTCTCTTTAACTTGTATTCATATATTTTAAATTAAAACATTTCCTTACAGAAAGTTTCTCAATTTCCTAATATCAAATTGTATAGAAATTTCTGACGGTATATATATGTTTCTCATTTTTTTTTTGGTATCCATGAAAAAAAGAGAGGAAATAACTATATATAACACTACAATTTATATGTAATTGTTGAGTGATCCCTAAAATGATTACTAAACTTTGTAAGATATTTTGATAATTTTGATAAAAAAGATATTTTGATAATTTTGATAATTTTGCAAGAGATCACTAAACTTTGTCTTTTGTCACGAATTGATCACTTAAGTTTCATTTGTCCCTCTATAGCCATTGTAATTTGAATTTATTCCAATCAAGTCACCCCTATAACTTTTTCATCCAAAAAATTAATAAAATATACTTTTGTATTAGTATTTTGGACGAAATGAGTATATTATGTTAATATTTTGGACGGAATGAGCATATTTGGTCAGTATTTTTGACAGAATGAGCATATTCCGTTAATATTTTAGATGAAAATGTTAGAGGGTGACTTAATTAAGACAAATTCAAAGTTCAGTAGGTACATACATACAAATCAAACTTGAGTAACTAATTCATGACAAATGACAAAGTTTAGTGACCTCCAACGAATTTTACCCTAAAATTATATATTATTTTTTACCCCAATCTGGTTTGCAATTATATGACTAAATGATCTGGTATGCTATATATATATATTTTTTCACAAACACACATATTTATGGAAAACGAAATTTTACTCTTTTTAGTTTTTTGTTTGCTATTTTTTAGATTTTCTAAAATGACTTCTTTAACCATCTTAAAAATCAGGAAAATAGTTATCAAAATTTGATTTCCTATAAAATATTAATATCTAGTTTAAATTAAATCATTTGAACGGATGGTAAAGTTTGCATGTTTTAGTATGTGTTTGGATCAGAGGTTTAAATAGTGTTCATAGTAGAATGACTAAAATAATGGCTTTATATTCATATTGTGTTGCTATTGTTCTATAATTTTTTATGATCTAAAAACACTATAGTGTCTTAGTGTGCTATTTAGAATGTTGATTTAGATTGAATGCACTAAGTTTTTTTTTTTTTTGAATAAAAAATAGAACTGCGGAAATTCTGCTTGTTTTAATTAGTATTTAATAATTTTAGTCACTTTTAATTAGAAATTCTATGGTCACACTTTTAGTTTGAATTTTACGTGGTTTAGAGTTGTCCAAATGCCACACGGTTTGGTCAAGAATTAGACTCATTTTCGACCTAGTTATTATTCCAAGTTATGATTGCAACTTGAGGACTTATTTCTCAAGTCATCTAATTTAATTAATGCTTCCGTAGAATAGATTTTTTTTTAAAACCTTCGCGGAAGCTGCGAAGTCGTGAGGGGGAATCGAACTCTCGACCTTTGAGTACAACAAGTCTAGGGCTTTTTCCTAGCCAATTGTGCTACCTCCCCTTTTTCTTCCGTAGAATAGATTGTGGTTTAATTACAGCTTCCGCACTTATTCATAAGTTGAGTTTGTTCGATAAATTATTGGAATAGAGAAAAAATAAAGAAAATTGAAATTTGAAATAGATTTTAATTCTTCACTATTTTGATCGTGTTCGGTTAATGTTAGAAGAGTAAAATAGTGGAAGAGTCGGAGTATTAGTAAACGAGTCAAATTCATCTCTTGAAAAAAACTAATTCCTCTATTCTACATTAATTTCTCATAGAATAGAGAATTGACTCATAGATGACTAGAGGAGGGACCAAAATATAAAAAATAAGGATTTTACTACAAAAATTTTAATCCATTTTTTTTTTTTAATTTTCCAATTCCAGTCGCTTTTTTTCTAAAACATATTTTCCACTCTATTTCTCTATATCATCCTTGTCGAATGAGTCCAAAAAAACTAAAATAAAAGATAAGATAATGATTCAAACACAAGACATTTTTTTTCTTGTGACCCTCAAAGAAAAAAAAAAAAGAAACAAATATACCACAATAATGTTGTAGCAGACAGTTGAGTAGAACTAAGGTGTTCTTAAGTTTATCCAATATTTTTGTGGACTTAACTCAAGAATATATGGGATTGGTTTTAAATGACTTATTCAAACTGTTGAAACCATTTCACTTCATGAATGATGCATTTATATGTTAATTTTATAAAATTTTGAACTAATTTAGTTCAAAGTCAGCTGTAAAAAGAAGAAGAAGAAAGTTTATAAGTGAAAATTTAATGCGTTCATTTTTTTTAATTTTTTAACTACTTGACTTTAATTGTACTAAATTAGTTCGAACATTTATAAAGTTGACAAGTAAAAGCATTAATTGCTCGTGAAGTCGAATATTGGTTTTAATAGTTTAGATGAATTGTTTAAAGTTGATTTGATAGATTTTTAAATTAAGTTCACGAATGAAGGAACTTGATTAATTGAAAAATATCCTAGTTCTACGAACTCTAGACAGTTTATCTTTTTGTGGTATAATTTTCTTGAGTGAGACTATGGTTCTAGTTCAATATATATATATATATATATATATATATATAAAGAGAGAGATAAGCTACGCTACTCCATGGAGTAAAACGTGTTGGTGCTCCATGGCACTATATTTTTATTTTGAAAATTCAAACGACCGATCCGAACCACTCAACATGATCTCCATATTGAAATGTGCTTGGAGACCAAATTTTACATTTTTTGAAATTTTTTTACTATTTATTAAGCAATTTTGAAAATCGCTGATCCAATGGTCCAAAAATTTTTACTGTTCACAGCAAAACAATAATTTTCAAAATTGCTTAATAAATAGTAAAAGAAATCTAAAAAAATGTAAAATTTGGTCTCCAAGCACATTTCAATATGGAGATCATGTTGAGTGGTTTGGATCGGTCGTTTGGATTTTCAACATTTTTAGGTAGGTAGAAAATCACTTGATCTGAAAATTCTGCACCATTCAGATCTAGTGATTTTCTACATATCTAAAAAATTAGTAAAAAAATTAAAAAAAATATAAATTTGGTTTGCAAGTACATATTCATATGGAGAACATGTTGAACAGTTTGGATGGACCGTTAGAATTTTGAAAACTCAAATATTGAGCCGTTGCACAGATGCCCTTTATGCTACGGATAGCACCGTAGCCAACTCCTATATATATATATATGAGTAGAACTAGGGTGTTCTTAAGCTCACCAAATTGTTTGGTGAGTTTAACTACAAAACCCATCAAATCAGTTTCAAATGACGGATCCGAACCATTGGAACCCGCCTACCTTACGAGTGATGCATCTACATGTGAAAATTTTAAACATTCGAATTAATTTAGTATAAAGTCAAGCGGTCAAAATTTTACGTGACACCCTTTTTAAGTGACACCAGATTACACCCTGTATTTTTAAAATTCAAACAGTCGATCCAAACCGTTCAACATGATGAATATGTTAAATTGTACTTGCAGATCAAATTTTACATTTTTTTGAATTTTTTACTATTTATTAAGATGAGTACAAAATTTCAATGGTATAAAAATAATGATTTTTGTAAAATATTTCATAAAAACTAAAAAAATAGAAAAAAAAACTATAAAATTTGATCTGCAATCACATTTTAATATATCCATCATGTTGAATGGTTTAAATCGACTGTTTGGAATTTGAAAACTTTGAAAATAGAGATGTAATTCGGTGTCACTAAAAAAAAAATGTAATTGCATCCCTCCTTTGTGTGTATATTTATATATATATAGAGAGAGAGAGAGAGTAAGGCTTGGGTGCTATGGATAACATAGAGGGCTACGGTGCTACGGCTCAATATTCGATTTTTTAAAATCCTAATAGTAGATCCGAACCGTTCATCTTGTTCTCCATATTAATATGTGTTTGGAGACCAAATTTTATATTTTTTGAAAATTTTTTACTATTTTTTTAGCTAAGTAGAAAATCACTTGATCTAAAAAGTTCTACACCATTCAAATATTAGATTTTCTACCTATCTAAAAAAATAATAAAAAATTTCAAAAAAATGTAAAATTTGGTCTCCAAATACATATTAATATGGAGAACAAGAAGAACGGTTCAGATCGACCGTTAGGATTTTGAAAACTCAAATATTGAACCGTAGCACCGTAGCCCTCTATGCTATCCATAGCACCTAAGCCTTACTCTCTCTCTCTCTCTCTCTCTCTCTGTGTATATATATATAAGCATCACTCAAAAAACATCTCAAAACAAAATAACACGATCTACTACTGTTAATAATTCCTCCTATCAAATAAAACTCACACATAACTTACTAATGATAGCCAAATTAACTTTAATTAAACGAACCACGTTCTCTTGCAAAACATGTTTGATCATTATGACTTTTGATTATGAGAAAATTCAAAATATATAAAAGTTAATTATAACACCCCTTTAAAGAGTTTCACATAATTTTGAATCAGCGGAATTGGAACTTGTACAAGAAAATTTTACCGAAAATACGGAAATGTGTCAATCTATCCAGAAAATAGTTTGGAGAGCAGGGATCAATGCTGTTTGATTTATAGGCCTGCTTGTTTATCATGTTGATATTTCCAATTTATTTATCTTGCTGGCACTTCATGTAATATTGCCAATAAATTATTTTGATAAACCTCTGGTCAGCCCCAGCCAAGTTACCAAAATATGTCAGAGAAATTAAGTAGAGTATAAATTATATAGGCTGCAATTACCATACTAATTAATGGATCAATTTAGTTATCAACATATTAGTGATCACTGATCGCTGCGCTGACCTGAGGAGCATTCCATGCACTTACCCATTTCAATATGTTTCTTAACTAGCGAGGTCCAACATTGATTTTTAACTTATGATGCAATCATCACCATTCTCCAATGGAATATATAGCTCAACATCAATAGGATATTGTGTTTTAATGACAATCCGAAACGTCAAGAAGTGAATTATTAGGAAATTCAGTCAAGTAAACTCATGGTGGCATTTTTTCCTTGATTTGTCAAAGTAAACTCATGAAGTCATGGGCAGCCTATAAAAAGAGAACATAAAGAGAAGTGTACTGTGCATAAAAATGGGGAAACCAAACAAACTTACGTTTCTCCTCTTTGTTATCATAGGTTCAGTTGTTACAGGTAAAAATTCGAACAGAAACATCTCAGTAGGAGTTATACTCGATTTGGACACCCTTGAGGGCAAAATGGCTCGAACAAGCATTGAGATGGCTGTGCAAGATTTCTACACTGTACATTCGAATTATAGTACCAGACTTGTGCTCTATACCAGAGATTCCCACCAGGACAATGTCAAGGCTACATTAACAGGTGACTGATCAAATTATTAAACTGTAGTAATGTATTTATTGATTGTGCAAAGTACTCAACTTGAACCAAATCCCACTGTAATTGTTTTACTCTTTCTAGATTAACAAACCTACAGTAGATCTCTTTTCTTTTATTTTTATTTTTTACCCCTTACCCTTAAATTCCGGTCTAAAAAGTAAAAACTTCAATCTTCTTGCAGCACTAGACTTGCTAGAAAACAATAAGACTGAAGTCATCATTGGACCTCAGAAGTCCTCACAAGCTGCCATTGTCTCTGAAATCGGTAACACCAGTCAGGTGCCAGTAGTTTCATTCTCAGCTACCAGCCCCACTCTTGCTTTCATGCATTTGCCCTACTTTATTAGGACAACCATAAATGATGCGGCTCAAATAAAAACTATTACCTCACTCATCAAAGCCTATGGATGGCGAGAGGTAGTTACAATCTATGAAGATACTGATTTTGGATGGGGCATTCTCCCCTTCCTTGCTAATGCGCTTGAAGAGATCAATGTGCGTATCCCTTACCGTAGTCTAATATCAAAATTGTCAACGGATGACCAAATCAAGCTTGAACTCTACAAATTACAGACCAATCAAACTAGGGTTTTTGTTGTACACATGTCATCTTCCTTGGTCTCTAACCTATTTTTGATGGCTAAAGAAGTAGGGATGATGGGTGAAGGGTATGTATGGATTATGACAGATGGAGTGACAAACATGGTCTATTCCTTAAATGAAAGTGTTACCAGTGCAATGAAGGGGGCTCTAGGTGTACGGCCATATATACCCAAGACTGACGAGTTGAATTACTTCACAATCAGATGGAAAAGGAGATTCCATGAAGACAATCCCCAAGAAATGTCTAATAAACCTAGCATCTATGCATTATGGTCTTATGATACCATCTATGCAGTAGCAATGGCCGTAGAAAGAATAGGGGTTCAAAACACGAAATTTGATAACTCTACCGCTCCTCCGCCACTCCATGCCTCTTCCAATGGACCACGGCTTCTCGAAGAGATCACAAATATCAAGTTTCAAGGATTGAGTGGCAACTTTGAGCTAATAAACAGAGAGTTGCAGTATTCTTCGTTCGAAATAATTAACATTGTTGGAGGAGGGGTAAGAGAAGTTGGATACTGGAGAGAAATACAAGGATTATCAAGGGTATTAGATGAAAGCGATAAGAAGAACTATTCAACATCAAAAGAAGATTTAAATCCTGTCATTTGGCCAGGGGAAACAATTGTTATTCCCAAGGGTTGGGAAATCCCACTCAGCGGGACAAAATTACGTGTTGGAGTAACAATGAGTTCATATCCTGAGTTCATTAAGTGGGAGATAGACCCTCAAACAAACGCAACAAGAGCAAGTGGATACTCGGTTGATGTGTTTGAAACAGCTGCAAAGCGATTGCCTTATGCACTCCCATTCGAGTATGAACATTTTGGAGAAGCGACTGCGAATAGCTCACTCACCTACAACGAATTTGTCTATCAAGTTTTTCTTGGGGTATGTATCTCCTTATGAATTATGATATAGCTTAATAATTTTTCTCAAAAATAATATGATCGTAATCAAGCAACAATTGCTATTAGTTAAGTTAAATATGGTTGATGTTTTTTATAACTAATGTATTTCACATCTCTGTAGTTTAGTTTTTCTTCCTTGGATAAGAGTAAATCCATTTGATAAATAAAATTTGTTAAGACTACTGTATTTCTACTCTCATGTCATGCATATTATTTGAGGTACTACATTTTAAGTACCTATTGATAATTACAATTAGCCAATCATTTTTAACAAAGCAACGACATGTATATATATCAGTGCTCCATCATCCATTTTTTTTGTAATTACTTGCTATAAAAGTTGACCTTTATTTTGAACTTTTCCCACTTCCTTTGATGAATGATCAATACTTGATAACACCAAATATATTTTGACTAAACAAATTACTGTCTTGCAGAAATATGACATAGTTATAGGGGACATTACAATAAGGTACAACCGTACACTCTATGCTGACTTTTCAATGCCATACACCGAGTCAGGAGTAGCCATGATTGTGAGACTCAAGCAATCTGAAAATAAAAACACATTTATATTCTTACAGCCATTATCTTTGGATCTATGGTTGGGTACCTTTGCATTTCTCATCTACACTGGCATCACCATATGGATATTGGAGCCAAAAATGAGGGCCCCCCTGAAGAGATCTGTATCAAGGCATGTTGGAACTATAGTGCAATTATCCTTATTCGCATATCGTAAGTTCTTTTATCAGAAAATCTCTCACAATACCTAGAATGGCTTTTTTTTATAAAAACAATATTTATACTCAATCAGAGGATCCTAAAATTATTTACTTAGTCACAAGCTAACATATTTGCAAATAAATGTAGAAGAGAAGCTAGAGAGCATCCTATCCAAGATAGTTGCTATTGTGTCTATCTTTGTTCTGCTTATATTGACGTCAAGCTACACAGCTAGTCTCTCGTCGATGTTAACAGTACAACAGCTTCAACCAACAGCAACCGACATCTATGATCTAAAAAATAAAGGTGACTATGTTGGATATAATAAACATTATTTTGTGGAGGGCTTGCTTCTGGAGATCGGCTTTGACAAATCAAAGATGAGAGGTTACTCCCCGGAGGAATTTGCTGGGGCCCTTGACAAAGGAAGTGGAAATGGAGGAGTTGCTGCAATCGTCGATGAAATACCCTACATCAAGTTGTTCCTTGCCAAAAATTGCAAGTCATATACAATGGTTGGACCCATTTACAAGACAGCTGGGTTTGGATTCGTAAGTTTAACGTTAATTTTGTTTATTCATATGCTACAAACTAATTGCAAGGACATACTTACACATACAAAAAGTTCCACCCAAAATGACAACAACAACCTGTAGTCAATTAATAAGCATGTCATTGTTTCTTAGCAGATAAAAACCAAGAGTTGGTATTATTCAACACCATAATCTTATGTACCACTAGGGAAACTTAAAACAAAGGAGCATTTTTTTCATGTTCACTTTGTTCATTAATCTTCATAGTATGGACACCATGCATATTTACTTTCACGATTTCCAATTGATGGACAGGCTTTTCCCAAGGGCTCTCCACTAGTTGCTGACATTTCGAGAGCAATCCTCAACATAGCGGATGGGGATGAAATAAATGAAATTCAGAAGAAATGGATAGGAGACTCAAACTGCCCAAGTAATGGAAGCAGTAGCATGGAGTCAAACAGACTGAACTTTCTCAGCTTCTGGGGGCTTTTTTTCATGACAGGAGTTGTTTCCACAATCTGTCTACTAATATATGCAACCATGTCATTTTGTCAAAAACAGCAAAAGAATATTAATGTTGTGAGCCTTGAAACAAGCAATGATGAGACAATTGATACTGAAGCCTTGCCTGCTATGAACCAAGAGGATGACCAAATCAGTGATGCTGTTGTCATATCACCCGCTGAAAGTGACCCCGACACTTCACCAACAAATGCCACCATGATACCATGATATGAATTTATAATATAATTTTTTTTGGGTTGTGTCAATATATATAATTTACTTGTTTCTCTTCTTTTTATTAATATCTTAGTGTTTGCTTAAAGTTTTAAGCTGATCCATATGTTTTGTGCTTGGGTTAATATCATGGAAGGCTAAGCATTTATTCTAGGAATTGGCCGGGGATGTAGCCTAATACTCTTGACTATGTACATTAAAAAATAGATCCACTAATTTAGATTGAGACCTAAATTAAAGAGATGTCTATATTCAAAGTTAGATCCATGAATGTCTCTAGGTAATTTAGATGATGTTCTGAAAGAAGAAATTAAAATGCCCGAAAAACATTAATGAACTTGGGTATTCGGATCAACAAAACTAGTCTAAAAGGCCTTTGGGTAAAATATGAGTTATCAAGGAAAAGCCTTATTTTTTTTTGAAGGTTAGTGGCTTTAAATGCACACTAATAATTTTATTGATAAAAAAACAGACTTACAACGGGTCAAATGACCCTCCTTCCTAGATCTAAACTCATTTATTCTCATGAAATCACGTAAACTACTCTAATCAACTAATCATATTTATCTACTCTAAAAAACACCCTATTACATCTTTCTCAATCTCTATTGATGACCGGATTTGTCGCGCCCCGATCAAGATGGGGGGTAAAGGCTCTACACTTCGAACTTTGACGATACCGCACTCTCAACTCCAATCGGCTCCGCTCGACTCAGCTCCCTTCCCTCTCACTCATTCTCTTCTCCGCTTAAGGGGAGATAGAGACGAGAGAGAGGGAAGGATATCGCTATGCCAAAGAAGAAGAGAGGTGAGAAAGAAGGAAGCAATGACGGCTAGAGTTTCTCCTCTCTAGAAAGCTCTTTTTTTAGGGCTAGCTCTTCTTGTTTTCCTAGAGTTCCCGGACCTATCACTATTCATGACAACTATAGAGGAATATGCTAATTCCTCAAAGACTTGTTTTACTTTACGCTTATATATGAGATGGGCTATGGTGAGTTGTGAAGTACGATTCTTATTTTTTTATGCTTATATCTTCGTTTTCAAAGTCTAAAAAGCCGATTAGAACTACTCAACATATTGAAATGTGCAGTTCAAATTTAACTTTTTTTGGAACTTTTTTATTAATCTTTTAGATAGGTAGAAAACCGCTATTTTTGGATGGATTATTGGCCATAAAAAACAGTAATTTAAAAAATATTTTAATAAATAATTTTTCAAAAATGTAAAATTTGGTCTCCTAGCACATTTCACTATAGAGATCCTGTTGAGCGGTTTGGATTGTCACTTTGAAGTTTCAAATATAAAAAATATGGGCGTGAAATAAAACAAGACCCTATATAGAGAGAGAGTTGGGCTATGGAAAGTAAGGGTCTTGTTTTACTTAATGCCCATATTTTCTATATTTGAAACTTCAAAGAGAACATACACTACAACAAAATTGCTCATCTGAGACCGGATTTTGAGACAGATTCAATCGCCGGTCGCAGAAAATCTCCAAAAAAATAAAAAAAAGAGGCAGCGGGGACAGATTTGATCCAAAGCTTTCGGGGACCGGCGCCACACTCTTCTGGGACCGATATTGCCCAGTCCCAGAAGGTCACCTGAAATACGCGCCTCGGTCCTCTCCCGCGTTGTGTTAGGTTAGCAAAAAAAAAATCGAGACTGGACGCCTCCGCTGAAGAACGCCTCAGTACTCCTCTCTCGAAAGAACGACTCCGCTGAAAAATCGGAAGAATGCCTCCGTTTTCTCTTCTCCTTCGGTAGCTGTCGTTTTCTCCTCTCCTCTCTGACCACCGACCATTGACTGTTCACTGCTGGGAACGCTCTTTCCTCTTCTCCTCTCCGTTGTTCAATTTTGTCAAGGTTTGCCTCCTTTGTAATCGATTTTGTTTTCTCTTCTCCTCCTAATTTTCTTTTCGATTTTAATCGATTTTGTCCCTGGTTTTTGCGATCAGATCAAATCTCTCATATCTTGTTTGGCTTTCAATCCTTGTACCAGGATGCAAAGGGGAATAATGTTGATCTAAGCACGTACAGCAGTTCATCCTTGGTTCTGGACGTACAGCAGTTCATCCTTGGTTCTGGCTTCGCAGTGGTACAGCAGTTCATCTCTGGTACAGTTAAGTGCTGGTACAATAAGGTGTTTCATATTTTTGTTAATTATAAATTTTTATTAACTTGATTATTGATTTCCCTGGGAAGTAATTAGGGCGCAGAAATAGGTTCTGGTTTGATCTGGCCTTTGTAGTTCTCCTGTTAAGAAAAAAAAATGTAAATTTGGGTTATTCAAAGGATAAAATGATGTAAAGTTTTCGGTAATAATGAAATTAAGTACTACTTATGTACTATGCAGAACAAAAAGGAATTAGGCTATTGATTTGATTTTCTATTATATGATGAAAAATACACCCTTTCCTCCCTCCAAAAACTCCAAATAATTACTTTGAAAAATTTGATTGGACCAGATCAAATGGCTTTTGTATGTCAGTTAGGTTTACCAGTACTTTAGATTAACATGGCACTGTCATCAAATTGGTACTAAATTGAATGATAATTTGTATCTAATATTGAGCTGGCATTATTTTTCATTCGTGCAGCTTTTGTTGACATCAAAAGGGAAAAAAAATATACTACAATAGCCTGATGGACAATTAAAAGGATCTAGCTAGATGGATTCAATGGGCTACTAATTGGTGTAGTGCACTAGTGCTTTCTATAGAAGTTCCTGTACATAGGTAACATTCATTTTTTCTTCTTTTTGGCTGACATTTTTTTCTTCTCTGATTCTGTGATTATGTGAATTGAGGGACTGTATTTTCTGTGGATTGAGGGAATTGAGGTACTGTGACACTTAGGTTATGTGAATTGAAGACTGGGACTACAACAAAATAATTATATGCATCCGGTAATTTGTTTCTTCTCTTTTGATCTATCTCAAGAATGCAATGAGATAAATGGTGATTTACTGAGAATGGTAATTTGTCCATTTCAGATGTCAAATAGCTGTGCATCAAGAGTGTTTTGGTGTGAGAGGCACACAAGACTTCACATCTTGGGTTTGCCGGGCTTGTGAAACACCTGACATAAAAAGAGAATGTTGTCTCTGTCCTGTGAAAGGTACTTATTATTATTTTTTTTCTTGGATAATATATGCATGATGCAATGTTTGCAAATAATAAGAAATGTCACATATAGGATATATGAAATCTCCTTTGAGTTTGTTGCTTTCCGAAGTTCCAATGTCTTTTACATAAATGAGGGAGACATGAGGAGGTAGTTTGTATACTTTATAATGGTATTAAAATTAAATAGGAGTAGTATGGGCTTGTTCTCTGAGTTACGGTCTGAGTATATGGAGTTCTATAGTAATTTTACAGAGTTGGGAACTAATTTTCTAGGAATTGGTTGGACATATAATTACTAACTTTGCTCGGAGCATGGATAACTGATGAGTATTATGCTTGTAATTTACAGGGGGTGCGTTGAAGCCTGTGTGATGCAACAAAATATTTGGTGAATTGTGTACTATACTGTTTAACCACTGAATGAAATTGTGTACTATATTGTTATGATATTATGATTTCTTATTTCTGCCTAGTTATGTATGTATTGTAAAACAACTTTAAACATTCTTGGGGCCAGAGAAAAAAATATATAACAGTATGTGTTTAATGTTGTATTTATTTGGTATATTTTAAACCAATTGGGGAAAAGAAAAATAATAAAAAATATAAAATAAAATTAACCTTCTGCGACCGATTTGAGACCCTTCTGTGACCGCTCAATCGGTCTCTGATAGTCCTCTAGCCACGTAAGCGTATAGCACCAGTGACGGATCTCGTCGGTCGCTGAAGGGGTCATCTGCGACCAGTGCCTTTACTTTCTGCGACCAATGACGTCAGCGGACGAGTCATCTGTGACGGAGCAACTGCGACCGGGTCATCTGCGACCCATTTTGGTCATCTGGGACCGGTGCCCACCTTCTACGACCGGCGCTTCACCCATCTGCGACCCATTTTACCAGTCGCAGAAGGGTATTTCTGCTATATGATCTTTACATTGAAATGTGCTAGGAGACCAAATTTTACATTTTTTGAAAATTATTTACTAATGTTTTAGAATATTTTAAAATCATTATTTTAAAGGACTGATCTTAAAATTATATATTATATATTTTTTACCCCAATCAGGTTTACAATTATATAACTCAACGATCTGGTATACTATATATATTTTTATCACAAACAAACACAATTATGGAAAACGAAGTTTTATTATTATTAGTATTTTGTTTTCTACTTTTTAGATTTTTGAAAAATGACTTTTTTAATCATCTTCAAAATCTGGAAGATATACAGTAAAATAAATTAGAATATTATAATTTGATTCCCTATAAAATTTTAATATCTAGTTTAAATTAAATCATTGAACCGATGGTAAAGTCTGCTTCTTCTTTTTTTCTTCTTTTTTAAGGAAATGCGGAAAGTGTGCTTGTTTTAGTACTGAATAATTTTAGTCGGCAACTTTTAATTATAGTAATTCTATGGTTACAATTTTAGTTTGAATTCTACGTGGTCTAGACTTATTCAAATGCCCACACGGTTTGGTCAAGAATTAGAGTCATTTTCGATGTCCTAGTCATTAATTATTCCAAGTTATGAATTAATGCAACTTTGACTTATTCCTGATCAAGACATCTAATGCTTCCGTAGATTCAATTGTGGTTCACTAGTGTTCCTGATCAAGACATTTATATATTCCTGATCAAGGTCATTAATAATTATGGCCATACGGTTTGTATGTTTAACAGCCGACAAAACTAATATTTCCGTTGGTTCCTAATTTCTAACTGATCGCGTTAGAACTAAACGCTACTGGCTCATACCGATGGCGTATGGATACATATTTCCTATCGGGGAGATAAGCAACGGTTCGGATCCCGATGGTGGATAGCAATTTCAACCGATAGCAAAGTGTTTTTCTCTAGTAGTGACAATTACAAACAAGTTGATGTGTCAAAGACAAGATTATTTTTTGTTGTATCCATCCAAGAAAAAAAGAGGAAATAAATATACCACAATAAATGTTGTATTAGATAGTTTCTCTTTGTGATATAATTTTCTAGACTGAAAGCTATGTTAATATGCACAATACAAATTGGTCCGTATTATGAAGTAATTAAAAGAATAGTTAAAAGTGATCTATTCCGAAAACAATAATTGTCTACCTATAAAAATGACTTTTGTAATAAATTATATAGGCTGCAATTACCATACTAATATTAATGGATCAATTTAGTTATCAACTTATTAGTGATCGATCACTGATCGCTGCACTAATTAACCTGAGGAGCATTCCATGCACTTACCCATTTCAATTATGTTTCTTAACTATGCGTAGCATGCTAGCATATTCCTATATATATATATATATATATATATATATATATATATGAGCTATGCTACTCCATGGAGTAAAACGCGTTGGTGCTCCATTGCACTATATTTTTATTTTGAAAATCCAAATGACCGATCCGAACCACTCAACATGATCTCCATATTGAAATGTGCTTGGAGACCAAATTTTACATTTTTTAGAATTTGTTTACTATTTATTAAACAATTTTGAAAATCGCTAATCCAATGGTCCAGAAATTTTTACTTTTTTTACTGTTCACAGCAAAACAACAATTTTCAAAATTGCTTAATAAATAGTAAAAAAAATTCCAAAAAATGTAAAATTTGGTCTCCAAGCACATTTCAATATGGAGATCATATCTAACAGTTCGGATCGGTCGTTTGGACTTTGAAAATGAAAATACGGCGTGGAGTACAAACGTGTTTTACTCCATGGAGTAGCGTAGCTCATCTCATATATATAGATATATAGATATGTGTGTGTCTGTGTGTGTGTGTGTGTATGTGTGTGTGTGTGTGTGTGTATGTATGTGTGTGTGTGTGTATACATATGAAAATGCTAATATGCTATGCGTAACATAGAGGGTCTTCGTGCAACAGCTCAATATTCGAGTTTTTAAAATTCTAACAGTCAATTCAAATCGTTTAACATGATCTGCATATGAATATTTACTTGCAAACCAAATTTTACATTTTTTAGAATTTTTTTTACTATTTTTTTAGGTAGGTAGAAAATCACTTGATCTGAAAATTCTGCACCATTCAGATCTAGCGATTTTCTACATATCTAAAAAATTAATAAAAAAATTCTAAAAAGTATAAAATTTGGTTTGCAAGTACATATTTATATGGAGAACATGTTGAACGGTTTGGATCGACCATTAGAATTTTGAAAATTCAAATATTGAGCCGTTGCACGGATGCCCTCTATGCTACGGATAGCACCATAGCCAACTGCTATATATATATATGAATAGAACTAGGGTGTTCTTAAGCTCACCAAATTGTTTGGTGAGCTTAATTCCAAAACCCATCAAATCGGTTTCAAATGACGAATCCAAATTGTTGGAACCCGCCTACCTTATGAGTGATGCGTCTACATGTGAAAATTTAAACATTCGAATTAATTTAGTATAAAGTCAAGCAGTCAAATTTTATGTGACACCCTTTTTAAGTGACACCAGATTACACCCTGTATTTTTAAAATTCAGACAGTCGATCCAAACCGTTCACCATGATGAATATGTTAAATTGTACTTGCAGATCAAATTTTATATTTTTTTTGAATTTTTTACTATTTATTAAGATGAGTACAAAATTTCAATGATATGAAAACAATGATTTTGTAAAATGCTTAATAAAAAGTAAAAAAATACAAAAAAATATAAAATTTGATCTGCAAGCAAATTTTAATATATCCATCATGTTGAACGGTTTAAATGATTGTTTGGAATTTGAAAACTTTGAAAATTGAAGCTGCATGGGTTAGTTTCTTATTGAGATCATTTTATCGCATTTTTTTTAGATCTTTCTATTCTATTGAGTTTGAATAAGAAATTTCATGTATTACGAGCTGAATAAGAAATTATTTATGTTCTTTCTTTTACTTGCAGTACGTGGCTCTTATCTCATGTTTGGAAACCTAAGGTGTCTCGAGTAAGGTAAAATTAATAAGTTACTTAATTTATCTTAATACGCTTTCTCCAAAATCAAATATTCATTATCTACTCGCAACCTGGGCTTGCTGGTATTCAGTAGGATTGTTTTGGAATGCACTTTGCGTTAGTTCTTTTTTCTGAAAAAAAAAAGCTCACATAGGATTGTTTTCTTTTCATTTTGATTTTTTTCTGTGAGGCTTGAAGAGAGGAAGTGACCTCACATTTTGATTTTTGCATTTGGAGCCTTTCTCGGGTAATTTCAAGCACTTCCTTTTTTCTTGATTGATTGTTCCTCGAGATGTGATAAATTGTGAGCTGAAGGAGGTACCTATGATTTCTTGAATGCACTTAATGAAAATTGTGAGCTGAAGGAGGTACCTATGATTTCTTAAATGCACTTAATGATCTCCGTGTTAATTTCTTGAATGCACTAAATGAGAAACATCTATGATTTTTTTTTTTCAGGATTTACAGAATTGGAGGGTAAAGCTGGATACACAGGTCAAGACATACAAAGATGTAAGTTGCTTTCTTTTGTTATATTTTGTTTCTAAATACTTGATACTTAAATGATTGATGATTGGGAGTACAGTATACACAAGGTTCTGATCGATTTGATTGACAATTTTAACCTTTTCTAGACAGTCTATCTTTGAAAATTTATTGGGACTGTTTTTTGGAAGTGGTATTTGTACCAATATAATGAAACCATATCGAGTTAGAAATTTTTAGTTTTTTTTGCATGAATGACCTTGTACTTGTTTCTATTTATATGTTTATCTAGGAATAACTTATAATTTTGACTTGTATTAATGTAGGTATATGATGTGATGTAATCCTTAACCATGTCGGTCATGTCTTGTGCGTGAGGTGTCAATGATAGTAAGAACAAAAAGACTGACGAGTTGAATAACTTCACAACCAGATGGAGAAGGAGATTCCAAGTAGACAATCCCCAAGAAACGTCTAATGACCCTAGCATCTATGCATTATGGGCTTATGACACCATCTTTGCACTAGCAATGGCCATAGAAAAAGTAGGGGTTCAAAACACCAAAATTGATAACTCTACAGCTCCTCAGATGCTGCCTGTCTTTCCCAATGGACCACTACTTCTCGAGGCGATCACCAATATCAAGTTTCGAGGATTGAGTGGCAACTTTGAACTAATAAATGGACAGTTGCAGTATTCATTGTTTGAAATAATTAACATTGTTGGAAAGGGGATAAGAGAAATTGGATTTTTTTTTTTTAAAATGCTGACAGTGGCTGTCAGTTACATATGCAAAAGTAAAAACAGGAAAAATAAAAACTACAATGACAACCACAAACAAACAAAAAAGAACATCAAACTGCTTCTAGCAATATTGCATCCACAACTTTGCATCTTGTAATGCACATTCCTCAATCATCTTCAAAGGGAATTCTTTCCTTTCAAAGATCTTTTTGTTCCTCTGCTTCCAAATCGTCCAGCAAGTCGATATGAAGTAAACCGACCACTGCTTTGTCCCCATCCCCATCCTTGCTGCATCACTCAATGATTTTTTCCATGTATCCTTCACCGTTTCCTCTCTTGTCATGAGACGAACTCCTAGGATGGCTTCCATCCTATCCCACAATCGGATTGCCTTCGGACATGTAGATGAAAGCAAGAAGAAGAAATATTATTCAACATCACCAGGAGATTTAAATCTTGTCATTTGGCCAGGGGAAACAATTGTTGTGCCCAAGGGTTGGCAAATCCCAGTCAATGGGAAAAAATCACATGTTGTAGCAACAACGGGTTATTATCCTGAGTTCATTAAGGTGGAGATAGACCCTGAGACAAAAGCAACAAGAGCAAGTGGATACGCGGTTGATGTGTTTGAAGCAGCTGTAAAGCGATTGCCTTATGCACTCCCATTCGAATATGAACATTTTGGAGGAGCGACAGCGAATAGCTCACCTACCTACAACGACTTTATCTATCAAGTTTATCTTGGGCTATGTATCTCCTTATGATATAGCCTAATAATTTTCTCAAAAATAATATGATCGTACTCAAGCAACAATTGCTATTAGTTATGTTAAATATGGTTGATGTTTTTTATAACTAATGCATTTCACATCTCTGTAGTTTAGTTTTTCTTCCATGGATAAGAGTAAATCCATTTGAAAATTTAAATGTGTTCATCCTACTGTTAAGGCTACTGTATTTCTACTCTCAGGTCATGCATATTATTTGAGGTACTACATTTTAAGTACCTACTGATAATTACAATTAGCCAATTATTTTTAACAAAGCAACGACATGTATATATATCGGTGCTCCATTATCCATTATTTTTGTAATTACTTGCTATAAAAGTTGACCTTTATTTTGTACTTTTCCCACTTGTTTTGATCTATGATCAATACTCGATAACACCAAATATATTTTGACTAAAGAAATTGCTGTCTTGCAGAAATATGACATAGTTATAGGGGACATTACAATAATGAACAACCGTACACTCTATGCTGACTTTTCGATGCCATACACCGACTCAGGAGTAGCCATGATTGTGAGCCTCAAGCAAGCTGAAAATAAAAACGCATTTATATTCTTCCAGCCATTATCTTTTGATCTATGGCTGGGTACCTTTGCATTTCTCATCTACACTGGCATCACCGTATGGATATTGGAGCCAAAAATGAGGGCCCCCCTGAAGAGATCTGTCACACCCCGAGGCCCACGAGGCATGACAGATGCTCCTGCCGTAGGCATACGGTTGCCCGTATACCTACTAGGCAATTACAATATGATAGAAAGTAAAACATAACGCGCAAACAAAACCAATAAATAACATAAACAGATCACAAATCCCAGCTGGTCAGGTTACAGTATACAAAACCCGTATCTCGATGGATACGCATCACAAAATGACATAGAGAATATATATATATAACCAAAACATAACTATATACATAATCTATAATGTCACAATACCAGACAAGCTAGGCAGCGGTGAAACCAGGGCCTACCGACCTCGTGCCTCTCCCGGATCAGCCGAACCAGCACCTGAAAAATTTATCCAAAAGAGGGGATGAGAAATAAATTCTCAGTGCGATAAATTGTCACAAATCGTTCATGGACTTGCAATCACAGATTATATTCAAAAATAAAACACAAATAAAGCTCCTATCAGTTTATAACCATATATAAACAAGAATGCATAAATCCAACAACATACATCCAAATGAAATCACAATTCAGAATTGTCAAGATGAAATTCAATCACACAATATTTGGTTTAACTCGGTTTCAGAATATCTGGTAGTAACTACAAATGTTCCACCAATCTGGACCCCAATTCGTTCCCTCTCATCTGTAGGGTTACAGACACCTACAGACGGCTGCGCCAGGTAAAACCTTTTCTCATGACACTCATCTGTAGTTACAGGCCTAACCGTTTAATTAAAAGTCTGGTTTCAATTCACATCCAGAAAATTCATATAAAGCAAATTGACCATCCAAATGCATTACCCCCTGGGTAATGCCTGTGATACACAAGTCACATATAACCACCATCATAATACAAAGTCACTTACCCCTCGTCCCAACCGGTACTGGGAACTGCCGAGGGCCAGACGGTCTAAAGCTTTAGAACACTGGGCATCAAAGTCCCTGCAGAGACTTTGACAAATCCGATTTCACCCCCTGGGTAACGTCATCACGGTGGATAACAATAATACCATACCCACACCAATGGTGATATGAAGCACGGTGACTTTAATTCCAAAATCATATCATTCAGATCAACACAATTAATAACCATACCAGCATGCAAATCAATCAGATAAAACAATTCAAGTTTCACTTTATTTGGGCAATGCAATGCATATGCAACACAATCCGATAATGCAATTCAATCAATAATCAACATGTCAATCGAAACACAGTTTAATTCTGAATATAAAATATCAAACAAGTCCAGAAACCCCGCACCTGAGTGAATCACGTGTTCGCCTAAGGTTCAGACGTTCCGAAGGATCCTGAAATCCTTTGCCTTACCGATTCAGTGCCTGACGTAACATATTAATTGATTTATTTCATGGTACAAAGGATTAGAGTTTACACAGATTTAAAATACTCAATTAGGGCAAAACTGTGCACTGGTTACGGCCCGTAATACTTGTACATAAATCCTAATTCCTTTGGTTTTAATCGGTTCGATCGAGGCTCGATTACGGTTAATCGGTGTTACGCATTGCATCAAGTTCAAAGTATATACATATACATGGCCATTCTCAATTTCTAAGTTTCTTTATATCAAAACCCTAATTCAAAATTCAACGGTTCAAATGTTCGGTTTATTCCGATAACACGAATCGAAACGAATACCAAGTTATAACTCGATTAATTCCGACCAAATTTGAGTTTCACATCAACACATACCAAATCGACAAATCTCAAATCTCGATACAAACCCTAAATCACAAATCAATGTTTCACAAAAGAATTTAAATTCAATTAGCAAATTTCAAGAGATTATCGAGTTATAACCGTTCAATTCAAACTTTCGTTTCGATTTTCGAATAATAACTCAACGAATCAAAATCTAGGGTTTCTCAAGAGAGGAAATCAATAGAATTTTACCAATTGGAAGTAGTAGAAGGATTAATTGTCGTCGATTCGGTTCAGATCTCGAGTTTCCGAGCGATTCGCGTACACAAACCCTAGCTTCCCTCTTTCTCTCTTTGGTTCGCCACACACACCCACACTCACGCATGCACACATAAAATCGGGAGAGAAATGGAATGGGACGGTGAAGAAGGAAAAGAAAATTAATAGGTCTTTGGTATTTTTGCACATAAGTCCCTCAAAATTTTGAATATCACAAAACATGCATATTTTGCACTTAAACCCCTCATACTTATTTTTATTATACTTTTTCTTATAATGTTACATTTCTCCCCCCCTTAAATTAAAGTTCAGTCTGCTGAATTTGATTACGTACCTGAATCGTCGAATAACTCTGGATATTTTTCTCGGATACTCTCCTCGAGTTCCCACGTTGCTTCCTTATCGGAATGCCGTCCCCATTTAACTAACACGAGCCTGATCACCTTACTTCGAAGCCGTTGTTCTTTTCGGTCCAATATCTGCATTGGTTCTTCTTGATAGGTCAGATCATCTTGCACGTGTAAACCCGAATGATCAATACAATGCGATGGATCTCGCACATATCGGCGCAACTGTGAAACATGAAATACCGGATGAACCCGGTCCAGCGCTGGTGGTAGCGCAAGCTCGTATGCTACCGGCCCAACTCGTCGCAAAATCTGAAACGGCCCAATGTATCGGGGACTCAACTTGCCCGAAACACCAAATCGATGCACGCCTCTGACAGGCGAAACTCGAAGCCATACATGATTACTTTCTTGGAATTCCAACGGTCTTCGATGAATATCAGCGTATTTCCTTTGTCTCTCTTGAGCCGACTTGAGCCGACTCAGAACCATCTTCATTTTCTCAGAAATTTCTTCTAACATTTGCGGCCCTGTAGGTGGATATGTACCCACTGGTCCCCACCACAGCGGAGTACGACACTGCTGCCCTGTCAGCACCTCTTGCGGTGACATACCAATACTCGAATGATAACTGTTGTTATACGCAAACTCCACCAGATACAAATGATCAACCCACGAACCTTGTAAACTTAGCGCGCAGGAGCGCAACATGTCTTCCATCGTCTGAATAGTGCGCTCAGACTGACCGTCAGTCTGCGGATGGTGCGCGGTGCTGAATCTCAACTTGGTACCCATTGTCTCTTGAAAACTCTCCCAGAAATGAGAAGTAAATCGAGGATCTCGGTCAGAAATGATATTGCGCGAGCAACCATGGTATTTAAACTGATATTTCAGAAACAATTCCGCCAATTCTTGCCCAGATGTCTCAATTCGAAGCGGAATGAAATGCGCTATCTTCGTCAGCCGATCCACAATTACCCAAACGGTATTATACCTTCCAACCGTCCTCGAAAATCCACTTACGAAATCCATTGTGATTGATTCAAATTTCCTTGTAGGTATCTCCAGAGGTCTTAGCAATCCTGCTTTTCTCTGCCGATCCGCTTTAACTTGCTGACATATTTGGCATTTTTCAACGTACCTTTGCACTTCTCGCTTCATTTTAGGCCACCAAAAATACTTCTTTAGATCTTGATACATTTTTACTTCTCCCGGATGGATAGCGTATCCCGAATCGTGCGCCTCTGACAAAATCAGATCTTTCAATTCTGAATCACTTGGTA
This sequence comes from Carex rostrata, assembly GCA_964058875.1. Taxonomy (NCBI): domain Eukaryota; kingdom Viridiplantae; phylum Streptophyta; class Magnoliopsida; order Poales; family Cyperaceae; genus Carex; species Carex rostrata. Next base: position 1,128,075 of record CAXKVT010000541.1, read on the forward strand.
CACAGATGCGATCGTGAAACCGCAAGATGCCATCTCCTTGAATTTGAAACGGTGAATCTGCATTTGACTCATAGTGCAATTTGAATTTCTGACATCTCGGATCATTCTGTTGCGCTGCACGAATCTGTTCGTGTGACTCCGATCGGATCTCAACTGCTGCTAGCACAACCGACGCAATTGCAGTTGCGCTAGTTCCAACCTCACTTCTATTACACTTAGATGCCACTTCCAACGCTAATTCGCGCGATGCGCTAACATGTATTTCCAACCTGCGCATTTCCTCAAGAAGATGCGCTTCACTTGTAATTACCAACGCCAGGTTTACCTGACTCTTTCTGCTTAACGCATCTGCTACACTGTTCGCTTTTCCTGCATGATACTGGATATCCAAGTCGTAGTCTTTCATCAACTCTAACCACCGCCTTTGCCTCAAATTAAGCTCTTTTTGCGTGAAAATGTATTTTAGACTTTGATGATCAGTATAGATGCGGCATTTCACACCATACAGATAATGCCGCCAAATCTTTAGTGCAAATATCACCGCCGCTAATTCCAAGTCATGCGTCGGGTAGTTTTGCTCGTGCGGTCGCAATTGCCGAGATGCGTAGGCAATTACATGATCATCTTGCATCAATACGCAACCCAAACCCGATCGAGATGCATCGGTATAAACCGTGTACTCTTTATCAGCAGTCGGCATAGCAAGGACTGGCGCGGATACCAGCCGACTCTTCAATTCCTCAAAACTTTTATCTTGCGCGGTACCCCAATCGAATTTCACGCCTTTATGCAACAATTTTGTAAGTGGCGCGGCTAACCGCGAAAACCCGAGTACAAATCTCATGTAGTACCCGGCTAACCCCAGAAAGCTGCGAATTTCAGTAACTTTTTTCGGCCTCTTCCATTCAGTAACTGCCCGAATCTTTTCGGGATCCACCGCTAATCCTTCTCCGGAAACTACATGCCCAGAAAAGTCACTTCATTTAACCAAAACTCACATTTCGAAAGCTTCGCAAATAACTGATGTTCACGCAATCTCTGCAATACTATTCGGAGATGTACCTCATGTTCTTCTCGCGACTTCGAGTATATCAGTATGTCATCAATGAAAATCACCACTGTCGAGTCCAATAGGTCGTGGAATTCTCGGTGCATCAAATCCATGAATGCTGCTGGAGCGTTCGTTAGCCCAAACGGCATGACCAAGTATTCATAATGCCCGTACCGCGTACGGAATGCTGTCTTGTCCACGTCACTCGGCCGAATCCTCAACTGATGGTACCCTGTTCTCAAATCGATCTTCGAATAAATCGAAGAACCCTGCAACTGATTAAACAGATCGTCAATCCGAGGTAACGGGTATTTGTTTTTAATTGTTACCTTGTTTAACTCGCGGTAATCAATACACAACCGCAATGTCCCGTCTTTCTTCTTGACAAATAACACAGGAGCGCCCCAAGGTGATGTGCTAGGTCTGATTAGTGGTTTGCTAAACCCGTTAGGGGTTGAACCCGTTTTGCCCGGCCCGTACCCGTTACCCGTGGTACCCGTACCCGTTGCCCGGGTACAAACGGGTAGACGGGTAGACGGGTACGGGTAATAAACGGACCGGACAACATAATTTTGAAAAAAACCCGTTGTACCCGTACCCGTACCCGTCTACCCGCCAACCCGTACCCGTCTACCCGCCAACCCGTACCCGCCTACCCGTACCCATCTACCCGTACCCGTACCTGACCCGTTACAAAATTTGAATTTCAAAATTTTTTTGGCGGCACCATATAGAATTCAGATCCAGTGCAATAGCTGACTTTGTAGAATGAGATCTGAGTCATCAATTTTAATTTGGCATGAATCTCAAAACGGACTCCTATATCTAAACTCCATCCGGGATGTCCTTTAACTTGGCACGAATCTCAAAGCATAAAAATTCAGAAAAAAACAGAAAGGAAAAAAAAAACCCGCCCGTACCCGTCAACCCGCAACGGGTACGGGTAATAAACGGGTAGGGTAGTGGTTTTGGGAAAACTACCCGTCTACCCGTTGCGGGTTGTACCCGTACCCGTCCTACCCGTCTACCCGCCCTACCCGTTACCCCTAACGGGTTACCCGGAACGGGTCACGGGTAACCCGTTAGCAAACCACTAGGTCTGATAAATCCGCTTTCTAACATGTCCTCAAGCTGTGATTTGAGTTCCTTTAGTTCTGCCGGTGACATTCGATACGGTGCCTTTGAAATCGGTGTTGTGCCCGGTACCAATTCGATACCAAACTCCACTTCTCGCTCAGGTGGCAACCCCACAATCTCTTCTGGAAATACATCCACAAATTCTGAAACTACCGGTATAGCACTGATCTCTGGAACTGCCGCAGCCGCATAAACCACGGCCACCAAATAAGCATCACACCCTGATTCTATTAGCCGCCTCATTTCTACGGCTGAAACACAAGTTGTTAATTTCCCAAGTTCTCTACAATTTAGAACACATGACATACCTCTTGAATTCGCAAAATGAATCCGACGGTGCGGACAATCAATAGTCGCTGCGTGCCTTGTTAACCAATCCATTCCAAGCAATACATCATACCCGGAAATATCCATAACCAGCAAATCCGTCTCGAATTCCCTCCCATCTACTTTAACTATTCGGTTTCGGCATATGGTGATTTCTTGATCAGTGGATCCGAATGGAGTTTGAACATTTAAAATTTGGTTACTTTTCTCGATTGGCCAACCCTGTTTTTCTATCAACTCCCTCGACACAATAGAATGGCTGCATCCCGTATCTATCAAACAGTACGCATCATGATCAGATATAGAGAGTATACCTGTCATGACATCAGTCTGGCCATCTCCCAGCGCAGTTGCAGCGTTGCGCGAAGTTCCAGCAATGTTAAGCGCATGCGCCGCCGCCCTGCCGTCGTTCCTGCCAATGCTGCCGGCGCTGCCAGCGCCGCTAACCCTGCCGACGCTACCGACGCTGCTAGCCCTGCTAGCGTTAGCCCCGCTAGCTTGAAATGCGCCACGTCCGCGTCCCGTCGGCGCGCCGCGCCCAACGCTAGCGGATCCTCCCGCGCTGCTAGCACCTCGCATCCTCATAAGCACATTCGGGCATTCCCGCGCCCAATTTCCCGCGCTGCCACACACGAAACAAGTATTAGTCTTGCGCCTACAATCAACCTCGTCGTGCGCTTGATTGCACGATCAGCACCACTACGAAGGCATCACCGGTCTAAAACCCGGCATAGAGGTCTGTCTGAACGGGGGTCTCGGCGCCATACTCGGCCGAGGGGGTCTAACAATTGATGGTCCTCCCCTCGACCTCGACATCTGCCCACTCTGAGTCTCCTTCTGTTTTACATTTCTCTCAGTTAATTGCTCTTTCCTCCTCTTACCATGCATCTCTACCTGTTCCGCATGATCCATCATAGATTGCAACTCCGTAGCAGTCGGAGTATCAACAATCATTGAAATATTTCCATCCAAACCATCCAAGTATTGCCTATTATACCTCTCTACATCATTTCGTACATCCGAAGCATAGCGCGACAAAGCCAGAAATTCACTATTGTATTCCATCACCGGACACCCATTTTGCCTCAACTCCAAGAACTTTCTTCTCAGCGCTTCACGCTGAATATTGCTCAGAAAGCGTCGATTGAACTGCTGTTCAAACCATTCCCAAGGTATCTTGGCTTCCTCCCCGACATAACTGCGTCGGGCCCCGTCCCACCAGAACCTTGCGTCACCTGCCAGTTGCTGCTCCGCTAGTTCCACATTATCTTCTTCCGGTGCACGGCATAGAACCAGCTTTGAATTAATTTGTGCCAACCATTCCTCTGCTACTGCATAACCACCGGTTCCATCAAAGTGCGGTGGGTTCAAACGCATAAATGCATCGTACAGCTTTCTGAAATCCTCAGGAGCATCTCCGTGAGCTACCGGTATTGCATCTCGCCTTTCAGCTTGGCGACCCCTCTCGTAGGCCGCAATCAATCTCTCATCCAGATTCTAATCTCTATCCGGTCCTCCCGCTCCTTGATATCACTTTATTAGACCTATTATTTCGACTTGTTTCCATACAAAAATCTATGTTTTGAACCAACAAATGGTGCCTTTTACATTGAATATCCATAGAATGTGGTACTGCTATGTTTTGGTTCTTACTTTGCAGGAATCAGGCGAAAACGGGCAAAATCAGGGAAGTTACTGAAATCTGAGACATCCGATGCGACCCTCATCACATCCGATGCGACCCTCATCAGACCTGATGCAGGTTGCATCAGACCTGATGCAGGTCGCATCAGACCTGATGCAGGTCGCATCAGACCTGATGCAGGTCGCATCGCGAGTTTCCAGAGCAGACAACAAAGGCCCAGAATTGAAGCACTCGTTTTAAAAAGCCTATAAATAGGCCACCCCTGCTACCAGAGGGAGAGTTCCGAAATTTAAAGATTCAAAGCCTCAAGGAGAGAGAAAAGATCAAGAGAGAAGAGAGAGATTGGAGATCGCTTGGAGAAGAAGAGAAGATTGCAAGATCCTCTCCAATCCACCTTGGATCTTTGAGCTTCATCATGATCTGCCTATTCTCTCTCTCTTTTATGCTTTCTTTTGCTATGCTTGAGTAGATCTCTAGTTCTTAGGGTTAGGATGTAGTCTCTAAACCTTGTCTTTGAGTTGAATGATGTTTTGATCTAAGTTTGAACTTGTGTGATTGTTGTTTGAGTATTCATTGTTTGCTTGATTGTGATTTCTTGATTGATTCTTGATTGTCTACTGTTAGATGTCTATAGCATCTCTTCTAGTAATTTGGCCTTGATGTATCTTGTAATTGTGATTGAGCATTTGAGGTAGATCTAAGATCAATAGTAGCCGAGAGGTGAAATTTCTATTATCGAAAGGTTGTAGATACCTCTAGTTAACCAGACAATCAATTTAGGTTAGATACCAGTAGGCGAGAGCCACAGGTTGAAGCCTCGCACAAGAAATCAACTTAGATACGAACACATGTTAGCTCTGCTCGAGGGCCATGCGACCCGCATCAGAGATGATGCGAGTCGCATCATACGGGTCGCATCAGAGATGATGCGAGTCGCATGATAGGTCCAGAGAAGGCAAAGTTTGGGATGAAACCTGAAACCCTAGGAACGCCTTTTATCATTGTTCAAAACCAAAACCTTTAATTGCTTTCACTTACTGTTAATTGAATTGTCAATTGAAATTAGGAAATATAAACAAACCAAACCCAACTTTTCACACTTCTAGTACCTAACTCGGATTTGTAGAAATTTAGAATCGAATTAAACCGTCCCTGAGGATCGATACCTTAATATACTACACGGATAGGGTTGTGCACTTGCAACCTTAGACGAGAGTAAATTCAAGGTTTAAACTGGTACAACTTGTTGTACCTGAAACTTTGTAGCGTACTTTTGTAAGCGAACACTCCTCCAGCTCCTCCAGCTGGCTCGATCACTAATTCCGGGTTAGGTTCAGGATTCCTCCGAGATCTACCTCTGCCTCGGTGTGTTTCCATTTTCTGAATAAACAAAGTTAGTTTATAACATTCTATATTCTTTTCTTATTATACAATATTCATATAATCGCGACGACCCCATTAATACGCATATCACTCTCGTATCCAAACAAGTCTGGTTCAGGTTTTAAACCATGCTCTGATACCACCAGAGGAAGACCTGTCACACCCCGAGGCCCACGAGGCATGACAGATGCTCCTGCCGTAGGCATACGATTGCCCGTATACCTACTAGGCAATTATAATATGATAGAAAGTAAAACATAACGCGCAAACAAAACCAATAAATAACATAAACAGATCACAAATCCCAGCTGGTCAGGTTACAGTATACAAAACCCGTATCTCGATGGATACGCATCACAAAATGACATAGAGAATATATATATATAACCAAAACATAACTATATACATAATCTCTAATGTCACAATACCAGACAAGCTAGGCAGCGGTGAAACCAGGGCCTACCGACCTCGTGCCTCTCCCGGATCAGCCGAACCAGCACCTGAAAAATTTACCCAAAAGAGGGGATGAGAAATAAATTCTCAGTGCGATAAATTGCCACAAATCGTTCATGGACTTGCAATCACAGATTATATTCAAAAATAAAACACAAATAAAGCTCCTATCAGTTTATAACCATATATAAACAAGAATGCATAAATCCAACAACATACATCCAAATGAAATCACAATTCAGAATTGTCAAGATGAAATTCAATCACACAATATTTGGTTTAACTCGGTTTCAGAATATCTGGTAGTAACTACAAATGTTCCAGGCCTAACCGTTTAATTAAAAGTCTGGTTTCAATTCACATCCAGAAAATCCATATAAAGCAAATTGACCATCCAAATGCATTACCCCCTGGGTAATGCCTGTGATACACAAGTCACATATAACCACCATCATAATACAAAGTCACTTGCCCCTCGTCCCAACCGGTACTGGGAACTGCCGAGGGCCAGACGATCTAAAGCTTTAGAACACTGGGCATCAAAGTCCCTGCAGAGACTTTGACAAATCCGATTTCACCCCCTGGGTAACGTCATCACGGTGGATAACAATAATACCATACCCACACCAATGGTGATATGAAGCACGGTGACTTTAATTCCAAAATCATATCATTCAGATCAACACAATTAATAACCATACCAGCATGCAAATCAATCAGATAAAACAATTCAAGTTTCACTTTATTTGGGCAATGCAATGCATATGCAACACAATCCGATAATGCAATTCAATCAATAATCAACATGTCAATCGAAACACAGTTTAATTCTGAATATAAAATATCAAGCAAGTCCAGAAACTCCGCACCTGAGTGAATCACGTGTTCGCCTAAGGTTCAGACGTTCCGAAGGATCCTGAAATCCTTTGCCTTACCGATTCAGTGCCTGACGTAACATATTAATTGATTTATTTCATGGTACAAAGGATTAGAGTTTACACAGATTTAAAATACTCAATTAGGGCAAAACTGTGCACTGGTTACGGCCCGTAATACTTGTACAGAAATCCTAATTCCTTTGGTTTTAATCGGTTCGATCGAGGCTCGATTACGGTTAATCAGTGTTACGCATTGCATCAAGTTCAAAGTATATACATATACATGGCCATTCTCAATTTCTAAGTTTCTTTATATCAAAACCCTAATTCAAAATTCAACGGTTCAAATGTTCGGTTTATTCCGATAACACGAATCGAAACGAATACCAAGTTATAACTCGATTAATTCCGACCAAATTTGAGTTTCACATCAACACATACCAAATCGACAAATCTCAAATCTCGATACAAACCCTAAATCACAAATCAATGTTTCACAAAAGAATTTAAATTCAATTAGCAAATTTCAAGAGATTATCGAGTTATAACCGTTCAATTCAAACTTTCGTTTCGATTTTCGAATAATAACTCAACGAATCAAAATCTAGGGTTTCTCAAGAGAGGAAATCAATAGAATTTTACCAATTGGAAGTAGTAGAAGGATTAATTGTCGTCGATTCGGTTCAGATCTCGAGTTTCCGAGCGATTCGCGTACACAAACCCTAGCTTCCCTCTTTCTCTCTTTGGTTCGCCACACACACCCACACTCACGCATGCACACATAAAATCGGGAGAGAAATGGAATGGGACGGTGAAGAAGGAAAAGAAAATTAATAGGTCTTTGGTATTTTTGCACATAAGTCCCTCAAAATTTTGAATATCACAAAACATGCATATTTTGCACTTAAACCCCTCATACTTATTTTTATTATACTTTTTCTTATAATGTTACAAGATCTATATCAAGGCATGTTGGAACTATAGTGCAATTATCCTTGTTTGCATATCGTAAGTTCTTTTATCAGAAAATCTCTCACAATACCTAGTGGCTTTTTGTTATAAAAAATTAAAAACAATATTTATACTCAATCAGAGCTATCCTAAAATTATTTAGTTAGTCACAAGCTAACATATTTGCAAATAAATGTAGAAGAGAAGCTAGAGAGCATCCTATCCAAGATAGTTGCTATTGTGTCCATCTTTGTTCTGTTTGTATTGACGTCAAGTTACACAGCTAGTCTCTCGTCTATATTAACAGTACAACAGATTCAACCAACAACAACCGACATCTATGATCTAAAAAATAAAGGTGAATATGTTGGATATAATGAACGGTATTTTGTGAAGGACTTGCTTCTGGAGATCGGCTTTGACAAATCAAAGATGAGAGGTTACTCCCTGGAGGAATTTGCTGGGGCCCTTGACAAAGGAAGTGCAAATGGAGGAGTTGCTGCAATTGTCGATGAAATACCCTACATCAAATTGTTCCTTGCCAAAAATTGCAAGTCATATACAATGGTTGGATCCATTTACAAGACAGCTGGGTTTGGATTCGTAAGTTTAATGTTAATTTTGTTTATTCATGTGCTACAAACTAATTGCAAGGACATACTTGCACATACAAAAAGTTCTACCCAAAATGACAACAACAACAACAACCTGTAGTCAATTAATAAGCATGTCATTGTTTCTTAGCAGATTAAAACTAAGAGTCGGTATTATTCGACACCCTAATCTTATGTACCACTAGGGAAAAACTAGAACAAAGGAGCATTTTTTTTCATGTTCACTTTGTTCATTAATCCTCATAGAATTGACACCATGCATATTTACTTTCCCGATTTCCAATTGATGGGCAGGCATTTCCCAAGGGCTCTCCACAAGTCGCTGACTTTTCTAGAGCAATTGTCAACATAACGGAGGATGACAAAATCCAAATTGATAAAAAATGGATAGGATTCTCAAACTGCTCAAGTAATGGCAGCAGCAGCACGGAGTTAAACAGCCTGAATTTTGTCAGCTTCTCGGGACTTTTTATAATGACGGGAGTTGTTTCCACAATCTGTCTACTAATATATGCAACCATGTCATTTTGTCAAAAACGGCAAAAGAATATTAATGTAGTAAGCCTTGAAACAAGCAATGATGAGATAATTGATACTGAAGCCTTGCCTTCTATGAACCAAGAGGAAGACCAAATCAGTGATGCTGTTGGCATATCACCCACTGAAAGTGACCCCGACACTTCACCAACAAATGCCAACATGATACCATGATATGATTTTACAATATAATTTATTTTTATGGGTTGTGTCAATATATAAAATTTACTTGTTTCTCTTCTTTTTATTAATTTCTTATTGTTTGCTTGAAGTCTTAAACTGATCCATATGTAATTTGCTTGGGTTAATATCATGGAAGGCTAAGCATTTATTCTAGGAATTGTGGATGTAGCCTAATACTCTTGACTAGCTACATGTACATTCAAAAATAGATCCACTAATTTAGATTGAGGCCTAAAAGAGATGTCAAATTAAAAGTACTTTATACAAGGTCGTGTATCCATGAATGACTCTAGGCAATTTAGATGATGGACCGAAAGAATAAATTTAAATGCCCGAAAAACATAAATAAACTTAGGTATTCAGAGCAACAAAACTAGTCTAAAAGGCCTTTAGGGAAAATATGAGTTATCAACATGGTTTGGAAAATCAGCCGATTCTGAGTCAACTCGGTATCGGACGGGACCGGGCCGAGTTTTACTGAAGTCTCATGCCTAGGCGAGTTTTTCAGCAAAACTCGGATGAACAGTGCTTGACTAGGCCAAGTTTTCAGATTTTCCGGCCGAGTCAAGCCGAGTTACACGAAGTCAGGCCGAGTTACACCGAGTTGAGCCGATTCAGGCCGAGTCACACTAACTTGGACCGAGTGAGCTGTGCTGTCGTAGGTCGAGCAATCAACGCTGTCGGTCAAGCAATCTACTGCGCTGTGCTGTGATGTCCATTCGATTTTAATCGAAGTCCCATTCGAGTTTAATTGACGCTATCCATTTGATTTCAATCGGCGCAGAAATTTCAGTTGGAGCAGGAGTAAAAGGGAAAATTACAATCCAACCCTCCTATTTTGATCTATAGTCATTACATTGGATGAAACCAAAACTGCTCTGTTAAAATCTTTACGCTGTGGCCGAAAATACATTTAGAAAAATATTTGCCAAAAAGAGTATGGAAACAGAAACTGCTCTCTTAAATTATGTTAAAATCAAATATGGAAATGGAAACATTTAGAAAATTATGTTAAAATCAAATATGGAAATGGAAACATTTAGAAAATTATGTTAAAATCAAATATGGAAACTGCTCTGTTAAATTTTGTCCCTAAAAATATATATAAAATTAGACATTTAGAAACGCAATTGAAAGAATTTTAGAGAGCAAATACATAATTTCTACGTATGGAGTACAACTAGACTACAATTCGAGTAGTAATCCAGAATTTTCTAGCACATACAATCTATATGTTGGATATGAAGATGCTAATAATTCTTCATTTGACACTACATTAATGTCTTCATTTTTTGGCTCTGTACAACAATATCCCCATTTGTATTTTAATATAGAGGACGATGAGATGATCCAGCCAGCTCGGCATAGCTTCTGGCAATAAAAGTGTGTTATATTTGTAATGTTTGTAAAACTTTATATAATGTTTTTTTTCCTACTTTTTGGCTACAAAACAAACTTCTGCCAAAAAAACTCGAGTTACCGATCCGATTCCGGCCGATTCATCCAATTCCGATTCCACGGTCAAAAGTCTGATTCCGATTCCGAGTTTCAGAACCATAGTTATCAAGGAACTTAATGACTTTGGGTTAAAGTGGTAAGCCTCAAAAGTAGGAGACTAATTAAATCAACTTGAGCACGGTATAGAGCCACAAAAACCTTAGGATAACACCTCCTTAATTGTGACAATTCAAAATATTACGGTGAATTCATAATCCTAGAAACTCATTCTAGAAATTCATTCCATAGCATTTTCATTATCTACTGCATTCGCATAATTCAACTTGTATTTTAGGATTCAACTTGCATTTGCATAATTCAATCCGCATTTGTATAATTCAACCAACATTCGCATAATTAACCGTGCATTATTTAGGATTCAGCATGCATTTCTTGAATACACCCAAAATGTTTGGTCTATATTAATGACAATTGGTTAACCAATACTTCCAATACCTCTCTATCGTTCGACAACCCATAGTACTATGAGGTAAGGTTGTGTGCTAGTGACCAAACTGTGTTTAGAACTAAGGCTTATTTTGTTAAGCTACCAATCGTACATCAATACTAGTAAACGCATGGCTGTTATTGTTGTGCTATTTCGACAATCTTCCCAATTCACAAGTGAGGCAAGTAGAAACAAAGGCTACACATGAGTTTCCATTAGACGCGAGATGCTCTACCCCTCGCTGCTTCACTATGCTTCTAGTGGTTAATAATATCTTAGATCTAATTTAAATTACTCATGGATATTGGTACGAAGAGTGATTAAATTTAGAAATTTCATTAGAACCCTAGAACCTACCCGATTTCCGAACAATATTAGCACTTAAAACCTGAAAATATGTCAAACAACTGATAGCAGTGCAAATAAAAGAATATAATCAATAATACACAACAACCACTTTTCCTATTTACTCATCTCATGATGCCAAGAAACCATACCTATTTGTTGAGAAGTCAAAGCATCCTCAGTTTCTTCATCAATATTATCATTACCACTATTTATCAGATTTGTCACTGTGAGGTGAGCTTGCGTGCTCTGACAAACTGACCTTATCTCTGGGTTAGAACCACTTTTTGTAGGCTCTAAAACTCTTCTAAAGAGCAATGTAGTAGTTCATTGTCCTGAAATATAAAATGAAATATGAACTTAAAATTGAGGCCGACATAGAACAGTTCTGAAACCCTAGCTGGCACAAGCACCAAATTAGCATTGCTTAATTGCACATTTGAGGATGATGAAGATGCTAAATTGGGTCAAGCTGAGTCAAATTGAACAGCTAAATTTTGGTTTGTGATCACAATTTTGGGAACTTCTATAACCAAATTCAGCATAACACCAAATTGCAACAATTCCTAACGTAGCAACAAACTGATCTTTTTTGAAATAAGAATGTGCCATAGAGTTAAAAAAAAAAAGATTTTTCATAAAGAAAATTGACCAGAGAATCCCAATAACAGCAACAAAACTTTATCAGTTGAGTTTTGAGTAGCAGAACTGACCTGTTCCAATTGAGACCTTAAAATACACCTGTTTGGATCCATCTCCACTATGTAGCATTCAGCATTTCTCAATGCCTAGCAATTCAAGTATACAGAAATTAAATCAAAGTCAATATGTTCTTCACTTCTTCTAATCTAATACCAGTAAGAAAACAATTTCAAAATACCTTACATCTATACTGACTGAGCCCTGATGCAGCACACCTCTCAGCAGCCCCATCTCCAATGAAGCCTCAAGAGAGGCCTCCAACTCGAATTTAAGTTGAGGAGGGGAGTTACTTGGTAGAGAGAGAATTCGCTGTAGCGGAGAGGGAAAGCTGCAGAGCAGCAGAGGCGAGTGTGGGAGTTGGGACCGCACGTTGCTCGAATTGGAATAGGTAACAGAATATTTATGTTTAGATCCGGAACGTCCAAGAAGAATTCGCACGAATATAAAAGGGAGCCCGTGCATTCCACCTCGGACCGGATTGATCCAGATTCTGATTGGACGGTTATGATCTAAACAGAAATATTATGTTACCTCAGACCTCTTTGGTCAAGCAATAAGTTCTATCGTAGCGAGGAGAAGCGGAAAGGGCTATGGGCTATAAGGGCTTGTAGTATAGACAACCTGCTCATACATGTTAGGCCTATGGGCTATCAGGCCCGTTAATCGGGCTAATTCCCCGTACGCGGTAGACCCACTTCGGCACCTCCAACGATGACTAATGGGCCAGTGACCGCGCAATATTTGTCAGCCTTGAGATATTATGCGGCGAAATCAACGAGTCAAATTAGTACCTATATTGAATTTGTGCGCTCTTCTACTCTCCGATATAAGATTGACATAATATTTGAGTTTAGATCCGGATCGTAGTCTGGATCATTTATTAAGAAAAGTCGACTATTTAAATCGAATTGTAAGATTAAAATGAACAGACTAATTAAAGCCACACAAGAATAATCAATAAATTTTAAATTATATATTGAGAAAAACATCAACCAACAACCCCGATCCATCGATCTCTACCAAAATTGTGGGCCACTGATAAGAATCGTTCTAAGTCGCGAAACAATTCATTTATGGTTTAGGCTTCCGCACTTATTCGTTTGAGATTATCTAAATATATATTATAAAATACGCTTATATAAAAACTTCATCTCCATATAATTATAATTCACTTTTGCATTTTCAAAGTTCAAACAGTCAATCCGAACCGTTCAACATGATCTCCATATTAAAATCCTTTTTTTTTTAAATTTTTTTATTATTTTTAGGATAATGTAGAAAATTCATTATTTTTAGGATAATTCAGAAAATTTTGGACCATATAAACAATAATTTTCTACCTATCTAAAAAAATTAAAAAAATGTAAAATTTGTTTTCTAAGTACATTTTAATATAGATACTATGTTGAATGATTCGGATCGACTGTTTGGACTTAGAAAATACAAAAATAATCTATCTGCATATCATGTTGAAGTGGTTATATAAACGTATTATCAAGACTCATCATAAATAAAGAAACATGATGATTCAAATCAAGATTATATGGGTTAGTGTTAAAGGCACGGGTACTCTATTGTGGCAAAGAAAATGTCCTCTTCGTAAAAAAGATAAGGCACATGTTTTTTGACATTGAAGATTATGAGTTCAAAATTGAATAAAAGAAATATCTTGTTATAATTAAAAAAGTTTTAGAGTGAGTCTATGGTACTATGCATATTACGATTTGGCATCGTGCTACGGCTCTATATTCGAGTTTTCAAATCCTAACGGTCGATCCGAACCGTTCATCTTGTTCTCCATATTAATATGTGTTTGGAGACCAATTTTACATTTTTTAAAAAAATTTTACTATTTTTTTAGATTTATTGAAAATCACTGTTTTTGGATGGTCCAGAATTTTCAGATCAAGTGATTTTCTAAATATCTAAAAAAATAGTAAAAATTTTTCAAAAAATGTAAAATTTGGTCTCCAAACACATATTAATATGGAGAACAAGATGAATGATTCGGATCGACTGTTAGGATTTGAAAACTCGAATATAGAGCCGTAGCACAGTAACAAACCCGTGATATGCATAGTACCATAGACTCACTCAAAGTTTTAAATTTTTTATATTGACCTCCAACTCATTCATTCAATAAATCGAGATCATTTTTTCTGATATCCCATGAAAAAAAGGAGGAAATTAATATGCCACAACAATATTATATCGGATAGGTTGGGTTTGTTAGAATAATTTTTTGAGTGATCCCTAACATGCTTAGGCCCGATAGAATAGATTAATTTTCAATGATGCTTCCGTGCATTTTGATCTTGTTTCCGTGCATTTGGTATTACCTTTGCTAATATTAAAATATTTGTTTCTAGGATGTGGAATAAATACTTTGATTTTTTACATTTTTGAAGTTCAAAAGGTGGATCTAAACAATACAACATTCAATCTATAATAAAATATGATTGGAGACTAAATTTTACAGTTTTTAAATTCTTTTACTATTTATTAAATCAGATTTAAAATTGCTATTTTTTAATCATTCTTAAATTGTTCACTGTTTATTAAAATCAGCAATTTTAAAAATGATTTAATAAATAGTAAAAAAATTTCAAAAAATGTAAAATTTGGTCTCCATGCACATTTTAATATAAAGATCACATCTATCTGTTTTGGACTTAGGAAATTGAAGAACCAATTGGTTGCATCACAGCTTCTATATCTATCTATCTACATATCTGTGTGTGTAGAGATTGGCTAATATTAAAACATTTGTTCTATTAATTATATTAAAAAAATATATATGTGGCACTAATGGGTTCCAAAATTATCAATTATTATTAGATTGAACTTTAATTAGTAATTTGAGTAATGGTTGGAGGTAACTTTAATTAGTACTTTGGTCACATTTTCGGCTTGAATTCTACATATTGTCTAGAATCGTTGAATGCCACACGGGTTAATGGCCAAGATTTGGGAGTAATTTGAAGTCATTTTTGACCTAGCTATTATTGGAAGATGTGCATATGCAACTTCACTATTTATTCCTCAAGTCATCTAATGCCTCCTTAATTAGGTCTCACTGTGGTTTTAATTTCGCACCTATTATTTTGGGGTGCTGATATTGCAACCAACATTTTTATTATGGACACAATAAATTTGAATTTTTATATGTTTTGAATAAATATTGTGTATGTGTCCCTACTCTCTTTAACTTGTATTCATATATATTAAATTAAAACATTTCCTTACAGAAAAGTTTCTCTATTTCCTTGAAAACAAATTGTATAGAAATTTCTAACGGTATATGTTTCTCAATTTTTTTTTTTTTTTGGTATTCCATGAAAAAAGAGAGAAAATAACTATATATAACACAATAATGTTGCATCAGACATTTTTGTTTTTTTTGTAGTACACTTTTATTTTACTATAATTTATAAGTATTTATTGAGTGATCCCTAAAATGATTAGGTCTTTAATATAGATAAGTTGGACTTCAATAAAAAAAAATAACATATTTTGATAATTTTGACAATATATTTCGAAATAATTTTATAAAAGATAAATAAATAATAAATATAAAGATTTATTGTTGAACTATTTATGTGTCAAATATCATGCAATTTTAGTACAGTCAATTGATATCATATATACAAACTAAACGGCAAAGGACGATGATAGTAGTATCACATGTGTGGTGTAATATTGATTTGATAATCAATCATATATTGTTAAATATAAACCATTGCAAGCGTCAAGTCATTTAATAAACTGTAAAATTTGTATTAAAATCCTATCAATTTTATATGCATCATATATATATATAGCTTTAATCACTTTTTAAATGTATGATCTAAAATTATCGGTGAATTTTGCTGGAGGTCACTAAACTGTCATTTGTCACGAATTAGTCACTCAAGTTTGATTTGTTTCTCTATAGCCGCTCAACTTTGAATTAATTCCAATTAAGTCACCCTATAAAAGTCACCCTATAACTTTTTCATCCAAAAAATTAATAAAATATACCTTTTTAATAGTATATTTTGTTAATATTTTTGACAGAATGAGCATATTTCGTTAATATTTTGGATGAAAAAGTTAGAGGGTTAGTTAATTGAGACAAATTCAAAATTTAGTGGCTACAGATGAACAAATCAAACTTGAGTAATCAGTTCATGACAAAGGACAAAGTTTAGTGACCTCCAACGAATTTTACCCTAAAATTATATATTATTTTTTACCCCAATCTGGTTTGCAATTATATGACTGAATGATCTGGTATCCTATATTTTTTTTTTATCACAAACACACACATATTTATGGAAAACGAAATTTTACTCTTTTGAGTTTTTTGGTTGCTATTTTTTAGATTTCCTAAAATTACTTCTTTAACCATCTTAAAATCAGGAAAATTGTTATTAAAATCTGATTTCCTATAAAATATTAATATCTAGTTTAAATTAAATCATTTGGACCGATGCTAAAGTTTGTATGTTTTAATATGTGTTTAGATCAAAGGTTTAAATAGTGTTTATCGCGTTATAGTGAAATGATTAAAATAATGGCGTTATGTTAATATTGTGTCACTATTGTTCCATAGTTTCAATGATCTAAAAACAATATAGTGTTGCTATAATGTTATTATAGTGTGCTATTTAGAACGTTAGTTTAGATTGAATGCACTAAGTCAGATTTTTTTTTTTGAAAAAAAAAAAAAAACTTCGGATCGAAAGTCTGCTTGTTTTAGTTAGTATTTAATAATTTTAGTCGATTTTCCCCCTTAATTATATGGTCACACTTTTAGTTTGAATTTTACGTGGTCTAGAGTTGTCCAAATGCCACACGGTTTGGTTAAGAATTAGACTCATTTTCGACTTGACGACTTATTCCAAGTTATGAATGGAACTTGACGACTTGACGACTTGTTCCAAGTTATGAATGGTACATAATTTTCAGATCAAGTGATTTTAGATGGAGATCACGTTGAATGGTTTGAACTAACCTTTAGAATTTTGAAAATTTAATTATTGAGCCGTTGTACGGAGGTCCTTTATGCGTAGCATATTAGCATTTTCATATATGAATGTCTCTAGGTAATTTAGATGATGTTCTGAAAGAAGAAATTAAAATGCCCGAAAAACATTAATGAACTTGGGTATTCGGATCAACAAAACTAGTCTAAAAGGCCTTTGGGTAAAATATGAGTTATCAAGGAACTTAATGGCTTGGGTTAAAATGGTAAGCCTCAAATTCTTGTTTTACTTCACGCTTATATATGAGATGGGCTATGGTGAGTTGTGAAGTACGATTCTTGTTTTACTTCATGCTTATATCTTCATTTTTCAAAGTCTAAATAGCTGATTAGAACTGCTCAACATGATCTCTATATTAAAATGTGCTTGGAGATCAAATTTAACATGTTTTGGAATTTTTACTAATATTTTAAATAGGTAGAAAACCGCTATTTTGGATGGATTATGGGCCATAAAAAAACAGTAATTTAAAAATATTATAATAAATAATTTTTCAAAAATGTAAAATTTGGTCTCTTAGCACATTTCAATATAGAGATCCTGTTGAGCAGTTTAGATCGTCTCTTTGAAGTTTCAAATATAGAAAATATGGGCGTGAAGTAAAGGACTTGTTTTACTTCACGTCCATATTTTCTATATTTGAAACTTCAAAGAGATGATCCAAACCACTCAATATGATCTCTACCAAATTTTACATTTTTTGAAAATAATTTACTAATATTTTAGAATATTTTAAAATCATTGTTTTAAAGGTCTGATCTTAAAATTATATATTATATATTTTTTTTTACCCCAATCAGGTTTGCAATTATATAACTAAACGATCTGGTATACTATATATTTTTTATCACAAACACACACAATTATGGAATACGAAGGTTCACTAGTGGAGAACATACAATTAGTGTCGCCTTAGAAAACCAACACTAATACTTTAGTATCGGTCGTTTACAAAAAACCGACACTAATAATATTAGTGTCGGCTGTTTATATGTAGGCGACACTAATAACTGAGAATTAGTGTCGGCTGTTTAAAAACAGCCGACACTAATTCTCAGTTATTAGTGTCGCCTATTTATAAACAGCCGACAAAAAAGCTAAAAAAATTTCATTTTAAGTCCCGCGCACCTCTTTCAAACGCACGCCTAGGGTTTAAAAACGCACGCTTCTCTCCGATCTGATCTTCTCAAACCTAGCCGCTTCTTCTAGGCTTATACCAGAAGATGTGCAGGAACTCCACAGGAACTTCACTTCGCTTCACGCTTCTCTCCGATATGGTCCTGCGCATGCTTCACGAAAAGGGGCGTAACTTTTGATCCGTCTGTCGGATCGGGCTGAAATTTTGACAGGAACTCCATAGCCATATAGAGTAACTACTAGAGTGCTACGGACACCATCAATTGGAGTGTTGTATTAGGGTTGTAAATGCCCTATTATCTTGCTATATACAGTCACCACTAGCGTGCTCCAAACACAATCAACTGGAGCGTTGTTTTTGGGTTGTAAATGCCTTATTGTCTTACTATATAGAGTCACTACTAGGTTGCTATCAACACCATCAATTGGAGTGTTGTATTAGGGTTGTAAATGCCATATTATCATGCTATATAGTGTCACTACTAGAGTGCGACAAACAATATGAATAGGAGTGTTGTATTCGGGTTGTAAATGCGTTATTATGTTGCTATATACACTAACTACTAGCGTGCTACAAAAACCATCATTTGGAGTGTTGTATTAGGGTCGTAAATGCCTTATTATCTTACAATGTTTAGTCACTACTAGAGTGCTACGGACACCATCAATTGGAGTGTTGCATTAGGGTTGTAAATGCCCTATTATCTTTCTATATAGAGTCACTAGTAGAGAGCCCCGAACTCCTTCAATTGGAGTGTTGTATTAGGGTTGTAAATGCCCTATTACCTTTCTATATAGAGTCACCACTAGAGTGCTGCAAACACAATCAACTGGAGTGTCGTTTTAGCGTTGTAAATGCCTTATTGTCTTCCTATATAGAGCCACTACTAGAGTGCTACAAACACCATCAATTGGAGTGTTGTATTAGGGTTGTAAATTCCGTATTATCCGCCTATATAGAGTCACTACTAGAGTGTTCCAACCACCGTCAATTGGAGTGTTGTATTAGGGTTGTACATGCCCGATTATCATGCTATTTAGAGACAAGACTAGCGTGCTACAAACACCATCAATTGGAGTGTTGTTTTAGGGTTGTAAATGCCATATTATCATACAATATGGAGTCACTACTGGAGTGCTGCACACACCATCAATTGGAGTGTTGTATTAGGGTTGTAAATCCCTTATTATCATGCTATATGGAGTCACTACTAGAGTGCGACAAACACCATCAATAGGAGTGTTTTATTAGCGTTGTAAATGCCATATTATCTTGTTATATAGAGTCACTAGTTGAGAGCCCTGAACACCTTCACTTGGAGTGTTTGTATTAGGGTTGTAAATGCCCTATTATCTTCCTATATAGAGTCACCACTAGAGTGCTCCAAACACAATGAACTGGAGTGTCATTTTAGGGATGCAAATGCCTTCTTGTCTTACTATATAGAGTCACTAATAGAGTCCTACAAACACCATCAATTGGAGTGTTGTATTAGGGTTGTAAATGCCCTATAATCTTGCTATATAGAGTAACTACTAGAGTGCTACGGACACCATCAATTGGAGTGTTGTATTAGGGTTGTAAATGGCCTATTATCTTGCTATATACAGTCACCACTAGAATGCTCCAAACACAATCAACTGGAGCGTTGTTTTTGGGTTGTAAATGCCTTATTGTCTTACTATATAGAGTCACTACTAGGTTTCTATGAACTCCATCAATTGGAGTGTTGTATTAGGGTTGTAAATGCCTTATTATCATGCTATATAGTGTCACTACTAGAGTGCGACAAACAATATGAATAGGAGTGTTGTATTCGGGTTGTAAATGCCTTATTATGTTGCTATATACAGTCACTACTAGCGTGCTACAAAAACCATCATTTGGAGTGTTGTATTAGGAACGTAAATGCCTTATTATCTTACTATATTTAGTCACTACTAGAGTGCTACGGACACCATCAATTGGAGTGTTGTATTATGGTTGTAAATGCCCTATTATCTTGCTATATAGAGTCACTACTAGAGTGCTACACACACCATCAATTGGAGTGTTGTATTAGGGTTGTAAATCCCTTATTATCATGCTATATACTGTCACTACTAGAGTGCGACAAACAATATCAATAGGAGTGTTGTATTAGGGTTGTAAATGTCCTATTATCTTGCTATATAGAGTCACTATTAGAGTGCCCCGAACTCCTTCGATTGGAGTGTTGTATTAGGGTTGTAAATGCCCTATTAGCTTGCCAGATAGAGTCACCACTAGAGTGCTCCAAACACAATCAACTGGAGTGTCGTTTTAGCATAGTAAATGCCTTATTGTCTTACTATATAGAGTCACTACTAGAGTGCTACAAACACCATCAATTGGAGTGTTGTATTACGGTTGTAAATGACATATAATCTTGCTATATAGAGTAACTACTAGAGTGCTACGGACACCATCAATTGGAGTGTTGTATTAGGGTTGTAAATGCCCTATTATCTTGCTATATACAGTCACCACTAGCGTGCTCCAAACACAATCAACTGGAGCGTTGTTTTTGGGTTGTAAATGCCTTATTGTCTTACTATATAGAGTCACTACTAGGTTGCTATCAACACCATCAATTGGAGTGTTGTATTAGGGTTGTAAATGCCTTATTATCATGCTATATAGTGTCACTACTAGAGTGCGCCAAATAATATGAATAGGAGTGTTGTATTCGGGTTGTAAATGCCTTATTATGTTGCTATATACAGTCACTACTAGCGTGCTACAAAAACCATCATTTGGAGTGTTGTATTAGGAACGTAAATGCCTTATGATCTTACTATATTTAGTCACTACTAGAGTGCTATGGACACCATCAATTGGAGTGTTGTATTAGGGTTGTAAATGCCCTATTATCTTGCTATATAGAGTCACTACTAGAGTGCTACACACACCATCAATTGGAGTGTTGTATTAGGGTTGTAAATCCCTTATTATCATGCTATATACTGTCACTACTAGAGTGCGACAAACAATATCAATAGGAGTGTTGTATTAGGGTTGTAAATGTCCTATTATCTTGCTATATAGAGTCATTATTAGAGTGCCCCGAACTCCTTCGATTGCAGTGTTGTATTCGGGTTGTAAATGCCTTATTATGTTGCTATACACAGTCACTACTAGCGTGCTACAAACACCATTAATTGGAGTGTTGTTTTAGGGTTGTAAATGCCTTATTATCATACAATATAGAGTCACTACTGGAGTGCTGCACACACCATCAATTGGAGTGTTGTATTAGGGTTGTAAATTCCTTATTATCATGCTATATGGAGTCACTACTAGAGTGTGACAAACACCATCAATAGGAGTGTTTTATTAACGTTGTAAATGCCATATTATCTTGTTATATAGAGTCACTAGTTGAGTGCCCTGAACACCTTCACTTGGAGTGTTTCTATTAGGGTTGTAAATGCCCTATTACCTTCCTATATAGAGTCACCTCTAGAGTGCTCCAAACACAATGAACTGGAGTGTCGTTTTAGGGTTGCAAATGCCTTTTTGTCTTAATATATAGAGTCACAACTAGAGTCCTACAAACACCGTCAATTGGAGTGTTGTATTAGGGTTGTAAATGCCCTATAATCTTGCTATAACTACTAGAGTGCTACGGACACCATCAATGGGAGTGTTGTATTAGGGTTGTAAATGCCCTATTATCTTGCTATATACAGTCACCACTAGAGTGCTCCAAACACAATCAACTGGAGCGTTGTTTTTGGGTTGTAAATGCCTTATTGTCTTACTATATAGAGTCACTACTAGGTTGCTATCAACACCATCAATTGGAGTGTTGTATTAGGGTTGTAAATCCCTTACTATCATGCTATATGGAGTCACTACTAGAGTGTGACAAACACCGTCAATAGGAGTGTTTTATTAGCGTTGTAAATGCCATATTATCTTGTTATATAGAGTCACTAGTTGAGTGCCCTGAACACCTTCACTTGGAGTGTTTCTATTAGGGTTGTAAATGCCCTATTACCTTCCTATATAGAGTCACCTCTAGAGTGCTCCAAACACAATGAACTGGAGTGTCGTTTTAGGGTTGCAAATGCCTTCTTGTCTTAATATATAGAGTCACTACTAGAGTCCTACAAACACCGTCAATTGGAGTGTTGTATTAGGGTTGTAAATGCCCTATAATCTTGCTATAACTACTAGAGTGCTACGGACACCATCAATTGGAGTGTTGTATTAGGGTTGTAAATGCCCTATTATCTTGCTATATACAGTCACCACTAGAGTGCTCCAAACACAATCAACTGGAGCGTTGTTTTTGGGTTGTAAATGCCTTATTGTCTTACTATATAGAGTCACTACTAGGTATCAACACCATCAATTGGAGTGTTGTATTAGGGTTGTAAATGCCTTATTATCATGCTATATAGTGTCACTACTAGAGTGCGACAAACAATATGAATAGGAGTGTTGTATTCGGGTTGTAAATGCCTTATTATGTTGCTATATACAGTCACTACTAGCGTGCTACAAAAACCATCATTTGGAGCGTTGTATTAGGGTCGTAAATGCCTTATTATCTTACTATATAGAGGGACTACTAGAGTGCTACGGACACCATCAATTGGAGTGTTGTATTAGGGTTGTAAATGCCCTATTATCTTGCTATATAGAGTCACTACTAGAGTGCTACACACACCATCAGTTGGAGTGTTGTATTAGGGTTGTAAATCCCTTATTATCATGCTATATAGTGTCACTACTACAGTGCGACAAACAATATCAATAGGAGTGTTGTATTAGGGTTGTAAATGTCCTATTATCTTGCTATATAGAGTCACTATTAGAGTGCCCCGAACTCTTTCGATTGGGGTGGTGTATTAGGGTTGTAAATGCCCTATTATCTTGCTAGATAGAGTCACCACTAGAGTGCTCCAAACACAATCAACTAGAGTGTCGTTTTAGCGTTGTAAATGCCTTATTGTCTTACTATATAGAGTCACTACTAGAGTGCTACAAACACCATCAATTGGAGTGTTGTATTAGGGTTGTAAATGCCATATAATCTTGCTATATAGAGTAACTACTACAGTGCTACGGACACCATCAGTTGGAGTTTTGTATTAGGGTTGTAAATAGCCTATTATCTTTCTATATAGAGTCACTACTAGGGTGCTACAAACACCATCAATTGGAGTGTTGTATTCGGGTTTTAAATGCCTTATGATGTTGCTATATACAGTCACTACAAACGTGCTACAAAAACCATCATTTGGAGTGTTGTATTAGGGTCGTAAATGCGTTATTATCTTACTATATAGAGTGGCTACTAGAGTGCAACGGACACCATCAATTGGAGTGTTGTGTTAGGGTTGTAAATACCCTATTATCTTTCTATATAGTCACTACCAGGGTGCTGCAAACACCATCAATTGGAGTGTTGTATTAGGGTTGTAAATGCCTTATTAGGTTGCTATATAGAGTCAGTACTAGCGTGCTACAAAAACCATCATTTGGAGTGTTGTATTAGGGCCGTGAATGCCATATTTGCTTCCTATATAGAGTCACCGGTAGAGTGCTCCACACACCTTCAATTGGAGTCTTTTATTAGGGTTGTACATGCCCTATTATCTTGCCATCTAGAGACACTGCTAGAGTTCTCCGCACTCCTTCAATTAGAGTGTTGTATAAGGGTTCTAAATGCCCGACTATCATGCTATTTAGAGACAAGACTAGCGTGCTACAAACACCATCAATTGGAGTGTTGTTTTAGGGTTGTAAATGCCTTATTATCATAAAATATAGAGTCACTACTAGAGTGCGACAAACATTATCAATAGGAGTGTTATATTAGGGTTGTAAATGCCCTATTATCTTGCTATATAGAGTCACTAGTAGAGTGCCTCGAACTCCTTGAATTGGAGTGTGGTATTAGGGTTGTAAATGCCCTATTATCTTGCTAGATAGAGTCACCACTAGAGTGCTCCAAACACAATCAACTGGAGTGTCGTTTTAGCGTTGTAAATGCCTTATTTTCTTACTATATAGAGTCACTACTAGAGTGCTACAAACACCATCAATTGGAGTGTTGTATTAGGGTTGTGAATGCCATATAATCTTGCTATATAGAGTAACTATAAGAGTGCTACGGACACCATCAGTTGGAGTGTTGTATTAGGGTTGTAAATACCCTATTATCTTGCTATATAGAGTCACTACTAGGGTGCTACAAACACCATCAATTGGAGTGTTGTATTCGGGTTGTAAATGCCTTATTATGTTGCTATATACAGTCACTACTAGCGTGGTACAAAAACCATCATTTGGAGTGCTGTATTAGGGTCGTAAATGCGTTATTATCTTACTATATAGAGTGGCTACTAGAGTGCAACGGACACCATCAATTGGAGTGTTGTATTAGGGTTGTAAATGCCCTATTATCTTTCTATATAGTCACTACCAGGGTGCTGCAAACACCATCAATTGGTGTGTTGTATTAGGGTTGTAAATGCCTTATTAGGTTGCTATATAGAGTCAGTACTAGCGTGCTACAAAAACCATCATTTGGAGTGTTGTATTAGGGCCGTGAATGCCATATTTGCTTCCTATATAGAGTCACCGGTAGAGTGCTCCAAACACCTTCAATTGGAGTCTTTTATTAGGGTTGTACATGCCCTATTATCTTGCCATCTAGAGACACTGCTAGAGTTCTCCGCACTCCTTCAGTTAGAGTGTTGTATAAGGGTTCTAAATGCCCGATTATCATGCTATTTAGAGACAAGACTAGCGTGCTACAAACACCATCAATTGGAGTGTTGTTTTAGGGTTGTAAATGCCTTATTATCATAAAATATAGAGTCACTACTAGAGTGCAACACACACCATCAATTGGAGTGTTGTATTAGGGTTGTAAATCCCTTATTATCATGCTATATAGTGTCACTACTAGAGTGCGACAAACAATATCAATAGGAGTGTTGTATTAGGGTTGTAAATGTCCTATTATCTTGCTATATAGAGTCACTATTAGATTGCCCCGAACTCCTTCAATTGGAGTGTTGTATTAGGGTTGTAAATGCCCTATTATCTTGCTAGATAGAGTCACCATTAGAGTGCTCCAAACACAATCAACTGGAGTGTCGTTTTAGCGTTGTAAATGCCTTATTGTCTTACTATATAGAGTCACTACTAGAGTGCTACAAACACCATCCATTGGAGTGTTGTATTAGGGTTGTAAATGCCATATAATCTTGCTATATAGAGTAACTACTAGAGTGCTACGGACACCATCATTTGGAGTATTGTATTCGGGTTGTAAATGCCTTATTATCTTGCTATATAGAGTCACTACTAGAGTCCTACAAACATCATCAATTGGAGTGTTGTATTAGGGTTGTAAATGCATCTTGCTATATAGAGTCACTACTAGAGTGCTACAAACACCATCAATTGGAATGTTGTATTAGGGTAGTAAATGCTCTTTTATCTTGCTATATAGAGTCACCGATAGAGTATTCCAAACATCTTCAATTGGAGTTTTTATCAGGGTTGTACATTCCCTATTATCTTGCCATCTAGAGACATTACTAGAGTGCACCAAATTACTTCAATTGGAGTGCTTTATTAGGGCTGTAAATGCCGTATTATCTGGACATCTGGAGACTCTACTAGAGTG